>JAKSZT010007815.1:1370612-1393149 GCA_026826555.1 Tolypeutes matacus | reverse complement strand
AATGAATAAATAAATAAAATCTTAAAAAAAAAAAAAAAAAAAAAAAATACTTGGATGCTCCAAGTAAATTACTAACCTCACTAAGGTTCCAAAGCTTAAACTTGTATATAAAATGGTGGCAGTGTAGCCAACTTTCTCTCCCCTCCCCCGCCATAGGGCAATGTAAATTCCAACAGCTAGTTCCTTTCATTACAGTATAACTTTACACATTTTCAAGGAAAGCGTTGTACAATGAACTTGCATGCAAAAACTGACTGGGTGAATTAAGAACCAGAACAACAACCAACGATAAATATATTTTAGAGTAACTGAGGGGCAAGGCCATTGCAGATGAGGGTAGGATTGGAGATTTCTTTCAGACCCATCCACAACCTGCTAACAAGTAAACTATGTGATTACTTTAATTACTTTGGCTGCACAACAAGAAGTGCTGGTGTTCATGAAATTCAAGAACATTAAAACCTCAGCCACATTTTCATTATAGCATTCTCTACTGTGCTGAAGTCAAGACAGCAAAACACTGCCAATAGCCTCATTTTCACTTTAATTTTCTGATAAGGCAAAAAGAAAAATTAACACTGTGCCAAACTCTTTATTTTTAGTTATAGTAAATTCTTCAAGGAAGAAATGGTCTGTGGTTACAAAAATCTGAAAATACTCCTGTATATCTCATTAGAAAATATACATTTGTACTTTGCTTGTTAAGTTAAAGGTATTTTTTAAAAACCCAACCTTAGTATCTTAAATGTTTACTTACTACTTTTAAAGCAGTTCTAAAAGAGGAAAGTAAAATAAAATCTGAAGCACTAACAAGGGCATTAAATGACTGAGAAACATGACCTTCAAAAAACGGACTTAAAATCTTTTTTTGGCACTTAGGATAATTTCCAAAATAATGCTAGTTTGGAACAAAAAACCTCACTTTTGTGTTACTGTACCTATCTATGAATAATGACAAAAGCACTCACAAATACATCTTGAAAACACAAAACTTGCCTATTTGACTTTTGACTTTGTTTTAAAAATATTTTGAGACCTCTTTCAAAAGTCTTTAGAGAACACTCATCTCATCATACTAAGCAGATTATAAAGTACTTTAAGCCCAATATAGCATTTATCATCATCTCTTCCCTCCCACCTGTTAAAGAACTAGCTTGTTCCAAATATGGCATTATATTTTCAGAAGTTCTATTGTTTAGGCATGACATAATTCCTTTAAAGAACTATATGTTTTGTCATGACTGACAAGCATGACTTAAATGGAGATAAACAGGATAATGAAAAATATTTGGGAATTATTCTGATTTACATCTACTATTTTATAAGGAAAAGAAAAAAAGGGTATAGTTTTAAAATGGGAAATTAATGTAAAACTATCTTTTCCCTGAACTCAGGCAGTTCCCACTAGACAGGTAACCTCTCCACCTCAGGATGGAGGCAGATGTCAACTACCCAGAATACTATGGAAAGGATTTCTGCACTGGGTAGAGTTTGCCTGCATGACCACTAAGGCCCCTTCCTAACTTCATAAATTGTGACTTCATTATGAAAAGTAGAGGCCAGGCAAATCCAATGTGTGGGTGGAGACAAGAGAACAGTGTTGTGGGTAAATGAGAAGGCCTGGACTGGAATATTGCTTCTGCCTCTATGTGAACTTAAGTAAAGCATGTCATTTCCCTCATTTGCAAAAGGAAAGGATTAGATAAGAAAAATCTCTGAAGATTCAAACATTCTGAGCCTATGGTTCACTTCCTCTTTCTCCAAAGCCTGCCTGGGCCACCCACCACCTTCCCACTACTGCACACCTTACCATAATTAGGCAGCTTTTTTAAGCATCTAATTAATGGAACACAGAAATTAAAACCTTTAACTTTCTTTTCTATTTCTGGCTCGTTGCAAATGTGCAACAGCATTTTATCCAGTAGTTAATGCCATACAATTCTTGAGATACTGGCTTTTCTTTGAACCCCAGTGACAGTTACACAGTGACAAGTTGTAAGCAAGGCGCTTGTTACCATGGAGACACACTAGGATTTCTGGGGGTGGATTTGCAAGGCTTTTTTTTTTTTTTTTTGTCAAAGCATCTTTCTATGTTCTGGATATAGCAATTCAGAAAGCCTGATCTAATTTTTCTTCGGCAAGGCAGCTGCCTTCAAGAAATATTACCATGGGGGACGGATGTGGCTTAAATGGCTGGGCATCCATCTCCCATATGGAGGGACCCGGGTTCGATCCCCAGGACCGCCCGGTTAAAAAAAAAAAAAAAGAAAGAAATATTACCATGTAGAACACAATTCTGGAGAAATATTAAAACTGTTTTAGTGACTCTCACAAAAGAGTTAAATATATTCAATTATTACTCTTCCCCCTCCCTATTCATAAAAATAATTAAATAAATACAAACTCAATGAAGTTTCAGTGACCTATGTATGCTGTCATTTCTTCCCAGCCCACCATATTATAAAAATTGTATATATTTACATATGTGTGTGTGTGTGTGTGTGTATATATATATATATATTTTTTTTATGTACCAGGGCTAGAGATTGAACCCAGGACCTCATTATGTGGGAAGCCAGAGCTCAACCACTGAGCTACATCAGCTCCCAAAATCATATTTTATTTTTCCTATAAAGAGTTCAAAGGCTGCGAATATTCTCACTGTCCTGATTCTGTGATAATCAGGGTGGGCTAAACATTCGCTATATTAGAAACCATGCATGTGTCCCCAGACCTCGTTTTCCTCCCTAGGTCTGGTTTTTAGAATGCTGGTGATAAACTAAGCCTGATTTATTATATGTCCATCCTGTATGGGAAAAGACTGTAACTCTAGGTATCTCTGGTCAACCTTAAGAGATATAGCAGGGGGCTATATCTGGTTGGCGTCCATCTCCCATATGGAGGGACCTGGGTTCGATCCCCGGGACCTCCTGGTAAAAATTTAAAAAATATATAGAAGGTGCGTGGGCCGCCAGGCCCTGTGCGCGGGTGCACCACCAGTTCCCGCAAGCCACACAGCAAGATGATGACATAATAGGAGAGTGACACAAGGGAGAGGCAAGATGAGACGCACCGAAAAACCAGCAACTAAGGTTGCGCGGGCAGGATGCCTCTCTCCTACATCAGAGATTCCAAGGATTGAATCCCAGTGAAGACAGGAGGAGAAGGATGAGAAGAGAGGGCAGAAAATGGACACAGAGTTGCCCAGCGAATGGACACAGAAACAGCAAAAACGGGGGGGGGAGGGGGAAGGGGTGTAAAAATGGATAAAAGTAAATAAATAAATAAATCCTTAAAAAAAAAAAGAAAAAAAAAAGAGTTCAAAGGGTGGGGGACGGATGTGGCTCAAATGGTTGGGCATCCATCTCCCATATGGAGGGACCGGAGTTTGATCCCTGGGACCTCCCATTTAAAAAAAAAAAAAAAAAGAGTTCAAAGGGAAGCAAATGTGGCTCAAGCAGTTGGGCACCTGCCTACCACATGGGAGGTCCCGGTGTCTCCTAAAGACAAGCAAGATGGAGAGCTGACGAAATGGGCTGGCACGGCAAGCTGACACAACAAGATGCCTCAACGAGATGAGTCAACGAGGAAACAAAATGAGACACAGCAAGCAGGGAGCGGAGGTGGCTCAAGCGATTGGGCACCTCCCTCCCACATGGGAGGTCCTGGGTTTGAATGCCGGTGCCTCCTAAAAGGAAGACGAGCACACAACAAACACAGAGAGCAGACAGCGAGCGCAAACAACGAGGGGGAGGGAATAAATTAATTAATCTTTAAAAAATTCCAAAGCTCTCCAAAACAAATTTCTACTCAAGAAATTTCTTGGGAAGCAGATGTGGCTCAAGCAATTGGGCACCCACCTACCACATGGGTTCGGTTCCTGGTGTTTCCTAAAGAAGACAAGCAAGACTGCGAGCTGAAGTGAGGGCTGGCACAGCAAGCTGGCGCAACAAGACGATCCAATGAGGAAACACAATTGGCTCAAGCGATCGGGTGCCTCCCTCCCACATGGGAGGTCCCGGGTTCGGTTCCCAGTGCCTCCTAAAAAGAAGATGAGCAGGGAAGCGGCTGTGGCTCAATCAGTAGGACTCCCGTTTACCATATGGGAGGCCCCGGGTTCGGTTCCCGGGGCCTCCTGGTGAAGGCAAGCCCGCCCGCACGGCGTGGTTAGCTGACCCAGCGAGCACAAGCAGCAAGGGGGGGATAAATGAATAAATAAATAAAATCTTTAAAAAAAAAAAAAAAAGAAGATGAGCAGACATAGAGAGCGCACAACAGACACAGTGAACAGACAGAGAGAGCAAACAACAACAGGGGAGAGGGAGGGAGGAGGGATAAAAATAAATAAAATAAACCTTAAAAAAAAATTATTTCTGCTTCCCTACATGATTATTTTAGACATGCAAAACTAAAATAAAACCAAATTTATTGGCAGATCCTAATGTGGAACCAGATGACAAAGCAGAAATGTGGTTTGCAGTGACCTACCTAAGTTGAGCATCAGAAAACAAAGTACAGAAGATTGGGTTTGAGCTGAGAGGCAATAATGTACGTACTGACACAACGGATTTAACAGCACGTTAAACTAAGCTGAAGAGAGAATTGGTTAATAAGATGGGTCAGAAAAAAAAAATATCCAGGGAGGGGGGCGGCTGTGGCTCGATCAGTGGGGCTCCCGTTTGCCATGTGGGAGGCCCCGGGTTCGGTTCCCGGGGCCTCCTGGTGGGGGCGGGCCCGCCTGCACGGCGTGGTTGGCTGGCCCGGCGAGCACAAGCAGCAGGGGGGGCATGAATGAATAAATTAAAAAAAAATAAAAAAAAAAATAAAAAAAATATCCAGGGAAATGGATGTGGCTCAAGAGGTTCGGCGTCCGTCTACCATATGGAGAGACCGGAGTTCGATCCCCGGTACCTCTCGGTAAAAAAAAAAAAAAAAAAAAAATCCAGACTAAAGCTATAGAGAAAAAGTATACAAAATAAAGAAAAGTACATTAATTAAAAGTTCTAACATACATGTCACTGAAGTCCCAGAAAAAGAGAGAATGAAACTAAAGCAATATTAGAAGGGATACTGACAAATAACTTTCTAAAATTGACAAAAGACATCAAGCCACAGATTCAAGAAGTGCTGCAAACCTAAGCATGATAAATATTGAGAAAAACTCACCTAAGATCACCAAGTACTAAGGGGTAGGGTTTTTTTGTGTGTGTTCATTTGTTTGTTTTAGTTTTTTGTTGTTTTTTCCTATTCTTTTCTTTTTGGAGTAATGAAAATGCTGTAATACTGATTGAAGTGATGACTGCACAACTCTGTGATTAAACCAAATGCCATTGATTACACCCTTTAGATGAACTGTATGGTTTATGAATATGTTTCAATAAAAGTGATTTTTAAAAATAAATAAAATTTTTAAAAGAACAAATGGACCAGAGCAGAGAAGTGTAAGTTTAAATTCCAAGTCTGCCTTCAAAATTGCTGTGTGGACAAAGGTGATGTAATTCAGGGAGATGAACTGCCACTCCCTGCTAAATGTGTGCTGCCACGCTGCTCCCCAGAGATCCATTCTGTTAGAAGATATCTCAAGAAAACAGATCACTTACAAATCTGATCTGTAGATCTTGTTTGTTCAGAAGAGAAATGGAACAGCCAGAATTCAAAAGAAAACCTTTTTCCAAGTTGGGAGACTCCAGGTTTTGCTAGCCCACAATAAAGTTAGACCAGACAAATGAACATTAATAAATTAAAATAACACAATTTCATATCAAGAATCTAAAATTTCAGTATCCTAGCCCTGACTCACAACAACTTAAGAGCTAGAAAGTATCTGGAACAAAGCTCAAGAAGTATCCCTGCATTCATAATAACCTTTCATTTACCTCAAACTAATAACTATTGAAAAGCCTAAATATAAATGTCACTATGATAAGATGTGTTGAAAGCCAAATGGCTATTTTATAAAAGTAAAACAGAAATCTCAAATTCACTAGCAGGGAGGCAGCTGTGGCTCGGTCAGTGGGGCTCCCGTTTACCGTATGGTGGTAAACCTGGTGGGGGCGGGCCGGCCCGGGCCGCGCGGGGGGCTTGCCCGGCCCGGCGAGCCCGGGGGGGGGGGGGGGAATGAATGAATGGATAAATGGAATCTTTAAAAAAAAAAAAAAAATTCACTAGCAAAAACAAGAACATAGAATATACCATTAGCTTTATTTTTTTTTAGGAGGTACCAGGGATTGAAGCCAGGACCTCGTACATGGGAAGCAGGCACTCAACCACTGAGCTACACCTGCTCCCCAATGTAGGGTTTTTTTTTCCCCATGTTTGTTTGTTTGTTTTATGAGGTACCAGGGATCAAACCCGGGACCTCGTATGTGGGAAGCAGGACCTCATATATGGGAAGCAGGAAGGCACTTAACCACTTGGTTTTTTTCTTTTCTTTTTTTTTAATTTATCCCTCCCCTCGCTCAGATAGTTTTCTCGTCTGTCTGCTCATTGTTTGCTCACCTTCTCCAAGAGGTACCAGGAACCGAACCCAGGACCTCCCACATGGGAGGCGAGTGCCCAACGGCCCAAGCCACATCTGCTCCCCACCATTAGCTATTTTTTTTTTTTTTTGTCTTATATCATTAGCTTTTAAATAATAGGTGCTGGGCATCAAGATAGCCCATAAAAATATTGTATCTGGTCTTGATATATTTACTCACCTCAACTTTGCTGTAACAGGTTCATAAGGATTTATTTTTTAATAGTTTCCCAGTCCCATCACCAAAATCTAAAACCTCAATTAGTTCAGTAAGGAGAACTGCAAGCTTTCTTTAAATTGCACTTATAGGGGGCGATGTGGCTCAAATGGTTGGGCGTCCGTCTGCCACATGGAGGGACCTGGGTTCGATCACCAGGACCTCCCGGTAAAATAAAAAATATATATATAGAAGGCACATGGGCTGCCAGGCTTGTGTGCCGGTGAGCCGCCAGGCCCCGGGAGCCATGCAGCAAGATGATGACTTAACAGGGGAGAGACAAGACAAGATGCTCTGAATGCTCTGAAAACCAGGAACCGAGGTGGCACAGGTGGCAGAACACCTCTCTCCTACATCAGAGGTCTCCAGGATCGAATCCTGGTGAAGACTGGAGGAGGAGGATGGGAGGAGATGGCAGGAGACAGACACAGGGAATTGCCCAGCAAATGGACACAAAACAGCAAAATGGGGAAGGGGGGGTTTTAAATGAATTAAGTAAATAAATAAATCTTTAAAAAATAAAAATAAAGAAAAATAAAATAAATTGCACTTATAAATGTATCCAGAGGCTATTAAACAGAAATTGCATACAATAAATATATAATAAAAATATACAAATATAATCATTCTCATGATTATCTCCCATAAACTTGAAAAACAAAGTGTGAGGGACAAGCCCAGAAGAAAGTTTGGGCACATTAGTTTAAATAACAGCCTAGAGATAAAAGGGAAAGACAAGGCCACAGGACATGAAAGGAAGCAGACTCTTGGGTGCCCTACTCATTTTTACTAATGGTTTACTATTTCCTTGATTTTATTTTTAAATGCATGCCTTGGCCCAGGAAAGCAAAAGAGCATAGGATGCCAGGAGTGTCAGATTCTCCTTTTCTTATTTATTCTCTGGAGTTACAGAAAACAGAGCCAGAATCAGGGTTGTCTAGGAACCTTCTGACTTTGTCCAGGCAATATAGAATATAAGGTTTTAAGATCACAGAGCTCCACAAATGCTTTTATAGTACAAATCTTAGCCTATTTAATATCTTTTGATGAAAGCAGCTTAGTTTATACACAGAAAACTCCTTGGAGCTCTACTTCTACTTCAGAAGACAACATTATTTGAACAAACAAGGTATTCATACAATTTCAGTTTTAAATGTTTTCTTCCTCTTCCTAGTCCTTAACACTGAACTTTCTCAAAACACAGAATTAAGTGCCATTCGGCCTGACATGGATATTTAACAAATACTTACCAAGCATCTACTTTGTGCAAGCACTAGGGATTGTAAAAATTTCCTCTATGCACAGCATTAGGGTCAATACCACACACACATTGCAGGAAGGCAATTATTTAGATACACATTCTTTTTTTTTTTTTTTTTTTTTTAAGATTTTATTTATTTATTCATTTATCCCCCCCTTGCTGCTTGTGCTCACTGGGTCAGCTAACCACGCCGTCTGCCCTTCACCAGGAGACCCTGGGAACCGAACCCAGGGCCTCCCATATGGTAAACGGGAGCCCTACTGATTGAGCCACAGCCGCCTCCCATAGATACACATTCTTAACCAAGGTTTGGCTTCTGGTGTCAAACCAGGTCTTCCAGCTTTTTCT
Source organism: Tolypeutes matacus (assembly GCA_026826555.1). Lineage (NCBI taxonomy): Eukaryota > Metazoa > Chordata > Mammalia > Cingulata > Chlamyphoridae > Tolypeutes > Tolypeutes matacus. Next base: position 1,384,806 of record JAKSZT010007815.1, on the reverse strand, counting down.
ACCCTACGAATCTATTCTGTCCTGGTTGTATGCAAACCCACATTTCAAAGCTGCCTCTTGTCTCTTTTTAATTCCTGCTCGTTAATATTAAAGGACAATTTTACATTCCCCTGGAAGTTTTTTAACGATGACTACTGACAATGATCACAGGAAGAAAAGAAATTAGAGGCACTAAACTGTCTCAGAGCTTCCCTCTCTCCTTCACTAACACTTTTCAAAAAGAAAAACACCACTGTGATGCTCCTATCACAGATCATTCATGAAGTTAGTAAGTGAGCTGGGACAGACAGACTCCACCATCTGGGTACAGAGCCACTCACCATTACCCCTTTGTTTAAAGTCTACTGCATTCAACCCACATTATTGTGTTCCACTCAAGTCCATCAACTTTTTTTTTTCTTTAAAGAGGAAATCAGGAAACTAAAACAAATGTGTTACTTCACTGGGAATGCAGAAAAGACCGAATCCTCACGAACATAAAAAAAGTCTGTAAAAATTAAGGCGCACTTTTAAGTGTCCTATTTGAAAAAGTAATATTATTTTGCTTTTATCAGGATAATATGTCTATAATATGCCTATAAGAACTAGTTATAAACAAATGTACATTAAAACCTTGTGAAAAACTTTATCATCTTGATCTGGCAAAGTACCAGAGAGAAAACACTACAAACCAAAAGCAACACAGGCAGATTTCTACAATGCAGACCAAGCCAAGACTCCAAGCAGTCTCAGAGCCTGGGGGTGGGAAGGCTGACAGGCGAAAACGGGATTTTCCAAAAAGCCATAATCCTAAAGCATGACTATTCTAAAAATTCAAGTGAATTTAAGAAGTGTTATACAGAGCTCGATACTAGGTTATTTATAATAACTAGTTATAATAACAGAAATCTTCAACTAGCTAAGCAAAAAGTGGAATTAATTGAAAGCATACAGAAGTATCTCAAGGAACCCAAGGGCAGAAAGTACAACAGAGCCACACCTTGGAAAGCCTTTGGGCACCCAGGCTTCTATTTTGCACACAGATACCTGCCTCTCTCTTCAGAGCTGCATTTCTTATCCATGCTTCTCTCTGGACCTATCTACTTAATTCTCCACATTTATGAGCCTAAACTTGGCTGCAGCCCAGGATCTGAGTTCGTATATTCCCAGTTCTCTGCACTTAAGTGACCTGTTTGTTCCCTAAAGACCTGAATCTCAGGAGCAATCTTAAATTCCTGAGAAAGTTGACTTGTCCAGCTTGGGTCAGGTGTCCATTCCCGTTGCAAGCGGGGTTAGGTAGCAGAAGGGACTGTGTGATCTCCCCAAAAAGATATGTACTACACTAAGCAACAGGCAATCTTCACCCTCAAAAAGCCTAAAAATCTCACTGGAATGAAAACATATATTTTTAAAAAGATATTAAAATAAAATATTAAACCATATCCCATAAGACAAGTCTGGGATGGATGGACAGGAAAAGCTTCATGAAAAAGGTCAGCTGTGCACTAAATGACAAAAATTGAACCATGAGGGAAACGATGTGGCTCAAGAGGTTCGGCATCCGTCTACCATATGGAGAGACCGGGGTTCGATCCCCGGTACCTCCCGGTAAAAAAAATTAAAAAAAAAAAAAAAATTGAACCATGAGCAAGGAAGGGCAGAAAAACATCCCAAAAACCTGCTCCTCATGCTCTAGCCATCCAAGAAATACAGACATAGGGAATAAACAGTCTTTTACCACATTAACATTCTTCCAGTGAAATATCCTTGTGCAAAGCCTGTTACAAGGCTTAAAATGACTGTATGACCAAAAAGCAGTACTGCTTTCAATGTGCAGTAATAACCAGGGAGTTGATGAATGTCACAGTTATACATTTTCAAATGCTTATTACTACCATCCTGACTTCTCTCACCCTCAGCACCCATAAGACTGGATTCAGAATCAAGCAAGCAGCCAAAAGGAACGACACAGGTGTTTCTCACTGTTGCTATCCTACACAACCTAGTAGGGTAAATTAGCAGACAGAATTCATCCAGGAGAGAAAGAAACACTAGCTAAATTATTTGACTGTAGGGTAGGTGGAAGGGATTGGAGCAGAAAATAGTTCCCCACACACAAAAGCTACAAGCACAAAGAAACTGAGGAAAGCCTACAGTAAATTACCTGAACAAAACAGAAACTAACAAAAAAACTTAGATTTTCAAATAATATTGGGGGAAAAAGTCTACTCAAAGTAGACTATTAGTTACCCCACATTATCACCAAATATCACACATTCCCACAGTCACTGCAAGAGCCTGCTTCACTCTCACAAGAAACAAAAAGGTAAAAGAAATAAGTGGTCATGGCTTCTAATTGAGCAATTCTTTTGCTGAAGAGCAGCAATGTTATGTAAATGGAATCTACTGACCTTTCAAAATTAAAAGCATAACACTATAAAATTGAACAGCTTTGGAACCAAAACAACTTCATTTTGTATAATCCCCAAACTAAACATATTTCCCAACTCAAAAAAATTTTCAATGGAGTTTCAGTTTGGGAGGAAAGTGAAATTATTCACCTCCATTTTGTCAAAGCTGAACCCAGCAGTAAAAAGAATTGCCGGCTTGTATAACATATTGTATGATTCAACACATACACAAAAAATTTACATGTATCCAGTACATCTAATTGAGAAATGTTTATGTTTTTATTAAACTGTGTTTTTTTAGTTTTTAATTGTTTATATTTTCAATTATTAAATGTACAAAATAAAGTTAAAAAAAAAAAAAAATCGCTGGCAGTCCCATGAAGGTCAGAAAGTTAGTTTTTTCGAAAACCACACTCTGTACCTATAAACACATTTCCAAAGCAGCACATTAAAATCAATTAAGTGATGGGAAGCGGCTGTGGCTCAATCAGTAGGGCTCCCGTTTACCATATGGGAGGCCCCGGGTTCAGTTCCCGGGGCCTCCTGGTGAAGGCAAGCCCGCCTGCACGGCGTGGTTAGCTGACCCAGCGAGCACGAGCAGCAAGGGGGGGATAAATGAATAAATAAATAAAATCTTTATAAAAAATAAAAAAATAAAATAATAAAATAAAATCAATTAAGTGAGATCCCTCAGATCTTAGGCAGCTTCTAAATCAGGGGTTCTTAACCTTTTTTGTCCACGGACCCCTCTGCCAGTCAGGTGAAAACCACGGACCCCTTATTCAGTCCACACTATACTGTGTATTAATAAATATATCACACCCGCACCAACACGTCCCCACAAGAATGTTTTTTTGAATCTCAATTTAAGCTCACAGATCCCTTGTTAAGAACTCCTGCTCTAAACCAAAACTTACCATCCTTCTTCATATTTGCTGCTATATTTTCTAAGTGGAGGAAAAGAAAAATCTAAGTGTTACAAACCAGAAGCTACTCTGAAAATGAATCCATTTCTTCTAAGGTGAGAAAAAGGTTTGGCTGATTGTCACATCAAAACTTCACAAAACGCCAAAGAAGTTAAATTATTTTAAATCATTTAAGATACTGAAATATCTTATAAAACACCCTCTTCTAACTAGGCTTTCTGGTCTCTGGAGAAAAAAGGAAGTCTAATTTTAAAACAACTTTTCATATTTATGAAAGCCATTGCTTAGTAAAAAATTTAAAAACAATAGTGGGAGGGAAAAACACCACCCATAAACTCACTGTCCAAAGATGTATTTTGGCATTTACTTTTCTAGTCTATAAGCTATATTTTTTAGGAAAACTAAAGTGTTCCTTAGCAGAAAGAATACAGAAAGTCAATATGGAGTTTATAATGGACATAAAGATTCCTAGAAAAGTTTATGGGTTTGGAACAGAATGAAGTTTAAAATAAGCAAATATATGCTCATGGTCTCTAATAGGAATTGTATAGCAGAAGCTAAAAAATAACTCTGTAGAACAGTTCTGCTGATTAATACTGTAAGGAAACGCCTACTTTAAGGAGATTCTGTGAGACAATTTCATGACAAGGGCAAAGTTGCAATTACAAGGATCTCATCAAGAAAACTGTCTTTAGCAAATTACAAATCTCAGAAAAAGATTCTTGATACAATATAGTTTACAAAGCAAATATAGCTAGAACTGATTACATCTTTTATCTAAATTACAACTCTAAATATTAGAACTCACCCTTCCCCTAATCCTAAAATGTCACCTAATTAAATTAGGAAGAGATCAACGTGTGCATTACAAATCCAATAATATATTCATCTGTATTTTTCAGTTTTCTATGAATGTAGAAGCTTCTATCAAATATAGACTCTCACATGACATGGAGACGGTGAAGGAGAATCTAGGAGATCACATTACCCAGGCATACCACAGAGAACAATGAGATAAAAGGTTCTATGGGAAGGATGCTCTTCTTAGCAGAACATTTCAGATGCACAAATTGGACTTTAGGAAACAATCTTATCCCTTAAGCCACAACAGACACAGGAAAATGCAAACAAAATACACCCAAAAGGGGAAATGAAAAGAACACTAACTTAGCTACTGTCTGTGTAAGGAACACAGGCGTTTTACCTGTGTTATTTTACTTGGCTGAACAGCAGTGCTACTCCCATTAGATAAGTGGTATCCACATTTTGTGCCAGGCACCATTCAGTGCCTGACATGATTTTCCTCAATTTATTCTCACAACTTTACCATTTCATCTTGGGATTTCAATTTTAAAGATGGGAAAACAGGCCCCAGAATTTTTTTTTTTTTCCTTTTAGATACCACAGGCAGGGATTGAACGCAGTTGAGCCACACTGGCTCCCCTGAGTTGGTTTTTTCCATTTGTTTTGTTTTTTGTTTTTGTTTTTTTTTTTTCAGAATATTACTATTTTATTAACATCATGCTTTAATAAATAACTGGCTACTTCTAATAAAATTAAACCTCTGTTTACAAAAGTCCCCCATATTCCATTTTGACCATTCTGCAGAATTTGGTGTAAAAAGTTGAATGAAATGTAGACCCTGAGTATCAAGTAATTATGTTTCAATATAAAAATAGAGAATTCCTCTTACAACTGAAGATTGAACAATAACAAAAACAATTTCTCTGTGGGTTTTAGCTTGTTTTTGCTTTTGTTTTTAGGAGGTACCGGGAACTGAACCCGGGACCTCCCATGTGGGAAGCAGGTGCTCAACTGTTTAAGTCATATCCGCTCCCCAGGGACCCAGAAGTTTTAAGGTCACACAGTAGTGGTTCCAATTAGTAAGCCCATTGTCCTGAGCTGACACACCTAAGTCTCTGGAGCTATGCTTATAAATCCCATTCAACCCACAACATTATTTTGTTTTTGTTTTTAAGTTTATTTCTGAATTGCAAAGATTATTTCCCCCTCCCCATGTTTTTAGAATTTCCTGTAGTCCTCCACTCAATCTGGGCTGCCATAACCAGACAAACAGCGCAAGGACCTTCTTTTTTTTGCATCTGTAGTGGAAACCTTAGCAACAGACATCAAGTGTTCCAGGTCTGTCAGAGATGCATTTCACAACATACTTCCAAACCACAAGTTCATTTTAAGGACTCTAAAACCAAAGAATCAACTCTCAATTATGGGAAGACTAATTCTCCAGGTTTTCATCCAAGTTTTCTGGTTTCTGTTTTCTCCCAGTTGCCTTTTGATCATTTCTGTGTGCCCCCGGACATCTAGCAGACCATAGGAGTATGCAGATAAATACAAGATTATATTTATAGCAAGCAACTTTGAGATTAGAAGTTCCACTCAAAAGCTACAAAAAAGTTGATTTTACTGATTCAAATTGTATTTCTGAAATACTTGAACTTCAAAAATACTTTCCAACTATTATCAAAGATAATCAAGAATCAAAGAATAGTTCTGAAAAAAAGAACGATTTATGTTGTTTGAATAAAGGTATATATGTTTTCCCTGATACTAAAATAAAGCCCTGTTTTATGTAATATGAGGCTGTAATTTTTAAAAGTATTTCTTGGGCTCTACCTACTTCTTTGGGACAATAGGGTTGACTGAATAAAACATCCAGTTCATTCCATGCCCCAAGATTAATATTCAACTCCCTTTATTACTAGAGAGAAAGAAAATGGAGGCGGTTCAGCCCAATAAGCAAAAAAAAAAAAAAGTAGACAATCAAGCAGACCCAAATCAGTTGTGAATCTCCAAAAAAGATAAGTAGAAGCTTTATCTTAAGCATGAGAATATTCAGTGAATAGCTTCATTCCTACTAGAACAAACTGGGAGGCCTGTGAGTAACTTCAAATTGCTCTATTAACTATTTATTCTAACTAGGCCATAAAATACCAGACTTATAAACTTATCTGTCCACAATACAGATGAATCTATAACAAAAAACTCTAACAAAAACCATTCACATATTATTATAGCCATAACAAAGTCAGAAAAGTTGCCAATTATTTTGATACTTTTTCAGTAAACGCATATTCTGAAAATGCTGCACATTCAAAGACCTGAAATTATGATTAGATTAGAAATCAGAAATGATGCTATTAACTGTGATTTGAGTTACTGTTAAATACTATTATGCTCGCTGACATGTTTGAATTTCCAAGAGGTTTAAGTATGTCAGTGGATATCCCTCTGTGATTGGCAATCCATACGAAGAGCATGAATTCAACAACCTTTACTGAGCCCCAAGAAAGGGCTAGATATTAAATAAAGGAGGTATCCCTGACCTCAAGAACCAGAGGCTAATGGAGAAGAAAACAGAGCTTAACCAAATCCTACCATTCACTGATTTAAAGAGAACAGAGAAATCTGTTGGGAATACCTATAGATGAGGAGAGAAGACCCTATGCTCCTCCTTCCTTCAACTTTACCCTGGGCTCCAGGTGACATTTCTTCTGTTTCCACAGCACCCCCAGGAAACCTTCTAACATCCCACTTCTTTCTTAGGTCCAGCTCACAGGAAAATGGGAGTTAAAAAGCTCCAGTGGCAGTTACAGGAAGTGGCAGCAGAAACCTAATCTTTTTTTTTTTTTTTTTTTTTTTTAATTATATATATATATAGTGTCCCACACAACAGACATACAATAAATATTAGGTCTCTGCCCCTTTACTTTCCTCCTCCTCCTCCAGGCAGCATATATTTAAAAGGACTCCTATTCTTTGCTCCTATACTTGGGATAGCCAATGACCTACCTCACACATGCTAAAACTATTAAATACAGAGCACCATGTAAAATATGATTATTAAAAACAAATCATGCAACAACAAAAAAATATCCCATTACCTACTACTAAATCTTAAAAATATATCATACAGGGGAGTGGATGTAGCTCAAGTGGTTGAATGTCTGTTCCCATGTATGAAGTCCCAGGTTCAATCCCCAGTACCTCCTAAAAACAAACAAACAAACAAATGAAAAAACCAACTCTCATTGGGGAGCGGATGTAGCTCAGTGACTGAGCGCCTGCTTCCCATGTATGAGGTCCTGGGTTCAATCCCTGATACCTCCTAAAAAAAAAAAAATTACATATTATCATACAAAATTGTAGTGAGGATAAGCCTACTTCAGTAAAATAAACATTTTTATGGCATATAAAAAGGACGGACAAGATAAAGACCAAATATTAACGATCATCTCTGAGTGGAAGTCCTATGGACAAGTTTCTTCCTTTTGGGCTTATTTTTTATAATGGATCTATAACTTCTGTAGTAAGGAAAATAAATAGAAATCTTTGGAAAAATAAATAAACCATTCTGGCTGAAGATTTCACTGTCTGCCTATTACACTGCAGGCACTTTCACATGTTACTGCACTGAAGCTGAATTACCACCATGTGAAAAAGACACGATTTCCTCCATTTTGCAGATGAGAATAAAACTAAGGCTCAGAAAAGCTGAAAGACTTGCCTAGGGTTATACACCTCATAACTGACATAGAAGTTCTGCAATCCAAGCCTTTTATTTATTTATTTTTTAGTAAAGATTAATTTATTTATCCTCCCCCCATTGTTTTTGCACTCGCTGTCTGCTATTTGTGTGTTCTTCTGTGTCTGCTTGTCTTCTCTTTAGGCAGCACCGGGAACTGATCCTGAGACCTTCTGGAGTGGGAGAGAAGTGCTCAATCTCTTGCACCACCTCAGCTCCCTGAAATCCAAGCTTTTTAACCTCAGGCCCGGGGCCCTTTTCACTTTTCATTCTCTCTTGTCTCAAAGGGCAATTGTACTATTGTTCATGATATGAAGACAAGGTCTGTGGTGAGACTTTTTTTTTTTTTGAGGTACCGGGGACTGAACCTGGGACCTCCTATGTGGGAAGCTGGCACTCAACCACTGAGCCAAATCAGCTCCCTGAGTTGGTTTTTTTCGTGTTTTTGTGTGTGTGTGTGTTTTCTCGCTTGTTGTTTGTTTTGTTTTGTTTTTTTTCAGGAGGCACCCAGAACTGAACCGGGACCTCCCGTGTGGGAGGCCGGCACTCAACTGTTTGAGCCACATTAGTTCCCTGTGGGTGAAACTTTTATGTTTATGTGTGTGAGACTTTTAACTTCTGTGGACTATATTTGCCTCACCTGAAGAGTGAATGGGTTGGAAAAGATATTCAATCTCTAAAAATCCCTCCTGCTAATGGATTTTAAGTCTAGATACTATCTTGGGAGAAAAAAACCTACAGAGCAAGAATGAATGGATGGAGAGAAGATGAGACCTGTGCCCTGGGCCAGGAGCCATTCTCAATGGAAAGAGGTGGTGGGACAATCAGGAGGAAAGAACCATTGAGAAACCATAAACTTCCTGGTTAAAGTAACAGCTGAAAGCTTCAGCTTTGCTCTACTAACAACACTGCTTCAATCTCAGGATCAAAAAACACATAATCGATAAGTAAAATTAGAAAAATATAAAAATTGGCTTAGGAAAAAATATCACTGGAGCAATAGTTTATTCATGCTATTACAGTATTCCGTCATTTTCCAAGTGGACTTATTAATGCTAAAACAGGAAGCACTCTGGGTCATTCTATATGGAGAAGCCTTCATCTTCACCAAGGATTTAAGAGCTGAAAGTTGTCTAGTACTCTAAAAGATGCTACACTTGTGGAAAAGAGTCTACCCAACTCTTTGTCAAAAAGGTGAGAAAAATGCAATTAATTCCAATCCACAGAGGATCAAAAACAGTGGAAAGACCTTTAAAAGGTGAAATTCCTGTAAAGGATTCGATGGATATTTGTAACTTCTTACACAGCAGACATTATAATTAACGCACTCTATGTTCTTTAAGATTGATATTCGGTCTTTTTATTCGATGGTAATAAACGTACAGAATGAATTCTGCTGGCGAGAAAGAGATTCCATTTTGCTGAAACAGGCTCCGACAAAATCTCAACACCTTCCCCTCAACTAGAAGGAAAAGCCTTAACCACTGAGACGCTCCTTGGAGCCTGTGCAATGATTTAAGAGAATTAAAACAGTGTGCCCCGAGGACCAGGACCAAGACACCACCGGCTTTAAATCCAAAGCCAGATTTCCAGCGGAGAAAGCTCTGTAACGTGCTCTCGCGCTCCCGGGTGCGAGATTCCGCGCTGCTACTAGGCCAAGACTGGGTGAACACCTGACATGGGGGGCAGGGCGAGCCAAGGCCCTAGCGGATCTGAGTCGAAGAACGGAGGGCTCTCGAGGATCCTGAGAAGCGTTGCCCTCTGAGGACGTGGGGTCGTGGGGCTGCCCATGGGTGGGCACCAAGAACACGTGCGGCCACAGGGGCGGGGAAGGGGTGTCCGGGGCCGGCAGCCTGGGTCCGGCACGGCGGCCGGAGTGGAAGCGAAGGTGGCCCTAGGCAGGAATCGAAGCCCTCAGGACCCGGAGGGTGAAGGCAAAGGGCGCGGGACAAGGGGCAAAGCCACGAGGAGGGCGGGTCTCCTGGGACGCGGAGCACGCGCCGGACAAGCACGCGGGACCTGGGGAGCCGAGGACCCTGACACACGGGAAGAGATCGCAAACCGGGCCCTGGCGCGCGGGGAACGAGGAGCGGCCGCGCCCTGAGGACCCTGAGAACTGGGGCCGTCCGGACCGGACCCGCCCCGCGGCGCCTCCCTTTCCTTCCCTCCCTCCCGCCCGCGGCCCGTTATCCGCGGCCGCCGCACTCACCAGCGGCTGCACCTGAGCCCGCCGCTGCCTCAGCTGCTGCCTGCGCCTCCGCCGCCGCCGCCGCCTCGCTACTGAGGCCGAGTCCCGGGGGAGCCTCCGCGTCCCGCCGCCGCTGCCGCTGCCGCCAGAGCAGAACACCCCAAAATGGCGGCACTTCCGGCACCTACCACCAGCGGGGAGGACCGAGGAGGAGGGGAGAGCAGCGAGGGGAACGTACCACCGCAGCGCCGCCAGCAGCGCCGAACAGAGCCGAGCGCGGCGCAGGGGCGGGCCGAGCGCCTGGCGCTGCAGCGTCCCCCGGGGCGGGGGAGTAGGGAAGCCCGCAGCGCCGACGCCCCCGGGGCGGCTGGCTGAGCCCTTAAGCCGAGAGAGCTGCAGGGGTGCATCTCTTTGTCTCCGAGGTTGATTGGAGGCAAGAGGGGGAAGACTCGGGCCTGGGAATCTGAAGTTCTAGGCTCTGGGCTTTGAATGCACAAGAGCTTTAGATATACAAGCTTTGCTGGGCAAGGACCCCTGCCTGGCACGGAATGTGCGCGTAATTAAATATTTGATGAATGAATGAATGAATGATGGTTGGCCAGCGATGAGCACAAAGCGCACTCTCCTCTGCCCCAGTAAACAATCAACAAGACCCAGGCCTTCCCCCTCTTTTCGGGGATATGGAATATAAGTGTGCTGCAAGATTGCAGAGTTAGGGAGGGGAGTGCCTTCCAGCGAGATGATGAAACAGTGTGTACGCACAACCTCGCAAAAATTCCTGCAAGGCCAGGAAGCTCATAAGGTTTTATTTAGACGATTGCCCAGTTCTAAACTGCTTTTCCCAGATAATTTTTTTTTTAAACAACCTAGGTTAGGTCCCTAAAGATTCCTTCCTTCGGGGTGATTCAGGAATCCCGGGGTCTAGGCGGAATGCAAACGGTATAATAATTTGATTTTTTTAAAAAGCCAACATTGTTTATCCTGCAGGTTCCAGAGCTTGTGAAGCAGTGAAGCGCAGATAAAGAAAGAAAACTTAGTTCTGGGACCTTTGGGCTTCATCAACATGCAATAACTGAAGGGTTTACAAATGATTTCTCTGATACATCATCTGGCTTTCCAGGGCAAATAATCTTCATACCCACAAATACTGATTATACCCTACCTTACCACAAAAAGCAACAAGTGGGTTCCCAAGCAGAAGCCTCAAGGATTTTCCCATGTATTGGAAGCACCTCATTCCACTTTGAGGGGGGAAAAAACCTAACCACAGTTTTTCAGGTACCATATCCACAGGACAATTATCGTATTCCCTAATTGAACTATGTCGTTTATCATTTCATATCTGTTATTAATGCTGATATATGAACTTCTTCTTGTTAATAGTTTTATATGGCAAGCCAGACACAAAAGGACAAATACTGTATGATTGTGTTACTATGACCCAAATATATTGTGTAACATATTGTATGATTCAAAAAAAATTTATTATGTATCCAGTACATTTGAGTAATGTATGTTTTTATTCAACTGTGTTTTCTTTATAGTTTTTAATTGTTTATATTTTCAATTATTAAATGTACAAAATAAAGTTAAAAAAAATAGTTTTATATGTAATTTAGTGAAAACTTCCTATATTTATAGACAATTATAGCTTACAGTATGCCACATATATTATCACAATTAATTTTATATTTGTCTCCCAACTGCCGTAAACTACGGAGACTTTATCAGATTATTCTCTGTGCCATAGTGTCATCCAGACATGCACATGGCCTACTCCCTGACCTCCTTCACCTCAAATGTCACCTCAGTCAGGCCTTCCCTGAGCACCTTGCTTAAAATTACACATCTACACCCAGGCTTCCAATCCCCTTTCTTGCTTTATTTTTATCCAAAGTACTTATCACCATCTAACATAGTATATTTTGTACTTACATAATTTACTTATTTTGTTTGATTTGTAGTCTCCCCCCAGCTAGAAGGTGAACTCCATGGGAGTAAAGATTTTGTCTCTTTTATTTCACTGCTATAACCTAAGAGTCTAGAATAATACCTAACCCATAGTAGGAGTGGAAACTCAACAAATGTTGTTGAATTAATAAATAGGCATATCTAGGTGCCGGATATGGAAAAAAGATTCTTTAGCTTTCAAGAGCTTCCTGAGACGTGCCCATGAGCTGGATGAGAGCAGGGGCCACAACTGTCTTGTTATACTCTTCTGTCTCCAGAGCTTAACACAATGTCTGGCTCAATAAAGATTTTGAAGGGCTACTGGAAGTGTAGCAGTTTGGCATTATTTATGAATTCCAAAAATAGATATTGGATTATGTTTGTGAACTGGTCTTTTCCTCTGGGCATATTAGATTATATTGGATTCAGAGGTTTACTAGATTAAATAATGATTAAGGCTTTCATTGGGCCACATCAGTAGGACCTTGAGTCACACACACACACCCCCAGGGACTCAGAAAAACCTCACTGCAAAGAAGGGAGGTAGGAGTTTTGAGATGGAGCTGGGAAAGTGAACACACAGAAGATACACAGAGGAGGAAATGGATGTGGCTCAAGCAATTGGGCTCCCATCTACCAGATAGGAGGTCCAAGGTTCTATTCCCGGGGCCTCCTGGTGAAAGGCAAGCCGGTCCATGTAGCAAGCTGGCCCGTGCGAAGTGCTGGCCCACATGGAGTGCTGGTTGGTGCAGGAGTGCTGGCCCGCGCAGGAAAGCTGGCCCATGCAGGAGAGCTGCCCGTACAGTAGTGCTGGCCTGCACAGAGAGTTGGTGCAGTAAGATGATGCAACAAAAAGAGACACAGAGAAGAGATGCAGCCGACCAGGGAAATGAGGTGTTGCAAGAGATTGAACGCCTGTCTCCCACTCTGGAAGGTCCCAGGATTGGTTTCCAGTGCTGCATAAAGAGAAGACAAGCAGACACAGAAGAACACACAGAAAGCAGACAGCAAGTGCAAAGACAATGAAAGAGGGAGAAATAAATAAATAAAATTAATCTTAAAAAAAAAAAACCCAGGCCTTGTGCACAGGTGCGCCATCAGTCCCCACAAGCCACGCAGCAAGATGATGACGTAACAGGAGAGTGACACAAGAGAGAGCCAAGATGAGACATGCCGAAAAAAACAGGAACTAAGGTGGCACAGGTGGTAGGACGCCTCTCTCTCACATTGGAGTTTCCAAAGTTCAAATCCCAGTGAAGACAGGAGGAGAAGGATAAGAAGAGAGGGCAGGATATGGACACAGAGAGTTGCCCAGCAAATGGACACAAAGACAGCAAAAATGGGGGGGGGGGTGAGAGTAAAAAAATGGATAAAAGTAAATAAATAAATCCTCAAAAATAAATAAATAAATAAATAAAGAGGAATAGAGGCGCCTCCTTAAACACAGCAGAAGCCCCAGGGAGAAAGACAGAGACATTCGCCTGATAGGCTGTAGCTGGCCTTGTGGAGAGAGCACAGCAGCTGAGCCTGGAGAGAAACAAAGCCACAGGAAGAGAGGAACCCAAGAAGCCTGAACTCTTGGCAGATGTCAGCAACCATCTTTCCCCAACACGTAGCAATAGACTTTGTTTTTTTTTCGTTTTTTTTAAAAGATTTATTTATTTACTTTATCCATTTTAAATGCCCCCTTCCCCATTTGCTGTTTTGTGTCCATTAGCTGGGCAATTCTCTGTGTCTATTTCCTGCCATCTCTTTTTCATCCTTCTTCTCCAGTCTTCACCAGGATTCGATCCTGGAGACCTCCGATATAGGAGAGAGGTGTTCTGCCACTGTGCCTCAGTTCCCGGTGTTTGGAGCTTTTCGGGGCATCTCGTCTTGACTCTCCCCTGAGTCTCTCTCCTGTTATGTCATCATCTTGCTGCATGGCTCCCGGGGCCTGGCAGCTCACCGGCACACAGAGCCTGGCAACCCATGCGCCTTCTATATATATATTTTTTATTTTACCGGGAGGTCCTGGGGGTTGAACCCAGGTCTCTCCATATGGCAGACGGACGCCCAACCATTTGAGCCACATCCGGCCCCCGTAGCAATAGACTTTGGTGTGGGAAGTAACTTAGGCTTTATGGCCTGGTAACTATAAGCTTCTACCCCAAATAAATACCCTTTATAAAAGCCAACAGATTTCTGGTATTTTGCA
>JAKSZT010007815.1:1309588-1370212 GCA_026826555.1 Tolypeutes matacus | reverse complement strand
TTTTTTTTTTTTTTTTTTTTTTTTTACCGGGAGGTACCAGGATCGAACCCAGGTCCCTCCATATGGCAGACGGACGCCCAACCATTTGAGCCACATCCACCCCCGATTTCTGGTATTTTGCATCAGCACCCCTTTAGCTGACTAATACAGGAAGTCAGGGGCACACCTAGCAGCCATCTCCCAGCCCTCACCTACTCCTGGCTTCTTTTTCTTTTGTCTACAGCTGTTTCAGTATGTTTCCATTCAGCAGCCCCAGAGGTCTAATGAAAAGGCCTGACCATATCTTAAACCCTGAAACTGAGACCCAGCAGTCCCAGCTGCTTATTGGGGAGGGAAATCGCAGTGGTAGGGCCCTTCTCCCTGGGTTGTATAAATACACAATATTCCAACAGCATAGGGTTTCTCCTCTGCAAGCTGCCATCAGTCTACCCTGCCCCAAGCAGTTAGCTTCCCCAAGAGACCAGCCATGATGGGATCTCTTCCCCACCTCTTTTGGTCCCATTGTGCTGTGTAAGTAATAAAGCAGTTCTGAGCCCGTGTTCCCACAATGTACCACATAGCAACTTGCTTCAAAGGACAATCAGAAACTTTTCCCCATTTTATCTGTCCCTTGACTTTTAGGGCTCCCATTGCCCAAGAAAAAATACCACTCCTTGCAGGGGATTTGCTAGTATCATTCTTGCATCTGTTACTAAGGAAGCCACAGCCTAGTAGCTCAAAGTTGGCACAAGAAGAATTACATGAAGAATAAAAACAGGCTCTTATGACTTCAAAGGCTTTCACCAGCACAGACAAAATACTAAAAAACCCAAATACAAAAAAGCCTGATATGAGATCGAAAAGAATATGTAAAGCTCTGTTTCACTTTTGCTTTCCAAATGGATTAAGATTTGTTTCTAAAAATAGTCAAATATTGGGAAGCAGATGTGGCCCAAGTGATTGAGCTTCCGCCTACCACATGGGAGGTCCCTGGTTCGGTTCCCTGTGCCTCCTAAAGAAGACAGAGAGCTGGCGCAACAGGCAGGTGCAGCAAGCAACAAGAGACGCAAGAAGAAATACACAATGAGAGAGACAACAAAGCAGGGAACGGAGATAGCTCAAGTGATTAGGCACCTCCCTCCCACATTGGAGGTCCCAGGTTCCGTTTCTGGTGCCGCCTAAAGAAACAAGGAAGACAAACCCACACAGCAAGTGCAAACAACGAGGAGGTGGGGAGAAATAAATAATATAAAAAAAGTCAATAGTAGTAAAGGCGCAGGAAAGCAAGCCCTCTCCAAGTGCTGGTACAAGAAAATTCAGACCACCTTTCTGGAGGAATTTCAAATTTTGCATACATTTCTAGAATTTACCTAAGGAAATAATCGTGGATAAGTACAAAGATTTAGTAATGTACATGGATCATAGCATTGTTTAAACAGCACAAAATAGTATAGAAAAGGAAATTGATAAAATAAGTTATGATATGATCATAGGCTAGAATATCATGCATAATTTCAAATAATGATGAGGAAAAAAATTAATTGTGAGAAAAGCTTCAGGATACAATTAGTGAAAAATTCAGGTAACAAATTAATAGGTATGATATGCTCCTATCTTTGATAAAAAGCAAGTGTGTGTTGAGAGAAGAGGAAAAATGGAAAGAAAACATATTAAAATTCTAACAGCACTCACATCTTCACCACCACTTGATATAGTTAGTCCACTTAATTTTAGATATTCTGGTAGGAGTATACTAACATTTTATTGTGGTTTAAGCTTTTATATCCCTGATAGCTAAGGTGATGTTGAGCACCTATACATATGTTTGCTGACCATTTATTCTCTTTCATGAATTTCCTGTGTAAGCCTTTTCTCCATTAAAAAAAAAAAATGGTTTTCTTCCTTTTCTTATTGAATTGTAGTTCTTCATAGATCTTAAATACAAGTCTCTTGTCAGATATATGTATTACAAATATCTTCTCCCTGTCTGTGGCTTGCCTTTTCACTCTTTTAATAGTATTTTTTGATGAACACAACTTTTTTATTTTAATGAGGTCCTGTATTGCCATCCTAGGGTTGCTGTAACAGATGATCACAAACTGGGTGACAAAACAACAGGAAGCCTGAAATCTAGGTGTCAGCAGTATTGGTTCCTACTGGAGATTCTGGGGGAGAATCTATCCCAGGCTTCTTTTCCATCTCCTGGTAGCTGCCAGTCATCCTTGGCATCCCTGGGCTTGTAGTTGCATCACTCTAATCTCTATCTCAGTCTTCATATGGTATTCTCCCCTGTGTGTGCCTCTGTGAGTCTGTCTTTTCTTCTCATTAGGTCCTCATTTTAACTTAACTAATTGTATCTGCAAAGAGTCTACCTCCAGATAACTTCACATTCTGAGTTTCTGTGTGGATGTGAATTTGGGGGAGACACTATACTATTCAAACCAATATAGGAGCCATTCATAATCATTATTTTATGGTTAGTGCTTTTTATGTTCCATTTAAGAAATCTTTGTTTACCCAAGTCATAAATGTTTTCTCCTTTGTTGTTTTAACCTTTCACATTTTGATCTATGATCCATCTCTAGTTTTTTTTTTTTTTTTTCTTTCCATCTCTAGTTTTTGTGTATGGTGTGAGATGTGGATTTCCATGTGGAAATCCAGTTGATCCAGCACCATTTGTAAAGACTGTATTTTCTCTACCGAGATTTGCAAAGAAGACCTTTTTTTTTTTTTTTAAGTTCTCATACATTATTAGTGTGAATGAAAATTGATACAACCATTTCGGAAGACTGACAGTATCTACTAAAGCTAAATAGCTAAACAAATGTACACCCTGTGGTGCAGCAATTCTACTCACAACAGAAATGAGTACTTATTTCCACCAAAAGAATGGTGTAGCCGCTTATTGATAATAGCCCAAATTGGAAACAATGGCTAAATTATGGAATATACTTGGAATATTTATATAACAATGAAAAGGATCAAACTGTTGCTACATCTATCAGCAGGGATGAATTGCACAACCATAATATTGAACAAAACAAGCCAGAAACAAAAGAGCATACACCATATGATTACATTAATTGAAGTTGAGAACAGGCAAAAATAATAATAGAAGTCAGAATAGTGGTTACTTTTGTGGGGGAGAAGCAATGAACTCTTCACTGGAGGCAGCCCAAGGGAACTGTCTGAGGTATTAGAATGCTTTGTATCATGTCTGGGTAGTGGTCACATGGTTGTATATATATAAATATAAAATTCATCAAGGCGGTCTGGCTTTTGTTCTCTGGAGGAGCGGTGTGCGTTAAGAACCGGCGCTGCGCAGTGGCAAAGTTTTCTTTCCGACTCCTGCGCGACTGCTTGCGGACTATTCCCAGTCCTTCTATCTCGAGGATCCAGAGTCCTCCAGAAGCAGAAGGCAGCTCTACCCTCTCTGCAGAGGAGTGGGATCCTTTCAGCCATGAAGCATATGTTGAACCTCTACCTCTTGGGTGTGGTGCTGACCTTGCTCTCCATCTTCTTTAGACTGATGGAGTCACTGGGAAGTTTACTGGAGGGTCCGTCGCCTGGGAGCTCTTGGACTACCAGAGGTCAACTAGTCGTCACTGAACCCCCCAAGGGTCTTCCAGACCACCAGTCTCAGCCCAGAGGGGTGCGATAAGACCTCCGTCCACCAGAACTTTGGAACACTGGTTTAATATGTCCAGCCAGCTGTCCTAGTCCCTAAGCAGACAAGCTTAGAGCACCAGTGTTATCAGAGAACTGACTGTCACTGGGCCCTTGAAGGTTCTCTCCTTGATGCTCCTTGCCCTAGACAAAGAGCCTGTTTAACCCACAGGTGTGAATGGGTTGCCTATGACTGTGGGATGGTATGCTCTCAGTCTGTTCCCTAGGATCTGTTGTGTGCTTTGCTGTCTTGGACAGTGTGGTTCTGCCTTCTCTCTGAGGGGGCCTTTGCTGCAATTTCCACCGTTGGGAAATGGTGATGTTATTGATTCTACTCCTTAAATGTCTTGCAAAGCTGCCTTTGGACTCGAGTGTCTTAATAGTTAATTTGGTGTTTGGGCTCTCTTCCATGAGATCTTCTCTGGGTTTATATAACAGTCAAAGAGGTGTGGGGGTTGGTGGTGGGGAAGGGGGAGGGTGCAATATTTGATGTCCACTTCTTGACAATTTTCATTTCTAAGTCTTTCCTCCAACCTAGTGTATATTGTGTGTGCGTGTGTGTATTGGTCTGAAGTGGGAACAAAGCCTACTCAGGACCTAGGCATGATGGCCACCATGTGGCTTAAAAGAGTTTTTCTAATACAATAAAGTTGAATATATGTTTCAAAAAAAAAAAAAAAAAAAATTCATCAAGCCATACACTTAGGATTTTTGCACTTTCTATGGCTAGGAGGAATAACAAAAAACAAACCATTAGGGAAGCAGATGTTGCTCAAGCAATTGAGCTCCCACCTAACACACAGGAGATCCCAGTTCCTGGTGCCTCCTAAAGAAGATGAGCAACACAGTGAACTGGCATGATGGGCTGGTGTGGGGAGCTGATGCAACAAGATGACACAGGAGACACAAAGAGGAAAAACATAATGAAAGACACAACAAAAGCAGGGAGCGGAGGTGGCTCAAGCGATTAAGAGCCTCCCCCTGACAAGGGAGGTCCGGGGTTTGGGTAATCATTAGAAAAATGGACAAAGTAAATAAACAAGGAATTCATAGATTCATAGGAAGTATACGAAAGACCAATAAACATAAGATGTTGAAGCTCAGTCTCACTAATAACTGAAGATATTAAAATTAAAGCAGGGAAGCGGCTGTGGCTCAATCAGTGGGGCTCCCGTTTGCCATATGGGGGGCCCCGGGTTCGGTTCCCGGGGCCTCCTGGTGAAGGCAAGCCCGCCCGCGCGGCGTGGTTGGCTGGCCCGGCGAGCGCGGGCAGCAGGGGGGGGATAAATGAATAAATAAATAAAATCTTTAAAAAAAAAAAAAAAATTTAAAGCAATATACTTTTTAAACTGTCAGATTGGTAATTAAATTAAGGAATTAAATTTGAAAGTTTGTAAGATTGTGAGAAACAGGCAAACACTATTGGTGGGAGTGAGTGTATACTTTTTTTTTTTTTTTTAAAGATTTTATTTATTTATTCATTTATCCCCCCCTTGCTGCTTGTGCTCGCCGGGTCAGCTAACCACGCCGTGTGGGCGGGCTTGCCTTCACCAGGAGGCCCTGGGAACCGAACCCAGGGCCTCCCATATGGTAAACAGGAGCCCTACTGATTGAGCCACAGCCGCTTCCCGAGTGAGTGTATACTGATAAAGCCAGTTGGGAGGGGAATTTACAGTAGTCATTAAAATTTAAAATATTCATACCTTTTTATATAAAATTCGAATAGAAAATGCTAAGTAATCTATAGTAACATTTAGCAGTGGTTGCCTGGGAATGGGATGAGGGGATGAAAGAGGAAAGGAGGGAAGAATTACAAAGGGACATGAGAATATTTTGGAGAATGATGGATATATTTCATTATTTTCATTGTGGTGATGGTTTAACAGGTATATATGTCGACATGTATCAAAGTGTATACTTTAAATATATACACTTAACAATTTAGTATAACATAATTATACTTAACAAAGCTATAAAAACTTCCCTGAGACCCTCTTAAAAATGTTCATATCCTTTGAGACACCAGTTGTACTTCCAGAAAGGTTTCCTTCAGAAACACTTGGACAAGGGAGTGAAGTATGTACAAGGGCAGTCTCTGCAGCATTCTTTGAGTCAGCCACCTAGTATTTACTGGATGCCAACGATGTCATACTCTTACATCTACAGTGGGGTTACAGGCATGAATAAGACAAAGTCTCTGCCCTCAGGAAACTCACTGTATTGGTTATTGACTAAAAAAAAAAAAAAGCTGGGGCGTGGATGTAGCTCAAGTGGTTAAGTGTCAGCTTCCCACGTATGATGTCCCGAGTTCAATCTCTGGTACCTCCTAAAAACAAAACAAAGAAACAAAACGAAAAACCAACACTCATTGGGGAGCTAATATAGTTCAGTGGTTGAGTACCTACTTCCCATGTATGAGGTCCTGGGTTCAATCCCCAGTACCTCCGAAATTTTTTTTTTTAATTTAAAAAAGCTACCTAAATGTCCATCAACAGGGAAATAGTTAAAGAAATGATGATACAACTAAAAATTGACATATTAAAAGCTATTAGAAAAAAATGCTGACAAGGAAAGATGTTCATAATTTACACAATTTATGGTTAAGCAGTAAACAGCAAAATTCTCAAATTACAAAATTCTAATTTTTTAAGAAAAAGATACATACATATATTCATATATAAGTCAGTTCTTCCTTGTTGATGTTGACAACTAAGGGAGGAGAATTAAAAATGGATAAAAGTAAATAAATAAATAAATCATTAAAAAAAATGTATAGGGGAGGAAGATACGGACTATAGTTGGTAGTGATACTTTGACAATGCTCATTCATGATTTGTTAACAAATGTTCCACAACAATGCAGAGTGTTTGGGGTTGTGTGATGTGTTGGAGCCCTGTATGATTTTGTGCATGTTTGTTTTGTAAGTTTATGATGTTTATTGAACAGTTATAGTTTATGTATGTTCATGAATGAATGTACTTCAATAAATTTTTTTATTTTTTTTATTTTTTTAAAGATTTTATTTATTTATTCATTTATCCCCCCCTTTGCTGCTTGTGCTCACTGGGTCAGCTAAGCACGCCGTGCGGGCGGGCTTGCCTTCACCAGGAGGCCCCGGGAACTGAACCCGGGGCCTCATATGGTAAACGGGAGCCCTACTGATTGAGCCACAGCCGCTTTCCTCAATAAATTGTTTTTAAAAAAAGAAAACAAAAGCTGTAAAGGTCTTACCCATCATTTAATCAAATGCACTTTATTTTTTTAGGCACTGGGGCCAGGGATTGAACTTGGGACCTTATATGTGGGAAGCTGGTGCTCAACCACTTGAACTACATCTGCTCCCCAAAATGAAGTATCATAGCACAGTAAAAATTAATGGGCAATATCTATATGCAAAAATGTGGTTGAATATTTAATGAAGTAAGTCATGTAAGACTATTTGCTGTATTTACTATTTTTTATAAAGCTTAAAAAAAGCAAAATTAAATATGATATCCATTTAGGGATGGATAGATTAGACAGGTAGGGAGAGGGCAGAAGGGAGAGATGTGGAAAGACTATATTTTAAATAAAGGCAAGAAAATAATATATTTAAAATTCAGGACAGAGATTACCTTTGTGGGTGGTATGTAAAAACAGAATTAGATGGGAAGTAGATGTGGCTTAACCACTTGGGCACTGGCCTACCACATGGGAGGTCTGGTGCCTCCTAAAGAAGACAAGCAGATGCTGACACCTGGCAGCAATGAGCAGAGGCCTAAAGGAGCAGAAGCCACAAGCCAGCAAACACTGCAGCCTGCAGGGGATGGGGTGGGTACCTGTGGGTGTGACCCAGGCCTTTGGGCATTCACCTTCCCTGTGGGAGATCCTGGGTTCAGTTCCCAGGGCCTCCTGGAGAAGGCAGCCAAACAATGAGCAGACAGGCAAGAGAACCATCTGGGGAAGAGGGGATAAATTGAAATAAATAAATAAACAAATAAATAAATAAAGTAAAAATAAAATAAATCTTAAAAAAAGAGAGAGAGAGACAGAACCAGTTAGAACCTTACTACTGTTAGAGATTCCCCCTTATAGGTTTGCAATGATTAACAGGTCATAAGACCATGACTCAACTCCCAGGTGACAGGAATCGAAGAAAGGCAGCCTCTGGGCCCAAGCACCACCAACCCCTCCCACATTCCAAGACATCCTAGCCCCCTTCACCCTGGCCATTTGGCCCCAGGCTGTACTCGGTTTCTGGGCTGAAGTCTCTCTTTAGACCCCCTCTGTTGGGAGAGCTTCCCAGTAAACTTTCTGCCAGCAATAGTCAGTTTCTGTGTCCCAGTGAGCGCCATCTTTCTCTAACACTACTAATCCAAAGAAATTAAAATAAAAATAAAATGTTATTCGTCATTGATAAAGCCTAAATTTGACAAAGGTATGGGGAGACAGGTACTATTATACTCAGTTGGTAGCCATGAACAATTTTTCTGGAAGGCAATGTGTATTTATTCATTTGCTTCTTTTTAAACTGTAAAAAATACAGAAATATTTTACTTCTAGGAATTTATCGTAAGGAAATCAGGAAATAGTACAAGGATATAAGGATGTTCACACATTCAACAAATGTTTATTAAAATACTTACCTTTTTATATACTACGGACCCAATTATGAATAAGAAAATGTATGGTGCCTACCCTAAAGCTGTTTACAGTCTTTGGAGAGTGATAAAAACTAATTAAACAATTACAAATACATCCATTACAATATATATATATAAACTGCCTAAACTCATAGGCTGCACAAAAAGAATAAAAGTGAAAGATCCTCTAAGAATTTGAGAATGACAATGTAAAATATCTTCTGAGAGGTAAGCTCCAAAGTCAACACATAACAGAGATATCCAGTATCACACTAAAACTTGAGGATGAAAATGCCAAAAAAAAAAAAAAAGGAAATGCAGATTCCAAGAAGTCCTAACAGACTGGGTGCCTGTTAAGTTGAGTGCCTACTTCCCACATACAAGATCCTGGGTTCAATTCCCAGCCCTGGTACCTTAAAAATAATAAGTAGATAACTTTCACCCCACCCTAATCCCCAAATCAAGATGGCATAATGGTGGGGGACGGATGTAGCTCAAATGGTGGGGCGTCTGTCTCCCATATGGAGGGACCTGGGTTCGATCCCCAGGACCTCCCGGTAAAAAAAAAAAAAAAAACTGATCAAATTTTGGGGAAGCGGCTGTGGCTCAATCAGTAGGGCTCCTGTTTACCATATGGGAACCGAACCCGGGGCCTCCTGGTGAAGGCAAGCCCGCCCTCACGGCGTGCTTAGCTGACCCAGCGAGCACAAGCAGCAAGGGGGGGATAAATGAATAAATAAATAAATTAAAAAAAAAAAAAAAAAGATGGCATAGTGAGCCATTTCAGGGCTTTATCTGCCCTACAGTATCTTTGAACATTAGGAAGAGCTGGAAGAAACATTTTTCTCAAAGCTACAGAAAGTAATTAAAGGACTGCAATTGGGAAGCGACTGTGGCTCAATCAGTAGGGCTCCCGTTTACCATATGGGAGGCCCTGGGTTCGGTTCCCAGGGCCTCCTGGTGAAGGCAAGCCCGCCCACACGGCGTGGTTAGCTGACCCGGCGAGCACAAGCAGCAAGGGGGGAATAAATGAATAAATAAATAAAATCTTTAAAAAAAGAAAAAAAAAAAAAAAAAAAGGACTGCAATTAAAAAAAAAAAAAAAAGCTACTTAAAAGCAGTAGAAGCTCATGGCGCCCTGGCTGGCACCTTTACTAATCCCTCACCTGATCCCATTTCCAGAGGAAACAGAGTAACTCTCCTGTATATAATAAGAGCATAATCAGCTTGGCCCACTCTGTCTGGTAGTGGCCTAAGTGACTTGTCATTCCAGAACTTGTTTTGTGTGTAGAAAGTGGTTCACCTAGCTCTCTTCAAAAATGTTGTGGGAGAGCAGTCAGGTCGTGCTGCCTGGGGCAAGGGACTGCTGGCTGTAGGACATACAGTACAGGAACTCAGAACTCTGTAAATGGTGGAATTCCCAGGGCCACAAGTGCATGCCCAAGACAAAATTCATGTGTAGAAAGGATCAGGGAGGGCCCTATGCTTTGGCCTGGAGCTATTGTTCAAACTCATTTCATGGATAAGCCCTGAAGGAGAACACTCACATTGTCAATCTGCAAAGAATGGGAAAGGTATTTTCTTTTTCTTCTCCTTCTCCTTCTTTCTTTATTTATTTTTCCTTCTCCTTCTCCTTCTCTCCTGTAACTCCTGGACTTCAAGGAAAACTCTGTCAAAACACTATCTGGAGGAAGTGGCTGTGGCTCAATTAGTAGGGCTCCCGTTTACCATATGGGAGGCCCCAGGTTCGGTTCCCGGGGGCCTCCTGGTGAAGGCAAGCCCGCACGCACGGCGTGGTTAGCTGACCCAGCGCAAGCAGCAAGGGGGGGATAAATAAATAAATAAATAAAATCTTTAAAAAAAAAAAAAAAAATTGGGCCAAAGACTTGAATAGACATTTCTCCGAAGAAGAAATACAAATGGCAAAAAAACACATGAAGAAATGCTCAACATCACTCATGATGAGGGAAATGCAAATCAAAACTACAATGAGATATCATTTCACACCTATCAGAATGGCCACTATTAAAAAGACAGAGAACTACAAGTGTTGGAGAGGATGTGGAGAGATAGGAACACTTCTTCACTGTTGGTGGGAATGCAGGATGGTACAACCACTATGGAGGACTGTTTGGCAGTTCCTAAAGAAGTTGAATATAGACTTGCCATGTGACCCTGTAATACCACTACTGGGTATATACCCAGAGGACCTGAGAGCAGTGACATGAACAGATATCTGCACACTGATGTTCATAGCCACATTATTCACCATTGCCAAAAGTTGGAAACAACCTAGGTGTCCATCAACAGATGAATGGATAAATAAACTGTGGTCTATTCACACGATGGAATATTATGCAGCTGTAAGAAGAAATGAAGTCATAAAACATATAGCAACATGGATGAACCTGGAGGACATTATGTTGAGTGAAGCAAGCCAGACACAAAAGGACAAATACTGTATGAATGCATTACTATGAACCAAATATATTGTGTAATATATTGTTTGATTAAAAATAATAATAGTATACATGTATCCATTACATTTAATTGAGAAATGTATATATTTATTCATCTGTGTTTACTTTTTAGTTTTTAATTGCTTATGTTTTCAATTATTAAATGTACAAAATAAAGTTAAAAAAAAAATTTGGTGGATCTGGTTATCTGGCGTGATAGGTATATGCTGGAGTTCTCTGTATGGGATTTGTATTATTTTTGTAACTGTCCTGGAAGTTTGAAAGTATTTCAAAATAAAATGTTAAAAGAGTAACTTTTACTAGCTGTTGTTTTTTTTAATTCATTTCTCCCCACTTCCTCGTTGTTTGCACTCACTGTCTACTCTCTGTGTCTGTTAGTTGTGTGCTCATCTTCTTTTTAGGAGGCACTGGGAACCAAACCCAGGAACTCCCATGTGGGGAGGTGTTGACGGGCAGGATGGGGGGGGGGGGCGGGGTGGTAATTGGCTTCCCGGGGGCCTTGACAGCGAGGGAAAGAATTATTGCGGAGAGGAGGTGAGTATGCAGGGGGTTCTTTATTGAGGAAGTGCACAGCCTTTTATAAGCTAGGTAAGGGGTGGAGTAAGAGGCAGGGCGTGGAAGAGGAGGGAGTACATGTTAGGCGGGGATTGGGCACAGTTGGTTGCAAGGGAGGGTTTGTTATCTGTGGAAGGCAGGAAGGTTTAGCGGGCGCGGGAAAGTTTCGAGGGCGCGGGAACAGGGTAAGCTATTTTTTCAAAGAAGGCTAAATATAGGATCAGGCTAGTTTTTAGTTGTTAGTCGGCCATTTTAGCTTCACATTTTTCTGGCTGCCTCCAACAGGGAGGGGGCACCCAATCACTTGAGACACCTTCGCTACCTGCTTGTTGTGTCTCTCATTGTGTTTCTTCATTGCATCTTGTGTCAGCTCACTGTGCTGGCCTGTTGTGTCAGTTCTCTGTCTTGCTCATCTTCTTTAGGAGAACCCAGGACTTCCCATGTGGTAGGTGGGCACCCAACTGCTTGAGCCATATTTGCTTCCCTAGCTGGTACTTTTTAATCAGGATCTAAACAGGGACCACAGGTCACATCTGGTTTTCACATCTCTAGGACTCTCCTGATCTGAGGCAGCCCCTCCTCCTTCTTTTTCTCATGCTTTTGACTTATTGCAGTCACTGGGTCAGTTGTTCCTATAGAATGTCCCACGTTCTGGATTTGTCGGTTGTTCCTCAATGATGACACTTGACTTATCCTTCTATTTCCTCTATTTCCTGTAATTGAAAGTTAGCTCTTGAGGCCTGACTAGATTCAGGCTCAACTTTTGTGAGCCTTGTACTGCATCATATTGGGCAGCCTACAATGTCAGGTTGTCCCACTTTTAATAATGTGGAGATTAATCAGTAGTTCAGGTGGCTTCAACCTGATCCTTCCATGGTAAAATTTCCTATCAGCATTTCAATGTCTTTATCCATTGATGACCATGGACAAAATTAGTTATTGAAATAGAGAATGCAAAATGCTGAATTTCTAAATCTGTTATTCCTTCCACATTTATTACCTGGAATGCAAAACACTCAGTTTCTAGTTTTATTATTCCTTCCATGTTTATCAGCAGAGTTTTCTATACAGAAGAACTTTCCCGCATCAACTGGGGATATTTGGTTTCCCCGAAATACAGGTCATACAGGAAAGGCAAGAGAGAACAGGAATCCATTTTATTCACCGATGTATCCCAAGTCCTAGAATATTGTCTGGAATATACAGACTACTCAATAAGTATTTTTGAATTGACTTGAAATGCATATATTAGAATATTATACAGTCATATAAAAAGGATAATTAGATCTACATCTATCTATATTGAGATGGCATAATATTCATGTTAGAGTTCATAGGACCCTGAATCAATGACCCTGTGGCATAGGTTGAGGAAAGGCAGCCACCAGCCATAACCCACCTAACAGATTGAACAAGGCATAGTCTAGGGGCAGCTCATCCCCTCCCAAGAATAAACAAAATGGAGCAGATAAGGGCCATCACTCCCTCCCCAACCCCTCCCACATTCCAAGACCTCCTGATCCACTCCCCCCTGGCCATTTGGCCCCAGGCTGTACTTGGTTTCCCCGCCTGTGCCTGTTGATGTACTGTATATATTCATATCCACCACCTTCCACAGGTGGGCTGAAGTCTCTCTTCAGACCCCCTCCGTTGGGAGAGCTTCCCAATAAACTTCCTGCCTCTAACCGTCAGTCTCTGCGTCCCAGTGAGCACCATTTTTCTCTAACAATTCATAAATATTGCTGAGTAAAGAAAGCAGTTATGGGGGCGGATGTGGCTCAAATGGTTGGGCGTCCGTCTGCCATATGGAGGGACCTGGGTTCGATCCCTGGGACCTCCCGGTAAAATTAAAAAAAAAAGAAAAAAGAAAAAAGCAGTTATAGTAATATAGGAGTGTATTAGTCATGCAAAGTACTAGAAATGTGTTGGTATTTATTTGGGGCAGAAGCTTACAGTCATGGGAAGCGGCTGTGGCTCAATCAGTAGGGCTCCCGTTTACCATATGGGAGGACCCGGGTTCGGTTCCTGGGGCCTCCTGGTGAAGGCAAGCCTGCCCTCACGGCGTGGTTAGCTGACCCAGCGAGCGCAAGCAGCAAGGGGGGGATAAATGAATAAATAAATAAAATCTTTAAAAAAAAAAAAAAAAGAATTTTTAATAAAAAAATAAAATAAAATAAAAGAAGCTTACAGTCACAAGGCCATAAAGTTTAAGTTACTTCCCTCGCCAAAGTCTGTTGCCATGTGTTGACTCAAGATGGCTGCAGGTCTCTGCGAGGGTTCAGCCTTCCTCTTCCTTCCAGGGCTCCGTGGTCCCAGCTCCGTCCATTCTCAGCGGTAGGCTAGCATAAGGTCTGTCTCTCTCCCTGGGGCTCGTTTTTTCCGGGCTTTCTCAGCTGTTCAGGGCTCTGGTCTCTTCAGCTGCAAACTATCAGGGGAACAGCTTGGATTTCTCCTCAGGGCTCCAGCATCTGAAACTAAACTCTGTGTTCTCCTTCTCTGTGTGTTTACTCCCATGTGAGAGTCTGTTTTATCTCCACCAAGGGGGTGGGGACTCAACCCTGCATGCCCTAATGATATGGTCAAATGAAAGCCCTAATCTTGATTTAATAAAGTAAAAGTGAAACTGCTGAATCTAATACACTCTAATAAGCCCAGAGGAACAGACCAGTTTACAAACACAATCCAATATCTATTTTTGGAATTCATAAACAATATCAAACTGTTATAAGGAGGTAAAATATGGAATATAAACTGAATCAATTTTAACAAAATATGTATGTTTTATTTTATTTTTTTTTTAAAGATTTTTATTTATTTATTCATTTATCCCCCCCTTGCTGCTTGTGCTCGCTGGGTCAGCTAACCACGCCGTGCGGGCGGGCTTGCCTTCACCAGGAGGCCCCGGGTTCGGTTCCCGGGGCCTCCCATATGGCAAACGGGAGCCCTACTGATTGAGCCACAGCCGCTTCCCAATATGTATGTTTTAAATCCATCAAAAAATAAGATGGATTGATGGATGAATATGTAATACAACAAACGTAATAAATGTTACTTGTAGAATCTAGGTGATTGGTATAAGGATTATCACTATTCAAGTCATTCCATTTTTCAGTTTTCTGCTTCTTTTATTATAAAAATGTTCATAATAAAATGTTGGGAAAAATATTTGTGTATAAAAATTTGTATCTCTGAGGAGTGGGTTTGGGATCTTTCAGGTTGTATACTTTATATATATATAAGCAAAAATTGTAAATGATAGTTTGACCTAGAAATTCTATTTTTGGGGATCTATCCTAATACAGTAATCCTAAATATAGATTTTTAAGAAGTTTTATGTTCATTCTAGAAATATTTTATAACAAAAATTTGTAAATATCTTAAATGTTCAATAATAGAATTATCACCTTATTGTGTAGTAACTGTGTTCCTTATAGACTATGTAAAAATATGGAAAGCGCTCATAACTCATTCAATAAAAAATTGTGATATAAAGTTTTATCAATATGCTTACAATCGGGGGGCGGATGTGGCTCAACTGGTTGGGCTTCCGTCTGCCATATGGAGGGACCTGGGTTCGATCCCCGGGACCTCCTGGTAAAATAAAAAAAATATATGTAGAAGGCACATGGGCTGCCAGGCTCTGTGTGCCACTGAGCTGTCGGGCCCCAGGAGCCATGCAGCAGGATGATGACGTAACAGGGGAGAGACAAGACGAGATGCTCCAAAAGCTCCAGAAGCCAGGAGCTGAGGTGGCACAGGCAGCAGAATACCTCTCTCCTACATCGGAGGTCTCCAGGATCAAATCCTGGTGAAGACTGGAGGAGGAGGATGAGAAGAGATGGCAGGAAACACACACAGAGAATTGCCCAGCAAATGGACACAAAAACAGCAAATGGGGAAGGGGCGGTTTAAAATGGATAAAGTAAATAAATAAAGTATTAAAAAAAAAAAAATGCTTACAATGAACTTTTTTTTTTTTTTTTTTTTTTAACCGGGAGGTCCCGGGGATCAAACCCGGGTCCCTCCATATGGGAGACGGATGCCCAACCAGTTAAGCTACATCTGACCCCCTTTACAATAAACTTTTAAAAATGGTTACATAGACTACATAATGTATGATTCTATTTATATGCAATGTCCAGTGTAGCAAATCCATACAGACAGAAAGCAGATTAATGGGTGCCAGGGACAAAGGGATGGGGGGGATCATAAGTGATTGCTAATAGGTACAGGATTTCTTTCTGGGGTGATGAAATGTTCTAAAATTGATTGTGGTGATGGTTCCACAACTCTGTAAAGATACTAATAACCACTGAATTGTATATTTAAAAGGGTGAATTGTATGGTAATATGAATTATCTCTCAGTAAAGCTGTTACTAAAAGCAAAGATAGCATTTGGGGGAAGGGTATAAGGAACTTACTGTACCATCTTTGCAACTTTTCTATGCATCAAAATTATTCCAAATTTAAGTTTGTTCCACAATGAGACACCACTTCACACCCACTAGAACAGCTATAATGAAAAAGACAGATAATAAGGAGTGTAGGAGAAGACGTGGGGAAATTGGAGCTTTCATACATTGCTGGTGGGAATGTAAAATGGTACAGCCACTCACTGTGGAAAACAATCTGGCAGTTTCTCAAAAGTGTAAGCATAGAGTTACCTTATGTCCCAGCAATTCCACTCCTAGGTGGAATCAAGAGAAAAGAAACATATGTCTATACAAAAACTTGTGTGAAAGCGCCTAACAGCATTATTTATAATAGCCTGAGTGAAAGCAACCCAAAAGTCTATCAACTAATGAATGGATAAACAAAATGTGATCTATCCATAGAATGGAATGCTATTTGGCAATAAAAAGAAATGAAGTACTGATAAATGCTACAACATTAAGGAATCTTGAAAACATTATGCTACGTTAAAGCAGTCACGAAGGACCATATAGTGTATAATTCCATTTATTTGAAATGTCTGGAGTAAGCCAATGTATACAGATAGATCGAAATAGAGGGTAGGTTGGTGGTTGTCTAGGGCTGGGGGTTTTGGAAATGGTAGTGACTGCAAATGGTTCAGGGTTTCTTTTTGGGATGACAAAAATGTTCTAAAACTGACATATGCTAAAAACCACACAACTGTACACTTCTGGTGAAGTGTGTGGTATGTGAATTATATCTCAATAATAGTACAAAACCCAGGAAATTTAAGGTGGTATATTTGAGGTATTTGAGGTGGTAGGATTATGGCTGATTAAAGCAAATTCTTTCTTATATTTCTCACTTGTTAATGAGTATGCATTACTTTTGTAAGATGAAAATAAACTTTTAAAAAATCACCAGATGCCTATTTCAGAAAACTATTTAAATACAAATAACCAGCAGTAAAGCCATTCTTGTCCTATCTTTGTAGGCTGTGGGTTTTATATTTGAACTTCTCCTAATATTTTCTTTAATGATATATTAATATATAACGCATCTTTTAATTACATATATTATATAATGTATTAGTATATCATATAATATATGCATAATGTTTCATATATATATGCAGAAGAGCACCATGAATTCAGATTTCAGATAGGGAAGAGCTCAACCCAGGTTTCCTCTAGTTTATCGCTGTTCTTCCCAGGGTCAGGCCGTCTCGCCCCAGCAGACCCCTGCTAAAAGGGGTCAGAGCCCCTTCTTCTCTCTTATCAGGGCTCCCCCTACCAGAGTCTCTTTCTTTGGCGGGTCACAGCCCCGTCCCTCCGGCGGAGGCATGGTGGTGGTTTCCAGAGGCCCAGGGCCCCTCCTCTCGCGGCCGGAGTCACAGTTCCACACGCAAGGGTCACCCCACCCTCACTTGGGATCACAGCCCCCTCCTGGGGGAAGAGGGGGCTCATCGGCTATGAGTGGGGATCACAGGCCCCAAGTCCAAGACCCATCACCGGCTGGGGACTCAGTTCCCAGCCCGGGAGTCTCTGGCCCCTCCCCTGAGGGCTACGTCCCCTCCCCCAGAGTCCGGGTGCCTGCCTGTGCGGCCGAAGGCCCTCGGGAAGAATCCGAAGGGTCGGAGCCAAACGCGCTGCCGGCGCGGGAGGCCTGGGACGGCTCGCAGCCTTCGTCCGCGTCGTCCTCCCGGCCGTCTTCGCAGCGGTCGCCGGCTAGCCCGGGGACGTGCTCGGGGGTGGCGAGGTCGTCGCTGCGCCAGGCCCCGTGGGGCGGGATGGCGTTCTCCACACTCCTGGAGGCCGGCATGGCCCGAGTGCTCTTCTACCCGACGCTGCTCTACACAGTGTTTCGCGGGAAGATGCCGGGTCCCGTGCATCGCGACTGGTACCACCGCATCGACTCCACGGTGCTGCTGGGCGCGCTGCCGCTGCGGAACATGACGCGCCGGGTAGGCCGAGCCGGGAGCCAGGCCGCGCCGGGCCTGGGAGCGGGGCGATCGCGGCCAGGGCTCGCACGCCGCCTGGACTCCTACCGCCGCGCTGCGGGCTTCGGGCCGCCGTTTCTGAGTCCCCTCTTTGCCTCGGCAGCTGGTACAGGACGAGAACGTGCGCGGGGTGATCACCATGAACGAGGAATATGAAACGAGGTTCCTGTGCAACTCCTCAAAGGTGAGGGGCCTGCGCCCGCATGGGAGGTGGTCGGGATATGCCCAGGTGGGATTTGGCCCAGGAGGGAATGGTGGGGCCCGTGGGGCGAGCGGAGAATCAGCCCGCAGAGGCGGGCGGTATCAAGCCTCCAGGGAGGCCCGCCAGTTTAGCGCATTACCTAGGAGACTGGGAGGGATGGGGTGGGGGATGGGACGGGTGCCGGCGACCCTGCCTCCCAAAGACTGGTGACCCTTGCTTCTCTGCCTCCTCAGGCGGAGCGTGTGGTCCTCTAAGCTTAAACGCTTTGGGCTGTAGGTAGAACAGCAAATAATTGTGTAAGGCATTGAAAAGTAAAGTTGTCAACGTCTGATTACTAATTTGTGCACAAATATAGTCTCAATTTCGGTTAACTAAAATCAGTAACAAAAAAATTAAAGACAATTCTTCTGGCGCCTGGTGATTTCATTCATTCAGCACTTCTTGAGCACTAAATGAGGGACAGGTACTGTGTTAGACATTGAAGATGAAGGCCTTGTCAACTATAAAAAGAAAAGTTCGCTCCTGTGCCACATACAGAATAAACTTATCATAAAATACCCATTTAAAAACTGCCTAGGATTCATTTGGCTCTGATTTGGGGGAATTTTTATTCATATGTTAGAGATCATGGCAAAACTAGAATAACAAAGTTCTGGTCTAAGACATAATTTGCATTAAATGTGAATGCTTATTTGTGGATCCTTCTACATGGTTATTAGATGTTGTCCTCTCTTTCCTTATAGTGTTTGACTTCTCTTAGTACTAAAATTCTCAATACCGGCTGTATTAGTCAGCCAAAGGGGTGCTAATGTAAAATACCAAAAATGGGTTGGTCTTTATAAAGGGTATTTATTTGGGGTAGACGTCCACAGATACCAGGCCATAAAGCATTAAGTTTCTTCTCTCACCACAGTCCATTGCCACGTGTTAGAGCAAGACAGCTGCTGGCATTTGCCAGGGTTCAGGCTTCTGGGGTTCCTCACTTCCCGGGACTGCGTTTCTCTCCGGGCTTAGCCCCTGTTTCCTCCACAAGGTCAGCTGTAGACGATCAGGCAAAGGGCTTGCTTCTCTTCCCCTGGGGCCTTCTTTCCAACATCAAAACTGCTTCTCAAAAGACTACTTCAACTGTCCTTTGCCTTGCCTTTTATATTCAATTCCCCACCCACCAAGGGGTGGGGCTCAATGCCCTAATCCTAACCTAATCATGCCCAGATTAACAGATCAGTTTACAAGCATGATTCAATTATATTTTTGGAATTCATAATTACATCAAATTCCCCAACGGTTACACCGGCGTACTGTATTGAGAAGATGCTATTATTTCAAACTGTAGAGTTTGTGAATCCTTAAAAATATTTGTGACTCACATTTAAAATATATTAAGGGGGAAGCGGCTGTGGCTCAATCAGTAGGGCTCCCATTTACCATATGGGAGGCCCCGGGTTCGGTTCCCGGGGCCTCCTGGTGAAGGCAAGCCCGCCCACACGGCGTGGTTAGCTGACCCAGCGAGCACAAGCAGCAAGGGGGGGATAAATGAATAAATAAATAAAATCTTTAAAAAAAAATATATATATATATATATATAAAGGGAAGTGGATGTAGTTCAAGCAATTGAGCTCCCGCCTACCACATGGGAGGTCCCTGGTTCAGTTCTCAGTGCCTCCTAAAGAAGACAGGGAGCTGATGCGACAGGCAGGTGCGGCAAGCAGACTCAACAAACTGGTGTAACAAGAGACACAAGAAGAAAAACACAAATGAGATGGGGGGCGGATGTGGCTCGAGTGGCTGGGCGTCCGTCTGCCATGTGGAGGGACCTGGGTTCGGTCCCCGGGACCTCCCGGTGGAATTAAAAAAAAAAAAAAAAAACACAAATGAGAGACACAACAAAGCAGGGAACAGAGGTAGCTCAAGCGATTAGGCGCCTCCCTCCCATATCAAAGGTCCCTGCTTCAGTTCCCTGTGCCTCCTAAAGAAACAAGACGAACAGACACAGCAAGTGCAAACAACGAGGGGGTGGGAAGAAATAAATCTTTTTAAAAAATAAAATATATTGATTAGGCATGGCATACAATTTTAAGGAATGTGTAATATTTCCTTATATTTCCCAAAGGACTTTGCCACAAGCATCAGGAGTTGTTAGCCAAAATGGTAAATGTTCATTAGCATGGTTAGTCCTGTTGAGCAAGGGAAGTCCAAAGCTACTGGGCATCTGTAGAAAACGCTTGGTCTCTATGTGTGAGGCATTCACATTTATAAGATGCAGTCCAGTTCACAGAGGCCTTATGATATCTATTTCCTATTCCTTTTTTTCTTTTTAACTGATATTACACTAGCAAATGTGCATTGTTTCAATGTTAAAATGCTAACTTTATTTTCTATTGCAAAAACTGTGGTAAAAAAAAAATAGGGGACTTAGGGATAGATTTCTATTTAGAAAGCCTTTGCAAAAACAATATAAAAAATAGAGAAGCGGATGTGGCTCAAGCGACTAAGCCCCTGCCTACCACATGGGAGGTCCATGGTTCGGTTCCTGGTGCCTCCTAAAGAAGACAGTGAGCTGGCGTGACGGGCAGGCCTGGCAAGCTGACACAACAAGATGATGCAACAAGTAACACAAGAAAAATATAATGAAGGAAGCTGATGTGGCTCAAGCGATTGAGCCCCCGTCTACCATATGAGAGGTCCCGGATTCGATTCCCGGGGCTTCCTGGTGAAGGTGAGCTGGCGCAACAAAAGAGACAAAGAGGAGAGACAATGAGAGTCACAATAAAACCAGGGAATTGAGGTGGCTCAAGTGATTGAGTGCCTGTCTCCCACATCGGAGGTCCCAGGATCGGTTCCCGGTGCCTCCTAAGAGAAGACGAGAAGACAAGTAGACACAGAGAGCACACGGCAAATGGACACAGAGAGCAGACAATGAGCGCAAAAACAACAAGGGAGGGGGGGATAAATAAATTAAATGGGAGACACAACGAAGCAGGGAATGGAGGTGGCTCGAACGATTTAGGTGCCTCTCTCCCACATCGGAGGTCTTGGGTTCAGTTCCTGGTGCCTCCTAAAGAAACAAGGAAGACAACAGACACAGCAAGTGCAATGAGGGGGTGGGGAGAGAGAAAATAAATCTTTAAAAAATATATAAATAAAATATCATATAGTACCCCAACCCTGCTGCTGGATCACTGTGCAGGTATCAAAACTATACAAAAACAAAGTTACACAACTTTTGCAGCTAAATTTACATAGCTAATATTGTGAAGATAGTCAAATATCCAAAGGCAACTTTCAGAAGAACATGTGATACATCTTAGACATATTTTTTTTTGTTTTTTAAAGATTTTATTTATTTATTCATTTATCCCCCCCTTATTGCTTGTGCTCACTGGGTCAGCTAACCACGCCGTGTGGGCGGGCTTGCCTTCACCAGGAGGCCCTGGGAACCGAACCCGGGGCCTCCCATATGGTAAACGGGAGCCCTACTGATTGAGCCACAGCCGCTTCCCAGACATATTTCTAACTCAGCAGCACAGCTGTCCTTTGAGGAAAGACCAACCATGCAGGTCAGCCATTTTAAGGACATTTCTGTAAGAAGTTTCTTCTTTAGAAAACAGGGAACAGTATATTCAAATTACAGTAAGTCCTTTAGCATCCCTGTTGCTTTGTTGTCTCTTGGGAGCCCATCTTCATACCACCCACATCAGGCTTTTTCCATTTTTTTTCTTCTTTTTCCATGCTGGTGGACCTGGCTCCAGGACTGGAGTAAAGTGGGAGTTGAACAACTGCGGCTTAGCACAGTAGACATGACTGGAATCCCAACCTTGACTGACCTCCAGAAAGGAGTCCAGTTTGCTCTCAAGTACCGGTCGCTAGGCCAGTGTGTCTACGTGCATTGCAAGGCTGGGCGCTCCAGAAGTGCCACCATGGTGGCAGCATATCTGATTCAGGTAGGAAAGCTTTTTCTGGGCTGGGCCCATTTACAGCAGATTTCCAGAACTTGGGTAGCATGGTCCACTGGCAGGCCTTTCTGGAAGGAACCATGTCCCTGATTTCAGGCTGTTGGGAGTTGGTGTGTTACAGTGGAAAGCACCTGAGCTTTGCACCTGAACTCAGGCTTTGCAACCTGCCAGGTGGGTGATGTTAGACAAAAGTGGCTTCCTCCTCTCTGATGCTGTTTCCTCAAACTATAAATGTGTGAGGAAGCTTAAATGAGAAAATATGCTAAACACTGGTCTCTAGCAGGCACTCAAAAAAATGGAGTTGCAAAGGATGTTTAACACTAGCAAAAGGATAGAAACACTTGTTATAGATAGTATGTTAGGAAATCTAGCATTGCAGATAATAGTGCTGATCGCTTACAGCTGTGTAGTACTCAAGTTTGAGTATTTCAGAGTAAAGTTCTGGATATTAGTTTCTAGGAACAGAGGACTCAAAGTCATGCCTAACTACTTATGATTGGCAGGGGAGATGCTTTTAAAAATCTTCAGGAAAGTACCCACCAGTCCTTCACTGCTCCCTATAGTCTTACACCCTGTCCCAGCAGGACTCATTTTAATTACCTGCCTGGCTCCTGCAGTGTTTAGTATTTCCCATGGGTAGAAAATAGTAAAGAAATGTTGTAAAGATAACCAGCCTCATCATATACTCATCAGTCCAGTTTCACAAAGGCAGGTTATCAAGAGGGTACCCTCTGTATTTTACTAGCCATGGTGATGAGTTGCATAAAAACATCTACTATATACTCTTTCCAGGAAACTCTTGTAACCAAACAGCCCAGCTCAGAGAGGACGTTGATTAGACCTAGGAAAACTTGAACTTAGCATTTTAGCTTTGTATTTTCAACTTTCTTTTTCCAGGGTTTGGCAAACAAGAATTGGGTAGAAAGACTGACATGTTCACCCAGCCCATTGCACATAATGGTTGGCTGAGGTGGTTAAAGTGCACTCCCATTTGTAATACATGGAACATGGTTTTTAACTCCCAAGAAAATGGCTTTTTAAAAAATGAAATCTGGGAACCCGTCAGCACCTGCTCATAGAGCAGCAGCATTTTAACACCTGCTCTTTTCTTTCTCTGATTTCCCAAACCTATACTTCAGGTGAACAAGTGGAGTCCAGAGGAGGCTGTAAGAGCCATCACCAAGATCCGGCCACACATCCATGTCAGAGCTGGCCAGCTGCAAGTTCTAGAGGAGTTCTTCAAGACTACAGCAAGTCACCCACCAGAGACATGAAGAACATGGATTAGAAAGACATCAAGACAACTCTGCTTACTCTGGAATAAAAAAGTTTAACAGGACCAAAGGGGTGTAAGCCCAGACTTGACACACCAGAAATGTGCTAAGTAATGGATAATTTGCTCCCTTTGTCTTGTTTCATTTTCCTGAAATAACACTGTTGTACGGCTAGAGAGTTTTAGCATGGCCTCCATTCATGAGGTAGGGGAGATGGGACAGGGATGGGGGTATCTTTTTTTCTTGAATAGGGTAGAAGAAAAAAATTTTTTTTTTTAAATTTTATTTATTTATTCATTTATCCCCCCCTTGCTGCTTGTGCTCGCTGGGTCAGCCAACCACGCCGTGCAGGCGGGCTTGCCTTCACCAGGAGGCCCCGGGAACCGAACCCGGGGCCTCCCATATGGTAAACGGGAGCCCTACTGATTGAGCCACAGCCGCTTCCCTAGAAGAAATATTTCAACAAAAATCTGTTGTACACCTAATGTTATGACTGTATGTAGAGAAAGAAGTATAGGATGAAATCAGTATTGCTGCTGACTTAAAAACATGTGAGTATATAATTAGTTTCCCTTAGGAAGTCACCCTTTTGGAATTCAACAGACACACACATCCCTTCAAAAACTTTAATTTGTATGAACAGTTCTTAGCTCTTGACTTAGCTTACAGCTTTATATGTGAGTGTGAAAAAAGTTTCTGCTATTAATCAGAAATAAGCCTTTCTATTTCTTTCTGGCTTATATACCTCACAGAGGAATGGAATAAGCCAAAAATAAAACCAAAGGATACATCTCTTGACAGACAGATGAGAAAACGATAAAAGGAACATAGTGAATTCTAAATGTGACACTTGCTGGTGAAGTACACCTTCAGCATAGTCCATTCTTCCAAGCAAAGCATGAAGGAAAACCTTAACACCTAATTCTTTGCGAGAAAACTGTCATCAACTGGCCACTTCACAGGCTATAGAAAAAAGTAGGACTGGGCATCTTTCCCTATGTCCTGGGATCAGGGGTGCATCTATTTAACATTGATCACATAAAGAGGGGAGGCTGTGCCTAAAATCTGTGAAGAGGCTTGCTCTACACAGTCAGTGTGAGGCACAGGGTTATTAGGGATGGAAGAGAACAGGCTGGCCTACTCAATTTAAGCAGCCAGCCAAGCAGCAACAGCCTCAAAAACCCCAAACAGAACACTATGGGTTTGAGAAAGGGCTGAAGTGCTGCTTTTCTAATAAGTGCCAAAATATAACACAGTATGCAGAACTTTGAGTTTGGATGGGTGGGTGCTGGAAGAGGAAAGGGCACAGGAGTCACCAGCTCCCCCCCCCACAGTCTTAGGCCAATACAAACTGCAAATTGGTAAGCAGCACCTTAATGCCTCTGGTGACAGTCACAGCAGAAGTGGCAGGGTCAAGCTTGTAGGTATTGGCATCCCCCTTTTTATATCGGTCCCGGAAAACATAGATGCTACCATTACAGCTGGCAATCTTCCAGAGGGATGGGGCAGAGCTCCAGGCCTCAGGAAGGCAAAGCCGAGTGAAGCTGTCTAGCAGGGGATTGTAGCACACCAGGGAGTCCCCTTCAGCCACGATGAACACCAGATCTTTATGCACAGCTGCATGCATGCGGCCTGCGAAAGGCAGCACATAGGGCTTCACGTGGCACTTGTCTGTCTCTGTGTCAAAGCACTGGATGAGTCGGGAAGGTTTGGTGAAGAAGTCCAGGTCATTCTCCTCTCCCCCTAGTAAGTAAATGATCCCATTGAGGTTAGCACCAGCTGCCCCTGATACGGCCACCTCTAGTTGGGTTGTCTCTGTCCAGACGTTATCACCCACCCGATAATAGATAACCGCATTGGAGAGGGTATCCTGCAGTGTCTTGCCACCCAGTGAATATATGGCATCTTTCCCAGGCACAGACACCAGGGTGTGCTGGAGTCGGTCTCGAGGCAAAGGCGCACACCACTCCCAGTCAACTGTGGCATTGTTGCACTTCCACATGCGCCGTGGAATGGACCCTCCTACCACATACAGGTCTCCGCCATGCTTGCAGGCTGCGGTGATCTGGTGGCACAAGCTGTTTTGGCCACTCACACTGATGGAGTCATCTTCCGCACAGTGCAAGGACACAGCCAACGAGTGGGTACGAGATGACTCTTTCCCAATTAGATAAATGTGTACATTCTCCCCAATTTCCTGTTGGCAAAATTAAAATTATAAATGACATGTTAGTTCTAGGCTAAGGCTAGCTGGAATGTATATTCCTATGGTCCTAGACCACACATTTATATCTTGCTCTAACCTACTTTCCTCTAGGTACTGTGTATCATTGTGACTCTTCTAATCACTTTCAGGCATTTTGTGCTGGGGCAAAGAATCTGTTGCACTCATTCCTGTAGCTTTTCAAATGAGTACAAACTGGTGCTTCAGAGAAAGGGTGCTTACAATTGTTAATGCACTGATGAAAGTAGTTCTCTTAAGGATCTTTGGAGCTCAGAGGTTGATGGCTTCTGGGCTCATGAATACACCCATCTGCCCAGGTCATATCAACTTTAAGCCAGACTGACTTATTCTATCAGTCGCCAAAGAGACCAAGCCAACTGATGGCCAGAATGCATGGGATTACGTTGTCTCAACTCTTAAGAAATCTGCCTTACCTTCAAACTAGTCCTAAGTGATTCTGCAAAAGCCTCTCTTTCCTCTTTGTTAAAATTGATCCAGGCTTCTATTGCCTCTGTTGGGTTCTGGGAACATGGAACTCCATCTGTGAGGGCCAGAGGAAACGCATGGTCATTGACAATCCGAAAGTGAAAGTTAAGAGTCAGAAGCTTTGAAGACATGAACTACTCTATTAGACTATCGGCATATACACATAAACACACCCACCCACATAAAATGGAGAAATGAACCTAAAATTGCCTTGCTTCTTTTAATCAAAATAGATAGCTTGATATGCTCCCATTTTTTTTCCCCATGGAAGCAACCTAGGCTGCAGAGCTCACACCTGAAGTATAGTTATGCCTCACCTATAGGGTCAGGATTCTTACCTAAAGTTAGCCTATGACTAAAAATGTTTTTTATTTCAATATCTTGACTCATCAAGGTAATGTCCCCACAGATTACCTGCAAAGTGCAGGATAGATGAGAACAAGAACATATATACATAAGAGAAATCACAGTATAAATACAAATAGTTCCTTACTACTTTTTTGTGGGTAAGTGCTGCTTCCTTTATTTTCCCACTTTCTTCCACTGTAAGAGGCTGTTTCTGAAGGGAGCTATATTGATACTCAACTCCACTACTGTCAGCAGGTATCTACCAGGAACACCAGGAAGCCTGAGGGTTTCCTTTTCCTGAACTAGAACATCTCTCCTGAACATCATATCTAAGTAGCTGATATGACCTCTGCTTAAACTCACCTGAGATAATATCAGTGAGTAGATGTTGGGGCAAGTGGAGAAATTCCTCTGTACTCTGCAGCTGGGCCAGGTGGGTTTTGGCACAGTGTTTAGCAGCAGTGTAGAGCTCAGGATCACTGTGCCGATCTGCCAGCCACATCACCTGA
This sequence comes from Tolypeutes matacus, assembly GCA_026826555.1. Lineage (NCBI taxonomy): Eukaryota > Metazoa > Chordata > Mammalia > Cingulata > Chlamyphoridae > Tolypeutes > Tolypeutes matacus. The sequence goes on along the minus strand of JAKSZT010007815.1, from coordinate 1,343,501 downwards.
AGGCAGTTTCCCACCTGTACTGTGCGGGCCAAAAACCGAGAACATTCCTCAAAGAGAGATGTCAGTTGATACATGTCTGACACCTCGTAAATCTCCTGCAGGTCATCAGCTCGAAGTTTCACAGTCCCATGGTAGATATAATCAACCAAGAGCTGGAAAACAGACTCACTGACATCCTGCAGCACAATCACCCGGTTGTGGGCCTCCTTCAGGTTAGAAGTGAACATGGATCTGAAGAAACAGCTCTGAGCTGAGAGGACCAACCGGTGGAGCTGAAACTCTCGGCCCTCTACTGAAATGGTGACATCAGCAAAGAGCTCCTCCTCTAGACACAGTTTCATGATGCCCTGAGCCACCCGGCCTGAGTGTGACCGATCTTTGAAAGTGTAGTTCACAAAGTAGTTCTCATCCATGGACGCTCCAGGATCTTCTGGTGATTCCATCGTGGCTGACTTCTCTCTCTGCCAGCTCTCTGCAAAGCAACCACCACCCTGAGTAACTTAGGGAATCCACAGCCATAGTCTGTGAATCCCAACTGTCCAAGGAAAAGGGAAAAATGAGAGCAAAAGTGGGGCCAGACTGGCCTTGGTCCTGGCCCTGCCAATGATATCCCTAATGCTCCCCTTCAACCAAGGCAGGGTTCATTCTCCTGCACCCCACCCCCAATGAAATAAATAAAACGCACTACTATGAGTATTCCCCTGAGAAAACACACAACATTCCTTTCCATGATGTAACAAAAGATTTGGGATTTAGGTCAACACATAAAAGCAAGGGGCTGGCAAAAGCCTATGATCTTAAAGACTGACAAAAAGTCCAGCTAACCAAATAACTATTGGGCCCAAAATTAGTAATGAGGCTCGGGGGCAGTAGAATCAACAAAAAAGATCCACACACCCCTCTTCCCCTGCACACGGAGTCCAGAACCTCCAATATGAAGCTTGGCCTGGGACATCTACCCGTCAGTCCTGCATCTATTATTTTACAAGCTTCTCTCTTCCATTTTCCCGCTCGCTCTGGTGTCTCCCCAAGGCTTCGTCCCAGAACTCGAGACAGAGTCCAGCCGTCCCCAGCCTGGGGCATGAGGAGGCCCATCGCCCTGTGCAATGTCCCCGCTCCCACCTGGAATCGCCTGGGAAACCATCACCAGGGATAAGGTTCTTTACCCTCATGCCCGCCCACCCTGTGCCGAAGCTTACTTAGCTCGGGGAGCGGGGGAGGGGTGCGGAACGGAGAACCCACAACCTCCGCTTCTTCCCCTCCTCTCACCCGTGCGGTTTTTAGCGTCCTCGCCTTATTGCCAGCCGCTGGCACACCGAGCTACTGTTGCGTTCACCTCACGGTTTCCCACCTTCCCGTTTCGTTTTCTCACCTGTGTTCTCTCCTTTCATCCCTGAGCCCGGAACCTCTGCTTCCGGCCCCGCGTCCGCCCGGAAGAACTCCGCTAAGAACTTCCGCTTCCGGTCCGTGCCCTTGGGGTTCCGTCTCCCGTCGGCTTTCCTTCGGTTGCCGGGTGTGCTTCCGGGCAATATGGCGGTGGCGAGGGGCTGGTTGCGGGGGCTCGCGGGAGCCGCGGCGCTGGCCCGGGGTGAGTAGGAGGCATTTGGCTGAGGCCCGGGACAGGAGCAGCGTCGTGCTTGGCGCAGGGAGCTCCTCATGCCTCACCTCGCGCGTCTGTGCCTTTATCTCTCTGTGCAGGGGCCGGGCGACCCTCGGCGCTGTTGCTGCCGGTGAGGAGCGAGAGCGCCGCGGCCGACACGCGCCGTGAGTATGTGCGGGCCGTGCTTTTCTCTGGACAACGGGTCTCTTCATTCTCTTCGATAGATGTTTGTCATTGCCGAGGCCCTGGATGCCCTTTCCAGTGTCCTTCTGGCAAATCCCTGCTTGTGCTTAGAGATCCGATTACTGTCTTACTCTGCAGACAGAATCGGGCCGTCCTTGTGTCTGTGGGCCTGTCTGCAGTGGCCCTTATTGCTCCTTGCTCGGTTTCTGTGATTCCCAATTTCACTGATTACATTGTTAGCTCTTTGAGGCCTCAGCGCCCTATAATAATAGTAATTCACATCAATTGAGCGCTTACTGTGCCAAGCACCTTGCTAAGCGTTTTAGTGCATGATCCTATTTAATCGTAACAATATTATGAGGTAAATAGCATTATGATCTCCATACCTCTATATCAGGAAACAGCAAGAAATAACTTGACAGGGTCAAGTTAGTGAGTGACAGGACTAATATTAAAACTCTGGTCTGCCAAAGTCAGACTGCTTAAACATCACTTTGCAGTTTGTAACGTGTGGGTGATTGGTAATTTAGATTTGTGCAAATGACTTTCGAGATGATATGCTACAGTCACAACATAAGTAGAATGGGAGTCAGGAGAACCGACATTTCTCCTACTGGGCCTCGGTTTCCTCTTCCATACCAATAAATACATAAATAAATAAAAGATTTAAACTAGGATAATCTGTGAGGACTCTTCAGTCCTTAAGTTCTTAGCTGGAGAGCCAGCTATGAGCCAAGTGCTAAAGCGATAAAGGGAAGCAAAAGTTTTGGTTCCCATCCTTAATGAGCTTGTAGTCTGGTAGGAGAGCTAAGATGCATACTACTTTAGCATAAATGCAGGCAGTGTGAAGGAAGAACCATGAGAATAGTTCCAAGAAGGGGCAAACACCCCAGCTGCAGTAATAAGAGGAGTCTTTGTGGACTGAGTAGTAGAGGTAGCATTCTTTCCCCAACTTTTCATCAATTCCTCTTCCCTGGGGCTTAAGAGTGCCCCCACACCTCACCCCATACCTTTTGCCAGGTTCTGCAGGGAGCCCTGCTGGGAGATGAGACCCCTTTCAAGCCCAAGAGACCGGATGCAGGGCTGGCCACTGCTACCTTTGTTTCTTTACTAGATTTGCCTTTTCTTTCCAGCCACTGTCAGATCACGGAATGATATGGCTCACAAGCAGCTCTCAGCTTTTGGAAACTATGTGGCTGAAATCCTACCCAAATATGTCCAACAAGTTCAGGTAATATTAGTTGCTGATGTTTGCATCTGGGTCAAGAGAAACCACCTTCTCAGGGGATGTGGTTGTGGGCTGGGCGTGGGCTGCTTAAGAAATAACAGACTCCCCTGTCCCAGACTTGGGCTTCTTTCTCTACCTTAGGCCACGTGACTGCAACTTAAGTTATCCGCTCCCCTGGGAGCTCCTTGTTCCCTTTCCCTATCCCATATGTCTGCAGGTGTCCTGCTTCAATGAGCTAGAGATTTGTATCCATCCTGATGGAGTTATCCCAGTGCTGACTTTCCTCAGGGATCATACCAACGCACAATTCAAATCCTTGGCTGACTTGACAGCAGTGGATGTCCCAACGCGGCAGAACCGTTTTGAGGTTGGTCAGGAGCTTTGAGAAGGTTTGGGGAGTAAGGGAAGGAAAGGGGACAGAACAGCTTCAGGGTGATAGCTACCTATGGGAATTGGAGCCTTTTTTGTTTCACTTGGGTTGAACAGTAGAACATGGCAATTAAACCTGGGTTTCTGGCCTAGGCAGACCTTGAGTTTGATTCCTGGCTTTGCCACTAATGGGCTGTCTGACCCTAGACATTTCATTTAGTCTTTCTTATCTATGAAATATGGATAAAGTTGTCCATATTGGTATGAGGATTAATGAAATAGTGCAACTAAATTGCTAACACACAATAAGTTCTCAATACATTTAGTTATTAATATTTATTGATCATCTATTGATCATCTATTGTTTGCCAGACCCTGGGGATCAAGAGAGAAATATCTGCCTTCCAGGAGTCCCCCATACTCTAGTGAGGGAGAAAGACACATAAACAGATTATTATAATACTGTATAATATGTGGGATATTAGCGGGATGTTATAAACACAAGAGGGAAACTTAGCCCTGTCTGGGAGACTTCCTGGGAGAGAGAAAATGTTTTTTTGGGGGGTGGGGGATAGGAGGGGTACATCCCAGACAAAGGGAATAGCATGAGCAAAGATAGGAATGCTGAGCTACAGCTGTGGCCTAGGCCTTTGGAAATAGTTGTAAGTATAGGAACATCTTGAGGCTTTGAGCTTCAGAACGGAAGCTGTATCTTCATCATTGAAGCTCCACTCAAGGAACACACCCCAGACCCCTTGGTCTGTGGCCATCTTGGTCTTCCAGCTCCTCCTGTGTTCTCCCTAGATTGTCTACAACCTCCTGTCTCTGCGCTTCAACTCAAGAATCCGTGTGAAGACCTATACAGATGAGCTGACACCTGTTGAGTCCACTGTCTCTGTGTTCAAGGCATCCAACTGGTATGAGAGAGAGGTGTGTTACTGGGCAAGGTGGACCCTGCCTCTAGGCCAGAGTTGCGGAACTGGTTGAAATGACTGGATGCAGTGCAGCCCCTCACCCTTCTTGTTGGCCATGATGCAATAGAAACTTGACGGCCTCTCTTCTCCTAGATCTGGGACATGTTTGGAATCTTCTTTGCTAACCACCCTGACCTAAGAAGGATTCTGACAGACTATGGCTTTGAGGGACATCCTTTCCGGAAGGACTTCCCCCTGTCTGGCTACGTTGAGGTAGGGGCCTTGAAACTTGGGCATCAACCTCAGAAAGGAACTGGCAGGGAAACCCAGGGATCCTGGGCCTGGCAGAAAACATGGTCTGTGGATTGTGGTTACTTAAGAACATGGGCTTTGAATTCTAATCCTAGCTTCACTTTTATAATCTGGGGCAAGTTACTTAGTTTCCCTATGATTCAGTTTTCTCATCTGTAAAGTGGGAATAAAGATAGTACTTATAATGTGGTGAGCATTATATGGTGTATGTATAAAGTCTGGTGAACTGTAAATGCTCAGTTGATGTTAGCCATTATTGTAATGATTGTTTTAATGGTTAAGGCAGCCTTGAGGACACACTTAGTGTGTCTGACCTGAAAGTGGAGGATCATTTTGCCCTACCCTGAATCCCTGGGAAGGTACCTGACAGGGAAGACACTAGATATTTAGCCCTTGAGAGTGACTAATGAAGCAGGACCAGTGACTATACAACCCTTATAAAGAATTTCAGTGGTTTACTTTGCTACCTACATGTTACAGGTTGTTCATTTGCAGGAAGATTGTCTATTGTATAGTAGATAGGAATTTTATGGCAAAGTAACTTTTTAGAAATGTTGATGTGTGGCAGTCCAGCCCTGCTTCTTTATTACCCAAATGCTCCCATTCTCTCTCAAGCTACTTTTGGTCAGGGCTGTTTCCCTTCTCCCTTTTACTCACCCTGCTGTTTCCTTTATCTGGTTTGCCTCTTCACCCCAGCCCCTGGTTGTCCCAACCTTATCCACCTAATCCTCCAATAGGAAGAAAAGCTGTGTCAAATTTACCCAGTGCCTCAGAGCTTCACAGTGATAATGCCAAGGCCATGTGGCCCAAACTTGTCTACTTGCTGGTTTAGGTTTATTCTTTCAGCCACCGACTGCTCCCCTAATCCTGGGCAGATATTTACCATTACCTTATAAGAGTGCGTGGATGGATCAGCAGGAATCCATTAGCTCTGCTAGACAAGGAGATCATGATTTGGTGATGATGGCAGGACATGGGAGGTAGAGGCCATTTTGGGGACCAACAGCATTAGCTGATTGGGATATGACCTGATGGGTAACACAGATGTGGTTGGAGATTTATTGGCAGCCTGAGAAGAGGCTGGGAAAGGAGCCAAGGACAGGGCAAAGGGCTGAAGAAGTCACCCATAGTCTTGGAAAGTAGGCTCCTTAGTAGCTATAACCAGGCCTTCTGTGTTCAAGCCTGCCTTCTGTTCCTGCAGTTACGCTATGACGACGAGGTGAAGCGGGTGGTGGCTGAGCCAGTGGAGTTGTCCCAAGAATTCCGCAAGTTCGACCTCAACAGCCCGTGGGAAGCTTTCCCTGCTTATCGCCAGCCTCCTGAAAGTCTCAAGCTTGAGGCTGGAGACAAAAAGCCTGAAGCCAAGTAGTTCCATTGAAGGCATGTGGATCCTACAAAGCACCTTATCTATAATTAAGCTTCAGTGTAAATAAAATCCTACCTAGAGTCACTACTTCTTGTGTGAGTGTAATGGGTAGAAGTGATGTTTTGGCTCAGGAGAGGGTAGAGAGTGGCAAGGGTTTTGCCTGCTCCCTTTGACAGACTTTACCAGAGTGGGGAGTCTGTTTTAATGAGACTAAACACTGTAGTTGCAGACCTGAAAGTTCTTACAGTCCACAGGGCTCAAGCTGGGTGGGACACAGCCTCTCCTGAGAACTGGTGAAGCCTCAACAGTTGTTGGAGAAAGCCCTTGTTGCAGCAGATTGGCGGCAGTTGATGGCTCCAGGGACCTGGGTGGAACTGGTGAACCCCCCACCCTCATCCATCCCAACATCCACAGGGTTCTGTGAGCCAACAGCCAGGGCCAGGAAGAGCCTCTGCTCATTTCAGGTGTTTTTTTTTTTTTTTTTCCAATCTTTATTCCCGATTTTCAGTTTTGAACCCTGTGTCCTGCTCCCTGCAGCCTGACAGCCAGCCCATCGTGCCTGGGTTAAGGGGATCTTATCTGGGCTAAGGGAATCTTCCCTGACTCTAGCCTGAGCTGAGAATGTTGTTAGCAAGCAGAAGAGGTCCCAGGACTGGTACAAAAAATACTCAAGAGCTGCAGATTTGTCTGTCTTCTAAGGGGCAGTACTCCCCAACCCAGCTGGTCTAGAATCTGGACAGCCCACTATGCATTTGGAGGACCCAGCCTTGGAGCTGATGCTCTTGGCGGCTGGAGGGCTCCCCAGAGGCTAAGCTGGACTGGGCTGGGTGTCTGTCGAGGGCTGGCTTCATTTGCAGGATGTTTTGGGGGTGAGGACAGTAAGGTAGGGTCACTGCCTGGGTTCATCCCCACCTCTTGGGAGGGGCAGGCTAGAACTATTTGCTACCAAACACCTTTTTTCTATTAACTAAGCATCCCGCCCATTTAGGCAGGAACAGGCTGAGGGCCTGACAAGCAGAGAGCCAGGGTCCTGCTGCCAACAACCAAGTTTTCCCAATTTCTGAGAGATGGAAAGCGTCCCTGGGAGTCCATGGAGGCCACAGCCAGCCCCTCCCTGTTCGGCACTGAAGACTGACACGCAAAGCTGAGCCGCCTCAGTGGAAAGTTGGAGCTGTGGTGTGTGGCAGGCGGATAGGGAAGCAGAGCCACTGGGGAGAGTGAAACTCAAGAGGACGTGCTGGGGCATGGCTGGGACCCTCCAGTTACTGACTTGGCTAGGAGTAGCTGTGTGCCTTCTCACTGGGGTGGCTACAACCCAGCACCATGCAGGTACGGGGGCTTCAGGCTGGGGTGCATGGGAGCCAAGGAAGGCTGTCTACTGATGGCAGTTACAGCTGGTTCCATGTGGGCCTAGCAGAGAATTGGAACTGTGGGAATGGCAGGTACCAGGTTGACCTGTGCTGGGTGCTGGGGAGTTAATGATCTGGGCCCTACCCCCAGAACTGGAAAGGTCTAGGTAAAGTCAAGGGAGATAGCCATAGGTATCTTCAGTGCTGGCCCCAGACACAGTTGAGTCCTTGGCTTATTCCAGCTGATGCCCAAAGCAGGGCCTTTTGACATGCCCTGGGCTTGGTCGATCATTCTAGGACTAGGTGACACCACAGGGTGTGGGATGGGGGAAGTTCGAACAGGCATCCTGCCCTGCCCAGTCCTTTATGCCTTGCACACAATCCACTATGGAGAAGGCATAGGGAAAGAGTGGGCTTTTCTTAAAAGGGTCCTTGTCCTTTGGGGAAAGTCACTGGCACTGTTTTGGATCAAGCAGTCCCAGATGATTTTAGGGAGGTGGGAGGTGTCGTGTCTTATGACCTGTTGGCCTGGAGCTCTTGACTAGGGCATTGTGGGAGCTGAAGGAGGAGTCCTAGGCATTTGCCAAGCTGGCATCTGGACTTAGAATGATACTTTTGGGATCACAAGACCTAAGGCTGGAGGGTGAATGTCAGTGTGTATGCATGTGGCAGGGTGGAAGCTGGAGGGTGGGATGGCATTCCTACCCTTTTAAAGATAGAAGAACCTCTAGAGACCCCTTCCAGGCAGCTGAGGGGTACCTCTTGGGAGGCCGAGACATCCAGGGTGGAGTATGGCAGGGGCCTGACGACTCTCTGCTGCCTCAGGGCAGCCCATGGACAGCACCCGCGTGGGAGATGGCCTGCAGGAGCCAGAGGCCCCGGAAGTGATGTTTGAGGTCTTTCCTCCCAGCCTGGGACCCGGGGGTGGGAGTGTCCAGAGGTCCCTAAGTTCAGGATTGGGAAGGGGGATGCCTCAGGATGGGCCTGCTGGGGGAGGAGGGCAACCCAGCATGGGTCCACTGCCTGCTTATGCCCCCCTGGCCCACTCTTGCCTCCTGCCCTGCTCCCCAGGCCCCAGCCCACCCCTCACATGGCTCCCTTTTCAGCTGCTCTGGGCCGGCCTGGAGATGGATGTCATGGGGCAGCTACACATCCAGGATGAGGAATTGGCATCCACACGTCCAGGCCACCGACTCAGGTTCCTCCTGCAGCACCGTGTGCCCAGCGATTTGGAGGGTGCTAAGCAGCGGCTGCAGCAGCTCCAGCACCTGCGGAAGGAGCCTCCTCTTAGCCCTGGGGACTTTGAACATCTGCTCCTTACAGGCCTGTCCTGTGTCTACCGGCTCTATGCGGCTGGCGAGGCTGAGGAGAAGGGCCTCTGGGCCCATATCTTCACCCTCCTGGCACAGGAAACGCTCTGGGATCTGTGCAAGGGCTTCTGCCCCCAGGGCCAGCCCCCCTCTCTGGGGCCCTGGGCCTCAATGGGAGGCCCTTTCCCCTGATGCCTTCCTGTGACCCTCCCCTTCCACGGACCATTCTCCCCTCCCCTTCACTAGCCCCACTTGGGCTAGACCCATCCTATGCAGGGGCTTCCATCTGGCACTTGCTTCTTCCCACTGTGTTAGGTTTCTGGGCTTGACTTGTACCCTGGACCCCCCACCTATTCCATCATCCAGCCCGTCTTATTTCCTGGGCCCTGGCTGGTTGAGAACCCAGGTTCTGGGTCACAGGCAGCAGGCACAGAGAGAGCTAAGAGCAGGACCTGCAGCCAGCTTCAAGTGTGTTGGGGTCAGGGTTTGAGGAGTGTCTTTAAGAGATGCTGAAAGGGAAGCTGCCCCCAGGTGGGGATCCAGGTAAGATCAAGTCAGATGCTTCAACTTCTATCCTGGCAGTCCATGAAGGGTCCTGTGTAATCTACAGGAGCCCTGGAAGTGCTCAGCACCTGGCAATTTGGATACCGTTTTAAGCCTAATGAAGGATGTGGGGTCCATAAGTATCCAAGTTTCCCATTTGGGTTAGGAGAACAGACCAGACCTTTTGCGTTCTGTCTGTTGGGAGGAGTGGAGAGGAGATGGTAGAGGAACAACACCTCTTTTTTTTTTTGCAGGGATTGGGGTGAGAAATGTCTTTGGGTCCATCTCAACAAGGCTCAGATGAACATCTCAAAGGAAGGAGGGTGGGAGAGATGGACTTTGGGAGATACACTGACGTGGGCTGTGGTGGGTGTAGCCCCTCATCCTGTGTAGCTCTTTCTATAAAATACTCTGTTCTGGCCTCCCGGAGCCTCTATCCTTTTGCGTCAGAGTGGCCTAACCCCTGCCCTGAGCAAATCACCCTCCCCATCCTGGGTGGGCAGGACTCAAGGCAACCAGGAGGTAAGAACTTCTCATCCCATCCCCACACTCTTGTGGAAGAAAGAATGCTGTTTCCTTGAAACCCATACCCCAGTGCAGGGCCTGGGATAGTGGGTGTTGTCACTTGTCCCAGAAAGGAATTAATCGAGATCTAATGAGATCTAGGCCAAATGGGGAGGAGTTAGACCCATGGGGAGGGTAAACAGAGGCTGTGGGAATGACTGGAAATGAACTTGAAGGGGATGCCCACACGAGTCAGGCGAGCAGGATTCAATCAAACTCCCACCTCCTTGCCCTCCCGGGCCTGATCCTACTGTCCGACCCGGGGCAGAAGCGTCGCAGTGAAGGCAGAGCGCAGGACCCGGGGCAGACAGACGCCGGCGCAGGCCCACTTTATTGGCAGAGTCCAGCCGCGCAGGGCAGGCCGTCGTGCTCGCGCCGGCGGGACGTTCGCGCCGCGGCCTCGGCTCGGCATGCACGCCTCTGGCCGCTCCCGGGCTCTTCTCCGGGCCGGGGCTCAGAGCTCCGTGGGCCCGAGACCTGGCAGGCCGGCGGAGTCCGGGTCGGGGTAGACCAGGAAGCCGGAGAAGGTAATGTACTTGCCGTGGTTGCTGTAGGCGCCGTAGCCGTCGTGGTCGTGGCTGAGCAGCCAGACGGCGTCCCCGCGCCGCAGTGCCAGCATCACGCTCTGGCTCTGCATCTCGCGGCGCCGCGACGCGCCGTCGTCGTAAATCATGGCCTGCACCTCGTCGCGGTTCTTCATCAGCTTCACCGACAGCGTCTTGCGCGGCAGCTTGCCCAGCGTGAAGGAGAAAAAGTATGCGCCCGGCAGGCGGCAACGGAACACGCCGGCCGCCGCGTCGAAGTCGCCGCCGATGTTGACCAGCTCGGTGTCGAAGGCGAGCGGCCGGTGCCGGGGCCCGGGGCCACCGTCCGAGCCCACCAGGCTGCGCGTGCGCGCCACGGAGAAGGCCGAGCGCGGCTCGGACGGCGCGGGCGGCCCGCGCGCAGGCGCGTCGGCGTCGGCGTACACCAGGTAGCCGCTGAAGGTGGCGCCCGGCGCGCCGAGCGCGTACTGCGGGGCGCCGTGCAGCCGCAGCCACACCGTGTCGCCGTAGTCGAGCTGCAGCATGGCGCTCTGGCTGGCGGCGCGCCGCGCGCCTGGCCGCCGCTGCTCGTCGAAGGCCAGCGTCTGCACCTCGTCACTGTTGCGCACCAGCATCACCGACAGACTCTTGTGCGGGGCCTTGCCCGCCGTGAAGGAGAAGAAGTAGGCGCCCGGCACGCGGCAGCGGAACTGGCCTGTGGCTGCGTCGAAGTCGCCGCCAATGTTCACGAACACCTTGTCGAAGGTCACCGCCATCTCCGACGTGCCCTCCAGGGGGCTGGTGCGCGCCGCCGAGAAGGCCGAGCGCAGCTCCGACGAGCCCGGGGCAGCGCCCAGTGCCCAGCACGCGACCGGGCCCAGCAGGCCCAGCAGGAGCGTCAGCATGGCCCCTGGGAGGGGAGGCAGAGGGGGCTGGAGAAGAGGGCTGCGCCGAGGCCGCCTCCAAAGGCCCGGCCCTTCCGGGAGGGGAGGCAGGAATTTTCTTCCCACCCTTGCCCTTGACCTATTCCTGGGTCTTGGTTTCCCAACACACTCGGACTAGGGAGAAACACTGCCAGAATTTCGAATGAGTAGCTCTGTGGTGGGGGGCCTGATAATCTGCATTTCTAACAAGCTCCCCAGTGATGCTGATGATCTGGTTCAGGGATAGCACTTTGAGAACCACTGAATTAGGCCTGTGATTCTCCCAACTTTTTTTCCGGTAAGCAAGGGAACCCCTTTCTCAAGTGAAAGCTCGCACACATACCACAGATACAAGTACAAATGCTCTGGTTGAAGGGGCCTATAGCCCTCTCTGCTGGGCTCACCCCACCCCTACCCCCAGCACCGAGAAGCCGTGGAAATAAAGGGGTGTTCAGGGGCTTCTGAGTCTCCCTCAGCCTCTAGTTTGCTGCATTTTTCTGAGGCTATTTCAGGGTCCTTGGCTCTCTGTTAATGTTCTCCATGATGGCTACCATTTAAGCTCCCTTCTGGGCAGGAAAGGAAATAGGTGCTACCTGACCTCTTCCCTGGCCTCTGAATGCAAAGGGCAGCTCCCACTCCAGACCTCTGGGCTCCTTCACTGAGGTGGCCAGAACAATTGGACTTTGAGATGGCTCCCTGTCACCACGAAAAAAAAAGAAAAAGAGGTGACTCCTCTCTGCTTGGGGCCTGGTCACTGAGGGGAAGGGGAGAGCCAGGAGCTGTGGGGGATGGAAGGCGAGAGAAACAATACCAGCAGGGCTTTGGCCAAACTGTGAGGTCAATAACCTGGTTCCTCAGAGGTGGTGGGGTGGAGACAGCTAGACCTGGGCTTTTATTCTGGTTCCACCCCTTATGCACTGTGAACCCTTGGGCAAGTTCCTTAACATCTCTGGGCTTGGCTTCCTCTGTTTATGGGGTGGAAACATGCCTCACAAGCCTGTTATGAGGATGCCTGAGATTGCAGGTATGATCATGGTTTGTGAATGTCAGTACTGCCAAGGTATGTAGATGTCTCTGTTTTTGGCCCTGACAAAAGTGATCTGATAAAGTTCTTGACATAAGGGGTTAGGGACTCCGACCTTTGATGGCTTGGTAAAGGCACTGCTTAACTCAAAAGAGTCACTCTTCCATGGGATTCCAGGCCTCATGCTTCCTGGCAGGGCATAGGCTTTGGGGCTGAATACCCAAAGGCCCTGAAGTGGAGACAAAAATGAGCTGGAGAAACTAAGATGTGGGCTTCTATAGGAAAGACCCTGGAAGCGTGTGTGAACATGTGTCTCTTAGAGACACTGGGGGACTGCTGAAAAGGGTTGCTCGGTGCAGCAGCGCAGATGTGCATTGCACAAGGGTAGGTGGGAGCTGGAATCTAGCTCACATTCCACTTGCCCGGTTGTGTGGAGCTGCGGCCACCAGGGGAAAGTGTGCCTTTTTCTAATTCTCATAGTAAAAACTCCAAATCGCCTCCAAAGCTGAACATGCTTTCCCTTCAGTGAAGGTTCCTTTTCTAATTCTCACAAAGGTGCCCTATGGGATAACAGCCTTGGTGAGGACAGGGAAGAGGGAGGGGGCCCGTCATCAGGGGAGGAGATTGCACCTCACGGGAGTCCAATGCATTCATTCCCTTTTATGAAGCTCTTTGAACACTTCTGGTCTCACAGCAAACCTGTCAAACAGGAGGCCCTTTCCCATTTTATATATGAGAAAACCGAAGCCCAATGGTTCAAAGGTCACCCATTGAGCACTGATGCACTGGGGCAAGCCTTGAACCCAGGTTTTTTTATTTTTTTAAATTATTTTTTATTTTTATTTTTTTACTTCAAATGCAGTGTCCTTCCACCATTTTTTCCCTCCCATAACAGGTATCTCCAGCCAACCGGTTCTCTGCCTCAGTTTCCATTTTTGCAAATATAGGAAGGGGGATAAGTGGGAGTCTTAGGATTCAGGGTGAAAGAGAAACAAAACCAAAGAACCCCATAGTGTCTTGTCTTCTGTGAGCATGGGAACAGCTCATGCTTTCCTAACAGGTCCTGCCCCAGGAATACCTGCCCACCCCTATCCCCAGTCATCTCTGCCACGGCTGGTGCATCCTGCCAGTGCCTGGTCTTCCTGTGTGCCCAGGGCCCAGCATCTGCTGTACCCATCACTGCCTGATTCCTGAGTCCCCAATCTTATCTGAACCCCCTTCCTTGGGCAGGTGAGGGGGGGAGGGGGAGTGGTGGGCATCATAGCGCTGGGGAAGGAATGGCTGTTCCTAGCTCTGTCCAGGTGGGGCTCAAAATAGTCATCTTCAAAGGGAAAAACCTGGGACACAAGAGTGGGTACTTGAGAGGGGACAGACGCAGAGCCCCTGACCCATGGTTAAAAGCACAGTGGTGTCAGGCTGAGGGATCTAGAGGCCCCCTCTACTTCCCAATCAACCCATTCCTCACGCCCTGCCAGAACCCCACTCTCCACTTACCTTGACAGCTCCTCACGCTTCCAAGGAGATAGTCCCCCTTTCACAGGAGAAGCCCATTAATCCTTTGTCATGAAAAAAAAAAAAAAAAAAAATTCCCCCAAAGGGGTACCCGAGGTGCTCTCTGTGCCCCCGCCCCGGACCTCCCATCACCCACCCCTTCGGAATGAGCCTCTTTCATGAAAGAGCTCCTGGGTCCTCCGTTCAGGGAAAAAGGACCTGATTCTTCGGACCCCTCGCCCGCCTCCCATAAAAGAGAAATCTTGTCCCTGCCCCGCCCGCCTTGCACTGCTCTCACCTGGCTGGGGGCGGCGGTCGGGTCGGGTCTGTGTTCTGTAGGAGCCCGCGATCCGGCTCCGGGCTCCGGGGCTGCGCACTGACCACCCGCGCTGCGGCTGGGCCGAGCCTGGCGGGGACGGCGGGGGCTCCGGCCGCTCCTGTCGGCCTCAAGGCGGAGGCGGATGGGACGCTGAGCGGCGAGGCGCGGGGAGGCGTGCGGGGAAGGAGAAGACAGCTGAAGAGGGAGCCTAGCGGAGAGGCGGGAGGGAGTAGAGGCAGGGGAGAGGCGGGGATGGAGGCGAGTAGAAGAAGGAAGAGGGAGGGGCGCGCCGAGGAGGGGGAGCAGAGCTGCAGAGCCCAGGGGCACCGCATGGAGGAGGCCCCTGAGCAGGCTGCAGCCCAGCGGCTGGACCCCTCCTTCCCTGTGACCTCCTAAGAGCTAGAGAGCAGGCATCATTACTCCTAGTTAGCAGATGGGGAAACTGAGGCCCCAAAGGGACTTACAGCCGGAGGCAGAGGCCAAACTGGTGGACGTCCAGGACACTCTACAGACCAGTCACTTCTCTGGTTTTGGGGGGGTGGGGAAGACGGGACTGGTGCAGCTCAGAGAGTCTAGACTAGCCTTTGGGCTACAAGGACAGTGGAAGGTGAGATTTGGTTGGGACAGATGTCCAGGCTGAGTGGCCTTGGGGGAGAAAAGAATAAATGGGTCAATGTCGCCAGTAAAGGAAGGGCTTAAAGTGACCTGATTTTTCCTTCCCACCTCCAAATCTGAAAATGCCCATAGTAGGTTAGGAAGGAAAAAAAAACAAAGCTGGGAGACATCAGAGACTTGCTTGGCCGTCCTAGGGAGGGTGTGAGGGAGGAGGGAGGCATTGGGACAGAAGTGAATTTTCAGCTGGAAAGGCTGCCTCTGTGGCTCCTGCAAGGAGGGAGCAGGCTGAGAAGGGTGATGGAAGGGCCTCAGGTTGGAGAGGGAAACTACACACCCTGCCTAGGTGGGGCCAGGGCAGCAGGAGTCCAGCAGGGCAGCAGGGCTGAGCACATATGTCTTCCACACTCACTAGAGACCCTTATGATGTCCTCCCCTTGGGATTATTCTCAGAGCTGCTCTTGGGCCAGTCTGGGAAGTGCCCCAATTGCCTGGTACTTGGTAGATATCCAATGAGTGGATGGCTTTTGAAGAACCTCACACTCAGCTGCCAGGAGCTGAACCATCTGCCTGCCTGCTTGACTCTGGAGGCCTGGGCACTAGTCCTGAGTTCCTGAGAGGCCTGCCCTCAGCTCTCCCACAGACACCCCACCCCTTCTGTGAAGCCCTTGCCCTCTGGAGCTTTCCTTCTGGGACTCTCTCAAAACTCATTTGTCCATAATTCCCTTCCAAGCATTAATCTAACACAGGTTAATTCTCAAGAAGATATTGATAATGATGATGGGCTCATTAAATTACTCTTAAGGGTGTTAGGTGAATGATGAAATGAGTGAATGAAGACATGTCTTAATGGAAGGGAATGAATGGAGGCATTCCAGGCTGGGTAATTGGGGGGGGGGTCTTTTGGGGCGTGGGGTAAAGTGCCTGTCTAGTCCTTGTCAGATCCCAACTGTCTCCTTTGTCAGCTTTGAAATCTTGGGCCACAGGCCTACTGGGAGGGCCAAGGAAGCAGGAGGACTGGTTGGAAGGCAGGGAGCCAAGCAGTGGCAGCCACATCCCTTCTTAGGTCATTGTACCCCATCTGGACCAGGAGGGAGGCGCTGCCCTCTTGAAGACAGCTCTTGAAGATGAGATTTGAAATGGTGGGAAGGAGGGGAGAAGACTGCATGATTAAATCACAGTGGAAGCCTGGCTCAGCCTGAGAATCATTTTACCCTTTGTCTGGGTCCACAAAAAGAGTTTTCAACAGAGAAGCTGGAGTGGGGAGTAGAAACAGGTGACTGGGGCAAGTGATGGTGGAGATTGCTTCAGGGGATTGGGACAGGGAAGAGGCCATGGGGGAAAAGGATATGGAGAAAGAGGATGCAGTGAGCTGGTGGGTGTGTAGAGCAGGCTAGGGTGATGTATCAGTCAGGGTTTTCTCGGGAAACAGAATCAACAGGAGATATCTGTCAATAATATGAGATTTTATAAGAGTCTCTCACGTGACCAAGGGGATGCACAAGTCCAGGTTCCACAGGCAGGCTGCAAACCAATCCGCCATCCACGCAGTAAACTCACTGGTGATCGAAGTCCATAAATGCTCTTGTATTACAATTAGCCCAGTGCTTGCTGGACCAAACACCTGGACACAATTACCTGGCCGAGTTGACACAGTAGCCTAACCATCACAGGTGATGAGTGAGGGGGTACCAGAATGGAAGTTAGGAAGAGATGGTAGCTGGGTTCAGAGAAAGGAGCCCTAGGCTAGGCTGTAGTTCATAGCTGCTGCTCTGTTGTGTAACCACTACCACCACCATCATAATTTTAACAGCAGGTTCCATTTATTGAACGAGCAGATGCCCGTCAGTGTGCCCTCCCCCCCGCCGGCTTACCCAGAGGCCACCTGCAGACAGTTCCTGCAACAGGTCCTTTGCCTAAGGGCATTCTCTGTTGTGGACTTGGGCAGGCCAGAAGCGCAGGAGAGTTCACATCCCCAGAACGCCCCTCAACCAAGGACTGTCCAGTTAGTGGATAAACTCCCAGCTTTCTGGTCCTGTGGGGAGACAATTTCCAATTCCATGGCATGTTGCAGAGTCCCCAAGAGACCACAGCAGAATTGAACCTAGTTGTCCAAACCTGCTCAGATCTGTCTGCCCTATTTGCTTCCTCCCCTTCCTTGTCTCACTTGCCACTTCCCTCACCATGCTTCTTGGGATCACCTCCTACATAAACTACTTGCACCCAAATCCTTATCTCAGGGTTTGCTTTTGGGGGAACCCAGACTAAGACACTGACTAACAACTGTGTACCTGGCACTCAACCCACTGCTTTTTCACACCCAGTAATTTCCTTAATAATGCCTGAAGTAGGCATCATTAACCCAACTCTACAAATGAAGAATAAAGGGGTTCATGTAGGGGCAAAATTCAAATTCAAATTCAAATCCAAAATCAAATCTTTAACTATTGTGCTCTGTGGCTTTCCTCCAAATAACTCAGATTTGGGGGGTCTCTTCAAATCTACATGTGCAGTCTGAGGAGAGAAGAGGAGACTTTGCTTGCCTTTGGGGCAGGAGTTGATATTGAGATACTTCATTTGGGATCCTTTAACAGGAAGAGCTGGGGAAGTGGATGGTATGCTGTCTTTTGAAGATGATCATGAAGGTTTTGAAAGTCTTGAATTGGCTCATTTGTCCCCTTGTCTGGCTTTTTAAAAACTGTCTTTTAGGATAAAAAGTAGTCTGCTCTTCCACTCTTGAAGACTGTCAGGATTATCTGAGAATTGGTTAGAAATGCAAATTATCAGGTCACCCCAGAACCATTTTAAAGAGATTCATATCAATTTTTATTTCTAATGCAGTAAACACTGATAGACAACAACCCAGATAACAACCCACAAAAGAGTTCTTAGGTGTCTTTAGTTTTCCAGAGAACAAAAATAGATAATGTATTTATGAATTAAAATAAAGATGCTGTCGACATTAAAAAAAAAAAAAAAAGGGCCCGGAGGTGGCATTGACAGGGTTTGAGGAGGAAACTGCCCGTGGCTTGGCTCTGGAGGGAAACATTTGGGAAGGGAAGTGATGGCAGGTAAGGTGTGTGGGGCTTAAGTGCCTGGCTAAGAAGCGAGGTCCATCCTGCTGCAGAGGGGAGAGGCGTGTCAGAGCTGTATTTTACAATTACTCAGGCTGCAGAGTGAAGGACAGACTGGAGATGGAAGAAGGGAGGAGAGGCAGGGAGATGTGGGAAAATACCGAAAGTGTCCAGATGAATTTGAACTAAGTAGGGGCAGTAAGGAAGGAAAGGAAGGGAAGAGGCAGAGAGACTGAGCAGAATGAGTCACAGGCTGACAGAGCACATGAGTGCATGGACTCACAATTTAATTAGCCTCCTTCTTTGCCAGTGGATTACAGGGGAATTAGCAGAGCTCAGAGTCTAGGGACCTTGCTGGGAGTTGAGGGGACGTTAATGAGAAAGACAACAATATACCCCAGGGAGAAATGAAAAAGGGAATCATTAGCCAAGCAGAGATGCCGGCAGGAAAAACAGATGTCAGCGGTGATGAGTCTCTGCCTTCCGTGGAGATTTCAGCCCTCCAGGGGAGCAGACAGTCAGGGTTCTGGGTCTGGCACTTGGCCCCACTGCCCCTGGTTCTAACCCCCGTGAGCCCTTGGTAAATGACCTGGGAGCCGAGAAGGTGGGAGTGACTGGGTGAATCAACTTCCCAACTTCCCTTTGGTCTTTTTCCCAGAAGGGCTTGAAGGTCCCAACACCAGCCCTCCTAGAAGGCAAAACTGCATCTCCTGGGAGGTGGGGCCAGGGATGGGGTTGTGACTTGCTCATGACCAAGGTGACAAATTGCATTTTCCAACAATGCCTGTAACATTCTCTCCCATTCCACCTGGTCTTCTTACAGTGTGACCTGGCTACTTGCCATTAAGAGAAGTTAGTTTAGGTCATAAAAGGCAGTGCAGCTTCTGCCTCTCTCCCTTGAAACTCTCATGCTTGGACGCCAGCTGCCATGCTGTGAGAAAGCCCAGGCCTCCTGGGAAGGCCACATGTAGTTGTTGTGGCCAATAGCCCAGTCAGGACAAGCTGCAGGATTTGTGGGCAAGGCCCAGTGCAAAATGAAAATGCCCCTTGTTCAAAAATTAGTTATTCAGGGCCCCTTGTTCAAGGACCCCTTGTTCCAAAAGAATCAAGAGCCCCTTGTTCCAAAATTCGTAAGAATTTACAGGCGGTAACAACAGAGCCTTAAACCAAGCACAGGGCCCTTCCAAGTGCGAGGCCTTGTGCAGCTGCCCAAATTGCATGCCCACGAAGCTGGACCTGGCCCAAGCTGAGGTCCCGGCTGAGACCGAGCAGCAGCTGCCAGCAGTGTGAGGAAGGAAGCCTTCGAGATGCCTCCAGTCCCAGCCATTTTCTGATTGGAACCATGTGGGAGAGCCTGAATGAGAACCCCCTAGCTGAGCCCCAGTGCCCCTCCAGAACTGCAAGGCGTAAAGATGATTTTGTTGTTTTAAACCAGTATGTTTTGGGGTAGTTTTTAATGCAGCAATAAATAGTTGGAACACTGAGGAAACCAGAATCGGAAAGTCCCCCAGTTTCTCCCCACACACAGGCTCATTTCCTGAGCTACTGTTGCAAGTTCCCCTTGAACCCATGTTATCAGAGGAGATTGGAGTCACAAAAAACCCTAGATTTTCAGGACACCCAAATCCACTACGGCCATGGAATACTGTATGTCAACACCATGGTCTGCACATCCTTGGGGGCAAAAGTCAGCTTTTCTGTAGGGGAGACTGGGAAAAGCCCTACTCTTCTATGAGGCGGAAGAGGTGGCAGTGGTCCTGGCAGGGGACAGTGGTTCTGTCTCCATGATCTGCAGGACTTCAGGGAGTGACAGCCCTGGGAAAAGAGGGAGGGAAAGAAGACAGAAAGGATATGTCCTGCCAAGGTAGGGAAGGGAGAGAATCCTGTGGTTCCTGTGATTTTGATCCCTGTTTCTGACAATGACAGAGGCCTTGCGTTCTGATTCAGATTGGTGGGCTTTGAACTGCTTGGCCGGTGTTCACCCCGGGGCAGTGCCAGCCAGTAGGTGGGTCAGAAAAGTCCCGAGTGGTTGGGGGGAGACAGCTGGGGATGTAAATGTAATCCATAACCCAGTCGAGAAACTGCTGGCTGTAGATACAAGTTGCCAGAAGTCAGCTCTGAGAAGTGTTACGCTTTATCTTATTTAAATCGATATCCACTGACATTCTTTTTTATTCTGGGTCCAGTGTGTTTCCAGTATACAATGGTAAAATGTCAGAGGAGGAGGGAAGGGTGCAGGGAGAGGAGTGGTGTTAACAGCATGAAGCAATTTATTGCTACTTCTTTTTTTTTTTTTTTTAAGAATAGCCATACCAAATGCTATAGATAAAGTGCAATGGGGACACTAGGGAAAGAAATTAATTCTAAATGAAGAAAGAAGTGACTCCTAAACCAAATTGTGAAGTCAGTACTGGACTTTGACAAGTAACAAGTGGGAAAAGCATTCTGGAAAGAAGGACCAGGGAGCAGAGGCATGGAAATGCCCCCCTCAGGGCAATCCAGGGTCACGGTGAAGAGCTGAGACTGGCAACGGACTGCTTTGATTGATTTTTTTTTTTTTTTAAAGATTTTTTATTTATTTATTCATTTATCCCCCCCTTGCTGCTTGTGCTCGCTGGGTCAGCTAACCGCGCCGTGTGGGCGGGCTTGCCTTCACCAGGAGGCCCCGGGAACCGAACCGGGGGCCTCCCATACCGTAAATGGGAGCCCCACCAATTGAGCCACAGCTGCTTCCCTGATTGATTCTTTGTTTTTTTTTTTTTTTTTTTTTTTAGGAGGTACCTGGGATTGAACCCAGGACCTTTACATGGGAAGCAGGCACTCAGCCACTGAGCTACATCTGCTCCCCTGATTGATTCTTTAAAAGATTTATTTTACTTATTTATTACCCCCTCATTGTTTGAACTGTCTGCTCTCTGTGTCTATTTGTTGGGTGCTCTGTCTGCTCATCTTCTCTTTAGAAGGCACCGGGAACCAAACTGGGAACATTGGGAACAGAACCTGGGACCTCCCTTGAGCCACCTCAGCACCTTGGTTTGTTGTCTCTCTCATTGTCTTTCCTCTTTGTTGCATCAGCTCGCCACACCTGCCTGTTGTGTCAGCTGACTCTCTTGCTCGTCTTTCCCAGGAGACACCAGGAACTGATCCCGGGACCTCCCATGTAGTAGGAGGGAGCCCAATCGCTTGAGCCACATCGGCCTCCCAGACTGTTTTGATTTAAATCCCAGTGTCATCACTGTTTGTGTGGCCTCAGTTTCCCCACCTGAAAATGGGTATAATTAAAAGCACTTATATCTCATTGGCTTGTCAGGGGCACTGAAGGAGATACTCAATGTAAAGCACTTGGCACAGAGCTTGCCACAATAGAAGCACCCATTTGGTGCTAGCTGTTACTATTCCTTGTTGTGTCTGAAAAATGAATAATCATCTTGGTCTGGCAAAATCCAAGGATATTGCTAGGAGATAGGTCAAGAAAAGTGGGTTTGAATCCAATCATGAAGGATTTTATTTTATTTTATTTTTACCGGGAGGTCCCGGGGATCGAACCCGGGTCCCTCCATATGGGAGACGGACGCCCAACCAGTTGAGCCACATCCGACCCCCTGAAGGATTTTAAATGCTAGGCCAACCCGTCTAGAGTTTATTCTGGAAGCCAGTGGGTCTCAATCCTGTCAGATCGAACTTCTTTCATCGCACATATTCTCTAATGCCTCCCTTACTATGCTGAAATGCAGTTCAGGAAATGGAATCTACTGACACATAATTTCAAAAAATCAATATAATGCTCCAAGTACAATATAAAGGAGAATCTAAACTATTAAACTTGGCCTTGAGGCTTGAAAAAAAAAAAAAAAAAAAAAAAAAAGGAAAGTAATTTCAATAAAATAATCTGTTTTTCAGGATGTAAATGCCTGGGCAATACTATGCTAGAAGAAATAACAAAACAGAGAAGTTGGATGTTTAAACGCTACGTAAAATCACCATAAATGCAACAGCTACAAACAGGTTGATACAAGGGTGCACTACTGGGAACCCAAATACCATTAGGGGCATAGGTGTCTAAAATAGTGAATGATTCTTGGTGAGGTTCCAAACCAAATAAATTCTTTTCTCAATTTATAGGGAAATTACATTCTGGGAAAGTTCAGTGTTTATTAAAACCATGCAAAATATAGTTTGTTTTATATTTAAAGACAGAGTTGGGTTCTGGGTTTTTCACGGAGATGAATGTTGAGGAATGGGAGCTACTCTTTCATTGAATGGGCAGTCCTCAACATTGCAGGACACCCATCATCCCTGGCCCCAGCCCACGAAATGCCTGTAGTGTCTCCCAATCATTGTGACAACCAAAAATAGTCTCCCTCGGTCCCCAACTGTCTCCCCACCCCACCCCCAAACTTTGGGCAATATGGAATTAGGAAGGGGTGTGCTCTCTTCTGGCTTGTATGTAATATTATGTGAGGAGGTGAAATTGGAGCTTCTGTCACCATCTTGCAACTGTGAGGGGTGGGGGGAAGCATGAAAACAAAAACAATATGCTGATGATGGCAGAGTGGACAGATGGCAAGGATCTGGGTTTTTGATGACATCACTAAGCCAAGCCACTGAATTAACCAACCCTGGATTTACTGTCCTTATGGACCTCTCATTATGGAGATGATAAATCCTTTTGTTGGTTGAGCCGTTTTGAGTTGGGTCAACTATTTCTTGCAGTCGAAAGTTCTCTTTTACAAGTGTTCCCCTCTCTGGGTCTTGGTTTCTTTGTCTATATATTGAGACGATTACACAAGATGAGATCCATCTTAAACATCCAATGGGTCTGATTCTATGAGGGGAAAATACGGAGGTCTTGGTGACTGACTGACAACAGGGAGTGAAGGAGATGGTGGAGCCGAAAGTTGAGTCTGTTTCTTGCACAGGGTATCTGTGAGGATGATGTAAAAGTGGATTTGGTTTGGTAAAATGATTAGTTCCATGCTGGACATTCAGATCATGCTAGATTTGGGTGATAGACAACTGGACTTACTATATAAGTAAGTTTTCTTACTGTTATATCCTACCACCTGGATTGGGCAAAATATATAATTACATAGAAAAAGACTGGATGGATAAATACCAAAATATTTACAATGGGTTATTTATGGTAGGTTCAAAGATGATTTATTTTCTCTGTATAAGTTCTTCTATTTTCCAAACTTTCTACAACGAATATTTATTACTTTTATTTCAAAAGTAATTTAAAATGTCAATGAAAACCAATTTATTACAAATTGTATCAAAACATAAAATCCAGTAATAGATCCAAATACATATTGGAATTAGAATTCATAAAAGTGGAATTTTAAAGTAAAGGGAAAAAACCAAATTATTTAATAAATGGTGTAGGAACAACTAGGTAGCCATCTGGAAAAAATTAAAGTTGGAGCCATACTTCACATCTTACAATAAAACAAATTCCAAATGGATCAAATATTTAAATGTAAAAATGAAGCCAAAAAAGTACTAAAAGAAATCAGGGGATAGGTTTTTTAAAATTTCAGAATGAGTAAGGACTCTGAAGATGTAAAATATATATATATATATATTTTTTAAAGATTTTATTTATTTATTCATCCATCCCCCCCTTGCTGCTTGTGCTCGCTGGGTCAGCCAACCACGCCGTGCGGGCGGGCCTGCCCCCACGAGGAGGCCCTGGGAACCGAACCCGGGGCCTCCCACATGGCAAACGGGAGCCCCACCTATTGAGCCACAGCCGCTTCCCAAGATGTAAAATCTTAAGTCATACAGGAGTGAATGTAGCTCAAGTGGTTGAGTGCCTGCTTTTATGAGCTCCTGGGTTTGATCCCCTGTACCTCCTAAAAAGAAAACAAATAAACAATCTGAAGTCATAAAAAAACTTGACAGATAAATTTTACTATTACATAAAAGGAAAATATTTACATGGCAAAATTTCCAGAAACAAAATCAAAAGACAAACAAAAAAATGGAAGACATATTTGCAACTCATATTACAAAAAACAAATTTCTTTAATATATAGAGTGCCAAGAAAAAGACAATTCTTTGGAAAAATGGGTGAAGGATATGAACAATAAATTAAAAAATACAAATAACTATTCTAATAAGAAAATTTTAATAGCATGTTTTTTTTAACCTATCAATTTCCAAAGATCGATAATATTTATAACACATATTTATAACACACAGATATTCACACATTGTTGGTGGGAGGGTAAACTGGTACAATTGGGTAATTGGGCAATATTACCAAATTTTTAAAATGTGCATGCCCTTTAATTCAGTGATTCCACTTCTTGAAAAGATGTTCTTCAGATTTGTGCATGTGTTTAAAAGGCAGCACATGTACAAAGTTATTCATTGCAGCATTGTTTGTAATAGCAAAATATTGGAAAAAATATACATGTTCCACAATAGAGGGCCAATTAAATAAGTTATGATATATATGTATATATACATGCACACACACATGAGAATGCTATGCACCCTCTAATAAAAAAGGAGGAGGAAGCATTTCATAGATTGATATAAAATAATCTCTAAGATGTACTTTTTTTTTTGAGGTACTGGGGCTGGGGATTGAATCTGGGACCATGTATGTAGAAAGCTAGCACTCAACCACTGAGTCTCATCGGCTTCCCTGAGTTGGTTCCCACATTTGTTTTGCCTGTTGTTTTTATGTTTTTTTCAGGAAGCACCAGGAACTGAACCCGGGACCTCCCATGTGGGAGGCAGGCAGTCAACTGCTTGAGCCATATCTGCTCCCTAAGATGTACTGTTAAGTGGGAAAAAAAAAATTATACAATGTGCTATCATTTATGTAAAAAAGGATAAAGGATATGCTTGCTTGTATATGCATAGAAAACCCCTGAGAGTATATTCTAGAAACTGGTTGCCTCCTGGGAAGGGAAATGGTTATAAGAGAACAAACTTTTCATTGTTTTACCCTTTTGTCCCTAAAATAAAAAGGGGGGAGGGGGACCACTATCTTTTAAAGCAGCTGCTCCATTCCTACTCGTTTCTATTCAAGCTGAAAGCCTTTTTCAGACACACACTCTCAAGCCAAACTTCCTTCATCTTATGCTTGTGCAGCTGATTAAAAACAAAACAAAAAACTACATGTGGTTCTTTTCTACTTATTTCTGTTAAATTTTATCCTGCTGGTTTCAGCCCACTGTTCCAAGATATTTTAGAATTTTGTTTCTGACATCCTAATATTAGCTTTATTCCTAACAGTGGTGACGTCTGCAAATACGGTATGGCACAAACAGGTAACTCCTGAGCTGACCACAGGGCCAAAGCACAGTCTAGTGGCATGGAGCTCAAGACTTCTCCCCAGATTTGTATCACTGGAACTACCAACTCAGGGGAGGGGGTACATCAATCAATTTCCAAAGATCAATAAGACGCATATAAATCCACCTAACTGGGCAATCTCTGAAGTCAATGTTTTCCTAGTTGTCTTCTCAATCATGTAGTATTCAACGTCTAACTGAAAACCAAGAACTTTCCTAGTGGCCTACCAAATAAATCAATCATCATAATAAATTACTGTTATTTACCATATCTTGTTCTTAGTGAATGTGCCACTTCTTTTTCTTTTTTTCTTTCTTTTTTTTTTTTTTAATTTTACCTGGAGGTCCCGGGGATCGAACCCAGGTCCCTCCATATGGCAGACGGATGCCCAACCATTTGAGCCACATCCGCCCCCAGTGCCACTTCTTTTTCTAGCCGTTCTCAAACCCAGTTTAATATTATGTTTTAGAATAAATTGGGGGGTGGGGTGGGGATTCAGCCCAAAGGTACACTTCTAGTTTCTGGAATCTATCTTTGCCACTTTTTTGAATATCAGGACATTTGCAACCACTGGATTGTAGTCTCTTTCCTTTTTTCTATGGCTTCTCAACTATGTCTGCAAGAGTTCCAGGAGCTTATCTGTCAAGGTTCTTCTACATCTTACGACTGACAACTCAGTTGAAATAGCTAGGTCCTTAGGCCTTCTCTTACTGTCTTCTCTTCTATTTGGAATTTTGATTTTCTCTAAGCCATGATTTGTTTCACTCTTCAGAAATGCTTCTCCTTGGTGGAGAAGGAAGAAAATTGGGGTTGAGTATCCTGCTTTCTTTGACAACTGATAGCTTCTTCCTCAAGTGGCAGCCTTGTCCTCTCCTAGCTCTGAATATAACTGATGATGTCTTTTATTGGCACCTCTTCCAAATTTCAAACCATCAAGGACTCCAAGGGTACGCTTCCTATACCTTTTATGCCCTCCCTTTCTCTCGTCAGGAAGCTCTTTCTAGAGCTACATTGGTTTCTTCAGATCTCCCCTTTATCTGCACAGAGATTTTCTGCAAATGGGCTGATTTCCTCTTTTAGATAGAGCTTCCTATGTCTCCTGGGATCAGAACTTTTCTCTAAATTTTTCAAATCATTTTTCTAGGACTCTTTACTTATTCACCCACTTGTTCCACGACATATCCATCCTTTTCAATTAAACTTTCTTCTGTGGTTCCTGTCATACTAAGAGCACCAGGCAATTCCTTCCCATGGTCAGAAATAAGGTTGGGGGAGCAGCACCCTGGTGGCTTTTTCTACCCACTGAGAGAAGAATCTGTCATTGGTGTCAAGAATTTATCAGCTGCTCAGGTGGTAGCTGTGAGACTGTAGTTGCGGGGTAGGGGAGGTTTCCCAGCCTGGTGGTGTTCTTCCTTCAGAACCTGGCTGGCCAGGGGGAAGTGTATTTCCACAAGGAATGGCTTCCAAACTGTCATCTACCAGTCTTACCCAAAGGCTCCCACTGTGTCTCCTCCCAGACTGGCAGTGTGTTGTGGTAGAAAGCACAAAGGATTTGGAATCAAACATTACTAGGCTTGAATTCTGGCTCTGCTACTTACAAGTTGTTTATGTCTCTGAGCTTCGATTTTTCTTACTTGAAAAATGGGGATATTATCTGGTTCACTGAGATAATGTGCGTACATACCTGTGTATAGTAGATGTCAATAAACAGCAAGTCCTGTGCTCATCTCAGGCCCATGGATTTTCATGTTCTATGTTCTTGGTAGACTGTGTTGCTTTCTTTCCCTTTCTATTCAACCTGTTTCTTTTGGACAAGGCATAGAGTAATATATGTGCCCAGTGGAACTTCCTTTGATGAGCCACACCCCATCACACTGCTAAACAGTCCAGCTCAATGTATATGGTTCTAGTGGGGCTGCTCCTGGATGCCTGCCCCTCAGGCTGGGCCTGTGACTCAGGCCTGGCCAGTAGAGCACTCCACCCACCAGACACAATGAATGGTTTACAGATGGATGTGTTTTTAAGCCACAGTCCTCCTGGGGACTCTGTGCTGGAGCTCTCCAAAGAGAGATTTGCCCTTTCTCTGGAATTCTACACCCATGTAAGACTGGAGCTGCCAGCTGGCATCTTGTTGCCATGTAAGAGAGTCTGTCTGAAGAGGGAAATCAAGCAGAGGTGGGCAGACCCAAGGGACTGGGAGAGTGAGTCCTGATGCCCTCACTTGACCCAATGGATTAACTATTGGCCATTTCTGTCACTTGAGCCAATACATTTCTTAATTAAGTCAGTTTGAGCTGGGCTCCTGAGTATGCAACCATAATAGAAAGTATTTACCCTTCAATACCGTACTAAGATGAGTTCCCTCTCATCAAGTTTCATCTTTAACCCCTCATTAAAATCTGCCCCACCCCCTTTATTTGCAAATAATAGTAGGGGGCAATACATGTATATTGCATAGCAGAAAGTCCACAGACATGCAGACCGAGGTTTGAATCCTGGCTTTGCCATTTGCCAGTCGTGGGCAAATCAGTTAATTTTTCTGAGCATCACTTTTTTATCTATAAAATGGGGACGCTATTTTGCTTTTTTTTTTTAATGGGTTGGAGATAATGGATATGCGGGTAAGGCACATAGTAGGCTTTCATTAAAAACTCAATTAGGTGGTAGGTAGATTTATGTTATCTCCATAATCTTCTGTTCAGTTGCTCATAGATGCTGACTCTATATTTCCCACACTTCTTTCCATGTCACATCTCTTGGCTACCATGGTATCCAGGTTTATCATGGCCTTGAGGGCAGAACTTAAGAGGCTTTGGGAAAAGGGTAGAAGATGAGGGAGTGATGGGAATTTCAAAGCTCAAATGGAAGAGATGGAATTAGCCTTGTTTAAAACATCTGTGACTCAGAACTTTACACCCACTTTCTATTTATAAATATCCCTGTCTCTCAGCTTGACTCCTTCTGCACAAGGCTTCAGTGGAAGAGAACAGACACGGATAGCAGCTGCTAGAGAACTACAAAAGTGCAGGGCAGGGGAGGTGGTGGGAGAAGAAGAGGGAGTGCATGGTTTGATCTCAGGGAGTAAGGATCGAAGGATCCGAGGGCAAGAAGTCTTAAGGAACTTGGGCCAGAGAGTTTATTCTTTGCCAGAAGCCTGTGTAAGCAGAGAAAAGTCACGGCTGTCCTCCATACCCTGGTCTCGCCATAGAGTTCCTGCTTTATCTACTGCCTACTGCCCTGCACTGGTGACAGGAGGACAAGATAGAAGGCTGTTGCCACAGCTGAGCAGAGACGATGAACCAAAAACTCGTGGGGATGAAGGGGAGATGACAAATTCAAGAGGCATTTCTGAGAATCTAGCAGTGACTTCTTAGAAGTAAAGGGAGGGGCAGAGAGGACTCAAAGTCAGCGCCAGGGATTTTAGCTTGGAAAATAGGATGATGTATTTAGTAAAGTTTGAGAATGCAGGCTTGGGAAGAGAGGTTGAGAAGTAATACAATTTGAGGATCCTGAAGGACGTCCAGGTGGATATATCCAGGAAGCAGTTAGACATTAATTTATCAAACAAATATTTACTAATCTACTTCGTGCCAGTCATTGCTCTGGGTGCTCAGGATATGGCAGAATTTTTTTTTTTTTTTTTTTTTTTTTTTTTTAAGGAGGTACTGGGGATTGAATCCAGGACCTTGTTGTACATGGGAAGCAGGCACTTAACCACTGAGTTATATCTGCTCCCAAATGAGAGTTGGTTTTCTCGTTTGTTTTTTGTTTTTAGGAGGCACCAGGGAAAGAAGCTGTGACCTCATACATGGGAAGGAGGCGCTCAACCACTTGAGGTACATGCACTCATCAGAAATAAGCCTTTATTTTTTTCCCAAAGAAATAAGCCTTTAAGAATGGGTAGCGGGGAGCAGATGTAGCTCAGCGGTTGAGCACCTGCTTCCCATGTATGAGGTCCTGGGTTCAATCCCTGGTATTTCCTTAAACACACACACACACACACAAAATAAAAAACCCGGGTAGGACAGTTAGAGATGCATTTACCCTCAACTGCTTTAACTTTTAGTAACTCCATAGCTTTGCCCACATTATTGTCTATACTTGTAAAGTATTCCTTCCTTTCCAATTCTTAAACTTTGAATGCTTACTCTGTGCAGACACTGTAATATAGTTAATGCTTCATATGAGCAGCATTATTCTCATTTTACAGATGAGAAAGCCTGAGGCTTAAAATATCAAGTAACTTGCTCAAGGTCTCACATCTGGTGATAAGAGCTGGAAATTGAATTCAATAGCTTGTTCAGTTCCCATTCTACCATCATGTCTCCCAGTATCCTTAAGAAACCAACTCAAATGCCACCCTTTCCCAGAGTCTTCTGATATTCCCAAACTGGATGTAGGCTTTCCCTCATGAATGCCCATGGTGTCGAGTTTCCACTTCTCATGGCGCATGCTGCCTTGCACAACAGTAATAGAGTAAATGTTTAAGAGACCCAATCCTCACCCTCTTTAATGTACCAGCTTTTCCTTTTATATATGGTTTCACTTATCTCTTCCAACAGTCCTAGTTTTCTGTTCTTGTCATGCTGCATCCTTCCCTCAATGGACAGTAAGCCCCATGAAGGAGGACAGGGAGAGAAATATACCTTTTCATCCACCACTACCCCTAGGACATGACTCTGCACAAACTACACACTTAACTGCAGGTTACATTTATAAACTCTAAATGTGGGCCCCTCAGAGGGAGGAAAAGCATGAAATACTGAATTTAGTTCCAGTGGGAGGTGGACAGTCTGAAGGGAGGAGTGGCTGTTTCCATTTTCACCTTCCTTTTCTGTTTCCAGCCAAAGGACATTCTCAATCTTTTTGAAGCCGGTGGTGGTGGTGGTGGTAGTGGGGGTGTGTGGGGGGGGTGGGGGCAGGGCCCCAGACTGGATACAAAACCAGAGTAGGTATAATTCTGGTTCTTGTCCTTACCTAACCTCTGGCTCCTTCCTCATGCTACGTTTGGAAATAAACTGCAGTGTCTGGTAGATTTTCCATGGAAACGTGGAGTTACCAGAGAACAGTCCATTCTTTTGGCTGCCTTACTGAGGCAAAGGTTGGTGCTAGAAAACTTTCTCTCACCCACTGCATCATCTTGGAGACACTGGCAGAGGCAAGGCCTTTTTAATCATTTGCTCTCTCTCAAGAAGTCAGTGGGTCTTGAATAGCGCCTCCAGGTCACACTTCGGTTTCTCTCACCTCCCCTTTCCTTGTTTCTATCTAAAGTGCTGTCCTCTAGCTGTATGTACCAATGTGAATCTATCTGAAACATTCTTCTTCAGAGTTATAGTAAGTTGGTTCCAGAACAATTGTGGTTTTAATGCAAACTAATTGGTCCCAGGCAAGAGATTGGGGGTCCAGAATGCAGAGGAATCCACTTATGAAACATATGAAACAAAGGCAAAATGGCCTCTTAAGAGATTTTTTCCTCATGACCATAAAACCTCCAGATGATGGTAAGCTAGAATAGTGTGGTGTGTGTGTGTGTGTGTATGAGTATGTACGACAACTCATCCATTGCTAAGGGGCCTCCCCAAGACATAGTGCTAGGCAGCAAACAGATGAAGAAGCTGATTCATATAGACAAAACTGGATGGAAGGAAAGCACTCATAGCTGCTTTAAAAAATTAATCTTCTGATCAATTTGGGTACATACCAATGTTCCTTTTCCCCCTATGAGATATTCTCCTGAAGAGAGGATACTTTTTGGTTGATGGCAAAAGAATCTTTCATTTGGAACTTTCCATCCTGGATAAAAATCAGAGTGGAAAGTTCTGACTCTCCTCAAATTTGAAGAGAAAATGAGATGAAGGATCAATAGAGGAGGAAAAATAAAATGAGAAGTAACATGTAACATCTTTAAGTAAGCCTAAACATATCTGAAAAGGAGATAAAACACAAATGAGTTTATATTAAAAACAACAACAATAAATAAATAAATCCCAAAGATGGAAATTATGGCAGAGAGGCAGCCTAAATGAACCCATCCAATCAGCACCCATGAGAGGAGCTGACATGTAGGTCACCTGAAAGGAATCCATCCTCCAAACATATGAGGAGTCCTAATACCCTGGACCACAAGTACTTCTAGGAATAAACCCTTACTGTAAAGTAACTAAGCTTTCCACCTGCAGAAACCATCATAATAGTTTAGAAAAATAACGATGATCCTTTCTACTTTCAGAGGCTTCATCTATTTATTATCCTGCAGAGGCAGGCACTATCTCTCTCCTAACTTGCAAACAACTCTATTCTCTCCTCTGCAGGGAAGCCTTTTCTCTGGTTCATGGCTTTGACTGCAAATGCAGGGACTTTTCCCTCAAAAGGACTACCTACTTATCATTTTGGCTTATTGGCTGCTTGTTTCTCAGCCTTCCGTTATCTCCATGAAACAGTAAATAATGTGCTATGGAATTTGACAGACCTAGGTTTGAATCTAGCTGGGAAACCTTAGTAGCTATATGATTTTGGGTGAGTTATATAATGTCTAATTTTATTTCTAAAATAAAATAAATAAAATAATTTTATTTCTAAACCTACCCTACTGAAGATTATGAGGATTAAAACATACATGAAAAGCTCGGCCAATTTTTGTTCTTCCATTTTGCTCCCTTACTTGCCACCACTCTTTAAACTGGCCTTTGCTGTCCAACTTCATTTACTGCTACTTGGGCAGATAGTTTTTTTGGCCGATGTTTTAGCGGACCTATTTTAAAAGGGCTGGATACAAAATTTTTCAGATTTCCAACTCAGGGAGAAGAGATGCCACTGCTGCATAAATCTTGAACTTGGTGTTGGCTGTAGTTCCCATTTTGTCAATGTAGTATGTACTATAATTATGTGCTACAGGAAAGGGGGAGTTTGAAGGTAAAGCCCTCATCCTGATGGGAGGACTATGAGAGACTTCACAAAGAGATGGCACTAGAACTGAGTCTTACAGCATAGGAAGAACTTCAATGGGGAGAGAGAAAGGAGGGCAATTCTGGAATAGGAAATTACAGCAAAGCCAGTGTGTGTTTAGGATAACAGTGACAGGCAGGGATTTAAAGTCTCTTTCATCCTAAGGTTGATTTTTCACACTGATGCTTTTCTTCAATCAAGGCTACAGTGAGGGGTCGGATGTGGCTCAACTGGTTGGGCGTCCGTCTCCCATATGGAGGGACCTGAGTTCGTTCCCCGGGACCTCCCGGTAAAAAAAAAAAAAAAAAAAAAGGCTACAGTGACCATCACACTTCCTCGGGGAATATTTTCTGGCAACTTAGCCTGGCACCACTAATGGAAACCATCAGCCCAGTTTCTTGGGTGAATCTCACTAGGTAATCCTTATTTTAGTTTATTTACTGAGCTCATTATTTTTTGCTTGTGTATCTTAGTAGCACCTACCTGCATTTACAAGCCCTGAATAAACTTTAGACTTTTGATATCTATAATCAAAAGAATGAAAGAGGACAACCCCTATCTCACCCCCTATACAAGAATCAACTCAAAATGGATCAAAGATCTAAATATAAATGCCAGGACCATAAATCTACTAGAAGAAAATGTAGGGAAACATCTTAAAGATCTTGTAGCAGGTCGTGGTTTCTTGGACCTCACACTCAAAGCACGTGCAACAAAAGAAAAAGTAGATAAATAAGACCTTCTCAAAATTAAACACTTTTGCACCTCACAGGACTTTGTCAGAAGGGTGAAAAGGCAGCCAACTCAATGGGAAAAAATATTTGGAAATCACATATCTGATAAGGGTTTAATATCCAGGATATATAGAGATGTTACAACTCAACAATAAAAAGACAAATGACCCAATTAAAAAATGGGCAAAAGACTTGAATAGACATTTCTCCGAAGAAGAAATACAAATGGCAAAAAAAACACATGAAGAAATGCTCAACATCGCTCATGATTAGGGAAATGCAAATCAAAACTACAATGAGATATCATTTCACACCTATCAGAATGGCCACTATTAAAAAGACAAAGAACTACAAATGTTGGAGAGGATGTGGAGAGATAGGAACACTTCTTCACTGTTGGTGGGAATGCAGGATGGTACAACCACTACGGAGAACTGTCTGGCAGTTCCTAAAGAAGTTGAATATAGACTTACCAAATGACCCTGCAATACCACTACCGGACCTTTTGGCTGCGGGCGGCGTCAAGATGGTGGTGCAAATTTCCAAGAAGAGGAAG
Organism: Tolypeutes matacus; assembly: GCA_026826555.1. Classification (NCBI taxonomy): domain Eukaryota; kingdom Metazoa; phylum Chordata; class Mammalia; order Cingulata; family Chlamyphoridae; genus Tolypeutes; species Tolypeutes matacus. The sequence continues at coordinate 1,310,249 of JAKSZT010007815.1, read as the reverse complement.
TTTGTCGCTGATGGCATCTTCAAAGCTGAACTGAACGAGTTTCTCACTCGGGAGCTAGCTGAAGATGGCTACTCTGGAGTTGAGGTTCGAGTTACACCAACCAGGACAGAAATCATTATTCTGGCTACCAGGACTCAGAATGTTCTTGGTGAGAAAGGCCAGCGGATCTGGGAATTGACTGCTGTAGTTCAGAAGAGGTTTGGCTTCCCTGAGGGCAGCATAGAGCTTTATGCTGAAAAGGTGGCCACAAGAGGTCTATGTGCCATTGCCCAGGCAGAGTCTCTGCGTTACAAACTCCTAGGAGGGCTTGCTGTGCAGAGGGCCTGCTATGGAGTGTTGCGATTCATCATGGAGAGTGGAGCCAAGGGCTGCGAGGTCGTGGTGTCTGGGAAACTGCGAGGACAGAGGGCTAAATCCATGAAGTTTGTGGATGGCCTAATGATCCACAGTGGGGACCCTGTCAACTACTATGCTGATACCGCTGTGCGCCATGTGCTGCTCAGACAAGGTGTGCTGGCCATCAAAGTGAAGATCATGCTGCCCTGGGACCCAAGTGGTAAAATTGGTCCTAAGAAGCCCCTGCCTGACCATGTGAGCATCATGGAACCTAAAAATGAGATCCTACCCACCACTCCCATCTCAGAGCAGAAGGGTGGGAAGC
>JAKSZT010007815.1:1272297-1309488 GCA_026826555.1 Tolypeutes matacus | reverse complement strand
AAAAAAAAAAAAAAAAAAAAAAAAAAAAATACCACTACTGGATATATACCCAGAAGAACTGAGAGCAGTGACACGAACAGACATCTGCACACCGATGTTCATAGCCACATTATTCACCATTGCCAAAAGTTGGAAACAACCCAGGTGTCCATCAACAGATGAATGGATAAACAAACTGTGGTCTATTCACATGATGGAATATTATGCAGCTGTAAGAAGAAATGAAGTCATAAAGCATATGGCAACATGGATGAACCTGGAGGACATTATGTTGAGTGAAGCAAGTCAGACATAAAAGGACAAATACTCTATGAATGTGTTACTATGAACCAAATATATTGTATAACATGGTTTGATTAAAAAAAAAAATTTTATATGTATCCATTACATTTGAGAAATATATATATTTATTCATGTGTTTACTTTTTAGTTTTTGTTTATATTTTCAATTATTAAATGTACAAAATAAAGTTAAAAAAAATGTAAAAAAAAAAAAATGTTATGGAGGACCATAGGTATAGGACTGGAATTAAAGCCTGGATAAGGGAAGATTAAAATAACATTTGATACTGAATATTATTCCCATGAGGAATATGATATGATAACTTGGAAAAAATGTTTGGATTAGTATTTTGAGCTGTTCCAGGCCTTGGGGAATTTTTCCACAGCCCAAATTGCATAGGCAAAACCCAAGCCTGGGTGCCCTCTGGTGGTAGATCACAGCCAGATATGCTTCTGAAACAGGCGTTGAGCAGGAAGGCATGTATGTGCACAGAAGCCACAGGATAAACATGGCACATTTTCCTAGATTATCTTTACTTGAAGATTTTTTTTTTGGGAAAAAGCATGTAATGCAAAACATTTTTATATTAAAACAAATGCAGATAATATCAAATAGGATATAAAATTTACATTACTTTTTGAGACCAAAGAAAGAGACATCAAAGACAAGCTAAGCTACTCATGAGCTTCAGGTTATATTCCTAAACACTGGGGGTATGTGGGGGTGTGGGGACAAAGGACCCCTGCATGCTCACTCTCCTCTAATATTATGGGTGCTGCTGCTTTGATAGAGAAGTCTGAGCAGCAGCAAATTAAGTGCTACTCATTTGGCAATATTCCAGTCAATTATTTAAATAAGTGAAACCATATGTTTGCCATCTTACAGCAGTTTACCCTGCTTTCACAAGGCCTAAGTAAATAGGAATTTTATACTTGAGTTCAATTTTATTTCCTTCTAAAGTGAGTTTTTGCTCCTATAAATACTTGCCAACATGCCTGAGGGTAGGACATGGGAGGTGTTCAATATCCTAAGAGTCCCACAGACTTGACGTTAAGTTCACATCATCAGATATGGGGTTTTCAAAAACTTTCCAAGGGTGTCATTAGTAATGAAAAACAAACTACTCATCTTCTGCAGCAACAACAAAAAGGAAAGAAAAACAAAAACTGAGGAACAAAAGATTATATATAAACAGAACTGTATGATAATGTAATTTAGGGACTGGTAAAGACAGGTCTTAGAGAAGGGGACTACTGCTGGATTTCCTTTTCAGATTTTACATGAAAATAAGAACTTCTTCTGGGAACACAAGTCTTCCTTTCCAAATCCTGCTTACTGACTGTAAGTGTCCTTTTCTGAGGTATGAGAGACAGGGTTAATCAAATGTACTTAGAAGCATTTAACAGGAGGCAGACTCGAGTGGATGCTGCCTACTCATTTGAGGGCCTGCTGAAGAAAAGGTGAGACATAACATAACCTCCTATATATTTTCTATATAGTTTATCTTTCTTCTTGGGATTCTACTTTTCATTTTACAAAACCTTAAAGTGAGGTTCAAATCACATAATAATCTGCCTGCACCTTTAGGAAAATGCAACTTTTTTTTTCCTGTTTAAGTAAAATAAGAGTCTGAAGCAAAAAGAGTCTGAAGAATAACTATCGGGGGAATCTTGATATATTATGTTGTGTGGGGAAAAATAAAAAAGGCAGACACCAAACACCTCCATTTTCCCAAGATTAAATGATTATTAAAAAAGCGTGCCACACTGTATAGAAATCAACATTCTCTCCCATAATTCTGTGCATCTGGGACTACAGAAATGTCACTGTCCCCCCGTCCCACATCTTCAAATTAACATTCTCAGGTCACAACAATAAGTCTTCCCAAAGGGGACTTTCCGGAAAAACAAGCTATTTCCTCGGCTCATATTTCCCTGGAAAAAAAAAAAAAGTCTAGTATGAAGATGAGGTCAGCCAACACAGGCTAGCAGGGAGATTCAACTGGATATGCTTCTGGGACATGGAACTAAAATGATCACGACAACCCTGGGACCATCACTACAGAGCAGGAGTTTGTATTCTCTGAATCAGGTTGAGCCCTTGTGGAACTAACTACCAAACTCCAATTTTGCCTCATGGAGAAGGCAAGAATTACTTTCTTACTTATTAAGAATGCTCAGTTTGGATTCTGGCTCTGCCATTTGTTAGCTGGGTTACCAAATGAGTCAATATATGTCAAGTGCTTAGAATATATATAATAGCAGGGGGTTAGTCAGACAGTAGTGAAAGAAAGGCCATCTTTCCTTTCAACTGGGGATCACAATAGGAGAGTGTCCAATATAAAGTATAAAACTCAGGATGAAACCCAGAATGTTCACATTAGGACTGTACCAAAATAGTTCAAGTGTTCTAGCTTGGAACTGCCAAAGGGCTTGTGGGCATCCACACTGAGCAAAAGCAACCACAACAACACTGAGGCCTTTGCAGTTCGAGCTCGGGCTGGTGAAGCCTGGGCTCTGTGAACAGGCCTTTCTCATATGTATTACTAGCGCTACAAATTAAAATGCAACAAAGAGCTGCTTCATACACTTTCCCCCACAATTCTTTAAAAAAAAAAAGTGCTTCCCACTCAGAAACAGATTTTAACTGATGGTCATTTTAAGTGATCTCATGCTAAATTTAGCCCACAGTTCCTCCATTATTTTAGTTTCCAATGAAGTTTTACCTAGACTGATCAAGAATTTTTGGTTGTAGATGATAGATCTCACAGAAATAACAAACAATGCACTGTAATATGGACAGAATCACCCACTAACTGTAGGCTAGAAGTGAGAGCCCAGCTTGATCAATACCATTATGATAGTTTGTCATAAATAAACGTGTTCTTAATTCTCAGTTTCCTCACCTAATATTGTGGGAAAATACTTGAATATATAACGAGATTCTGAGGAGTTAAAAAAGAGGAGGTTGGGGAAAAAAAGAGTCTGAAATCAAGACCATTAATTTATCAATCCAGACAACTGTTTACTTGAACTCTATTTGCAGCCTGAATGTGATACAAAAAGGCTACCAAACCACATCTAGGGATTCTTATTTTATTAACCCTGCTGCTGATTTTTCTAAGCATCACATTTTACTATTATGTCAGAGTGATATATGGGACACTGTCAGGGGTACTACCCTCAGCTAAAGGCTGAGTTACAAGAGTTAATCAGGGATTCCAGAGACATTATTTAAGAAAGCAAACATAAACAAAACAAATCAAGAGAGAGAAAGAAATACCTCTTTTTGTAGCATGCACCAACAATCTATCCAAGAAGTATATATTGGTGAGTAAGGAGGAGTTCCACCAGCAAGCCTGAAATAGAAAAAATGATTAGCTAAAAGAGACACTTTTAGGTTCTAAAGAAAAATTATTTTGGAACAGGGTAAAGACTGAGCAGCCAAAAAGGATTTTCCCCCTATACTTAGGTTTTGAATCAACAAATAAACAGAAACTTCTATCAGTTACATATTTTCTAAAAATCTAGGTTTTTCATTTGTGGACAAATGAAATTCTAGAACATGGCAATTATATGATTAAAGAGCAGGGAAAGGGGATTTAAAAATTAATTCTGGGGAAGCAGATGTGGCTCAACCAGTTGGGCGCCTGCCTACCACACGGGAGGTCCCGGGTTCAGGTCCCAGTGCCTCCAAAAGAAGACAAGCAGACACCCACATCCACAGGAAGGAGCTAGATGCCACACCCTACCCCAACAAGCTAGATGCCTAATGAGCAGATGCCACAAGCCAGTAGATGCTGCTCCCATAGGGAGCAGATTTGTCTTAGGCCGTTGGGGGCACGCCTCCTATGTGGGAGGTCCCAGGTTCAGTGTCTCCTGGAGAAGGTGAGCAAACAATGAGCAGACAGACAAGCAAACCATGAGGTGGGGGCAGAGGGGAGAGGATAAATAAAAATAAATTAATTTAAAAATCTTAAAAAAAAAAACCTAATTGTATTCACAAAAGACCCAAACATTACAATGGATATAAACAGTGGCAACTATATGCTCTTAATTCAGGTATAAACCACAATCACTTTCCCTCTAAAAAAAATTCTAAGGAATAATAAGACCTTGAACTTATCCTTCAAGTATATTCTGGGCCAAAAAGAGGCAGCTACTCCATAAACTCACAAAACAAAGAGAATGTAATGTGATTGTCAAACTCTACTCACAACTCCACACAGTTTTCTATTTGACATCTTGTCTGAAAACAATGACGTGTCTAATGGCATACCGTGTCAGGCATGGAATATCGGAAGAGAGTTTTGAATTCAATCAAGAGGAAAAACATCGGGAAGCGGCTGTGGCTCAATCAGTGGGGCTCCCGTTTACCATATGGGAGGCCCCGGGTTCGGTTCCCGGGGCCTCCTGGTGAGGGCAGGCCTGCCCGCACGGCGTGGTTGGCTGACCCAGCGAGCACAGGCAGCAAGGGGGGGATAAATGAATGAATAAATAAAATCTTAAAAACAAACAAACAAACAAACAAAAAAAAACATCTATTCAACTTAATAGGGTTTCTTGGCATCTCGAAGTAGTTGGAAAGTTGATGCTGTGCATGCTACCATCTGCCTTTTCTAACCGATACAGTGAAAGATTAACAAACTTCCCATAGATCAAATTTCCAACTTCTCTTTCTTCAAAACTCACTTTCTCCATGAAGCCCTCTAGGAAAAACAGGTACAAGTTGCCCTTTAATCCCTGACAACCCTATTCTACCTTTCTTAAAAAGAGGGATAAAGATTTAAAATTAAGGAAAGATATGAAAAGAATAATTTGATAATTATCTTGCTTTCTTGAGGATAGGACCTGAACTATTGGCAAGCGCATATTATTTATAATATGAGAAATACTTATTTATGCTTTTCTGTATTCCAAAAAAGGATTTCAGTTAGCTTCTTATAAATTAAAGCTGCTGCTGCATGGGACATATAGAAGGAAAAAATGAGGAAATATTGCAGTAGCATCACAGTACTTTTCTTTTTTTTAAAGATTTATTTATTTACTTTATCCATTTTAAACCGCCCCTTCCCCATTTGTTGTTTTGTGTCCATTCGCTGGGCAATTCTGTGTCTGTTTCCTCTCTTCTCATCCTCCTCCTCCAGTCTTCACCAGGATTCGATCCTGGAGACATCCGATGTAGGAGAGAGGTGTTCTGCCACCTGCGCCACCTCGGTTCCTGGTTTTCAGAGCTTTCAGAGCATCTCGTCTTGTCTCTCCCCTGCGTCTCTCTCCAGTTATGTCATCATCTTGCTGCATGGCTTCCAGGGCCTGGCAGCCCATGCTGCCTTCTCTCTCTCTCTCTCTATATATATATATATTTTATTTTATTTTACTGGGAGGTCTCGGAGATCGAACCCAGGTCCCTCCATATGGCAGACGGACACCCAACCATTTGAGCCACATCCGCCCCCATCACAGTACTTTTCTTCCCCAAACTTCCACCTGAACTGCTCTGCCTGTGAGGCATACAGGCAGACAAATATTAGGATAAAAATGCAAGGCACTTACCCACAGTTGTTGACAGCCATAAGATTAGAGACAAGCACAAAGGGATAGGTCAACATACTGGCAAAAAACTGTAAAACGGTAAAAAGGACAGATAAGTTACTAGATAATTCCTATTTTCTTTATTCTGTTCTTTCTTCTCTCTTAAAGGCCTACAGCTGTATGCCACCATGTGGTCAAACACTCCAACATTGGTTTTCCTTTCATGGTATCCCAGGAAAGAGTAAATTATACATGTTTAAGCCTGGAGATGGTTTTTCCTCCTAGCATATCACTACATTCAACATTCTAAAAAAAAGGCTAGACTTCTCTTATCCCATGACTGAGTTCTCATTCAAATAAAAGTGAAGTATACTATTCAAGAGAAAAAGTAAATACAACTAAATACAACAAAGCATTTCAAAGCACCACTGAAGAAAATAAGAAAATATGAGCATCTTAGTAGAGAAAATGGAAATTACTTTAAAAAGTCAATTATTCAAAGACTCCATAATGATTAAAGAGGGTGACGGTCTCTAGTGTAAGATCAGCAGGACACAACACAGTGTGAAGCAGGCCTGAGAATAGGGAAAGAGCTGTGATAAGAAATGCCCACACCCTCTGTGAGGGCTGAACAGCACCAAATCACACGAGCTGTTGTTGCTATTACTATGATTCAGGAGCAAGACGCAGGAACTGTTGATTATTCCTACCTCTGACAAACATTAACAAATTTTAGGGAGACTTTCCAGGAAGACAGCTGGTTGCTTTAAAATGATAACAGGGGCCAGATTTAACACACACACACCCAACTATTCCCAGAAGGTTAAAAGAATAAAAAATAACTCACTCCTGTGACAGCTTGGGAATAACTCTTCATTTCATTCATGGTGGAAACCTAAAACAGGAAGAAAGCCTTTATTAAAAGGAGTAAGAAAATTAAGCGAATGTTAACAAGTTAGCTGTCCCACTACATCAATATAGTCTATCTTTAAATGATCAGTTGACAACTTCAAAATAAATTTTGATAATAAAAAAATAAAGTATTATAAGCATAAAAAGGCAGTGGTCAAAATAATCAATTTGATCCAAAGTTAACCAACAAATACATATTAGAAAAAGATGGTCTAGAAACAAATGTTGTAAGCTCAATTTCAAAACCAAAAGAAAACGAGATTTCTTTTCCCATGTTCTAGAAATATAGTCCCTGGAAACTTATATTTACAGTATGTGTGAAAGACAATTCAATACTTATATACCTAACTTTATATATACAGGATACTTCAGTGTGTTCTATTTTCCACCATGTAATGGGGCCACCTGTGTACAAAGAAGGCCCCAGCATTGCTGAAGCAGGGCAAACATTATTTCTAGACAAGGCTGATTCTCAAAACCTCCCAGGCTGAGGTTTCTAGAAAGCCCAATATATAGGAGTTCCCTTAACACTAGATTGATGACAATTCCTAGACACACACATAAAACTAGCCCTCAGCTTTATGTTGTCCTCTAAAATTATAAATCAATAAAGAAGAGATGTACTTGCAGCACAGAGATGAGGCTGGATCTCTTGGGCAGACTCTGCCACACCCTAGGGACATTTTAGGTACTTCTTTCTATGGTAAATAGCATGGATCATTCCATTAGCCTTTGAAAACTTGACTGATAATTTTTAGCCATGTAATAGTCAGGTCGGTGCATAGAAAACTGTTATCCTATTTTTAGAGCTAACCCAGCTGCCCATGTCTTCAATAAACTTAGCCCCAGCACATCTCATCAAGGTCACAACCTACCCCACTGTCCAGTGCATAGGTATTGACGAGGTAGGCCAATGAGTTACAGAGCCACAAAGAAATGATGTCACCTAGGAGGCGAGGAATAAGACCCCTACATGAAGAAACAAAAAAAAATAAGAACCAAGAAAAGTGAACAGTAAAAAAAGATATTCCACTCCATACAAACACCTCTCAAAGAATTAGAGATTTCATAATGTTCTAGGAAACCGGAAAGATGTTGAATACCAGGTTCTAGCCTTCACACCTAGTTCATTCTAGTTAACATGGCTGTACCTGAAGCTGATCTCTAATGACATTTGTTCCCATTTTTAAAATGTGGGTCAGCTATCCTCCTCTGAACTATGCCCAGTGGCTCACCTTACTATTTTTTTTTTTTTTTTTTTTAAAGATTTTATTTATTTATTCATTTATCACCCCCTTGCTGCTCGTGCTCGCTGGTCAGCCAACCACGCCGTGCAGGCGGGCCTGCCCCCACCAGGAGGCCGCGGGAACCGAACCCGGGGCCTCCCATATGGTAAACGGGAGCCCTACTGATTGAGCCACAGCCGCTTCCCTCACCTTACTATTAATAACTATAAGTATGGAGACCAGAAGTTTGCCACGTACTTTGGAGAAGACACACTGTGTTTGCTAAACTACATGATATTCAAATTAGGCATGGCAAAAGATGAGAAAAATTACAAAGTATGAATGGTGAAAGCGCAGAAGAGACATCAAAGGTCATGTTCCCATGGCCTGGGCAACTTAGGTGAGGCAGCTGAGAACAGTGGTAAGAACATTACCCCACAAACTTAACACCAAGGTTCAAATGACAGTTCCATCATTAATCAGGTGACTAGCAGCAAATGGACTTACTTCCCTGAGCATTAGTGTTTTTTTTTTTTTTTAATATCTAAAATGAAATAATAAGAACTGTCTTGCCTACCTCACAGGACATTTATGATACTTAAAATCAAGTATTTGGCAACACTTGGAAAATTAAAAAGCACCATTCAGTTAGTAATCTAATGTTTTTTTTTTTTTTTTTTAAAGATTTTATTTATTCATTCATTTATCCCCCCCTTGCTGCTTGTGCTCACTGGGTCAGCCAACCACGCCACGCAGGCGGGCTTGCCTTCACCAGGAGGCCCCAGGAACCGAACCCGGGGCCTCCCATATGGTAAACGGGAGCCCCACTGATTGAGCCACAGCCGCTTCCCTCTAATGTTTTTGTTTTTGTTAATTAAAGAAGGAGGGTGGTAGCCTAAGTTCTTCCAAAGTTAATTCAAGGGAATTTAATATAGTCTTGTAAAAACTTATAAAGGTAGAAATTTGAGTGAATATTTGCTAAAACAAACAAACAAAAGCCTCATGACAAATGTTTTAAATGTCTGGAATTAAAGGTTTCGGATCTTTAGGACCAGAGCGTTTAAGTCAAAAGGGGCCTAACTCACCACTACTCTTACACACTCTTGGTGCCTGTCAGTCAATCTTCCTAAAGGTAATTTTGTCTGTGCAGATAGCCAAAGGCAAATATACTAAAACCGGAAACAGACCATATTCCAAAGCAAATTATTAGAGGCTTATTAGAAAACAAACCTCTACCTTGCCTTCCTTTTCTATACATTTGGGGAAGAGAAGGGAAGAAGAGATAGAGGTGAGTAGAAACTTTCACCCTTGAAGGGTGATTTGGGGTTACTTGCCAATAGCATTATCCAAGCAATGAAATATGTTGGGCATCTGCTGTCTTTAAGCACTGTGATAGGGAGTGTGGAGGAATATGAAGTAGCTAATTGCAGAGTTGAGTTCTGTAAACACGAAAATATATCTAATAGTAAAATCTAGAATGTTATAGGTGTTCAGGGGAAGAAAAGATCACTGTGGGTTGTAATGGCTAAGGGGCCATTGTGATACATTATATGAAATGTAAGGAATAAATTTATCTCTGTTGTTAAAAAAAAAAAAAGGGGAGGGGGCCCTAACTAGAGCTTAACATAAACCAAATCCCAAGAGAACATTTTCCCCAAAGATTAAACAGAGATTTACTGTAATTTTTATTAAAGATTTCCATTCACCCAAAAATCACAGATACGCAGCTCAACATGTACTTACGCAAAAAATCCTAGGATGCCTTCTTCCCGGTAGATGGTTACTATGGATTCACAAAGTCCACTAAGTAATCAAGGAGGAAAGGTTAAAGACATTAAAATTATTTTGGAGATATATAAAAAACAATTTCAATGATTACTTTTGACAAGGTCAAATTGATATGTCCCTCGCTGCCTTACTTTTCTAGCACCTTCTCATCCTGCAAAGATACTTGAATTTGGAGACAGAAATGAAAATACTACCACCTAAAAGTGTAGTCACATGGAGTCAGGGTGAAACCCTGCTCCAGTGGCTCTGCAACTGACTTTGAGCTCCTGGGCAGGCTTCTAAACCTGTCCAAACAGGACCCTATTTTACTGCTTTTTCGTTTGTGTGTGTGTGTGTGTGTATGTGTGTATCAAATGGTAAAAGATATAGATTTTATTCTATAAACTCTAAGGCAGCATACAAATGTATAGTAGTAGTATTCTAATAGCGTGGCTTCAAGAGATCTTGACTACTTGAAAACAAAAACACTCACCAGTATTTGGATTCTCTGCCAATGAACTGTACCATTGATCTCAAAGTGATCACTATAGAACATAGAAAAGATTTTTAGGTACCTCAAAAAAACAAAACATGGGAAGCAGCTGTGGCTCAGTCAGTGGGGCTCCCGTTTACCATATGGGAGGCCCCGGGTTCGGTTCCCGGGGCCTCCTGGTGAAGGCAAGCCCGCCCGCACGGCGTGGTTGGCTGACCCAGCAAGCACAAGCAGCAGGGGGGGGATAAATGAATAAATAAATAAAATCATTAAAAAAAAACAAAACAAAAAACAAACAAAAAAAAACAACAAAAGAGAGAAGATTTTAAAAACTATGTCGGGGGGAGTAAAAAACGAAACAAAAACTACATGGAGATAAATTTTGATAGCCCTGAAAAAAACTGTTTTTTGTACCTAAAGACACTTTGCTAACTGGATAAATTTGATAAAAGCCAAAGCAAGCAAGTAAGCAAAAACATGCAGGCAAGGCACATTAGTGAACTCCCATGTCAATCTATCTAAAAGGTAAAAAGAGATCAAGTTATAAAAGAAAAATAAGGAATCACATTTCAGTTATCAGCTGCAAACATACCGTGGAAGGGATGTGTGATAAGGGTAGCAGCAGAACGAGCCATCATCTCTCGAGTTGTCTAGAAATAATCAAAACACACTTTTGAAATCTATATAAATGACACTGAAATTCTTGTGAGAAGGAATGTAGGAGGGTATTGTAGTACATAGTAAGAAAGTGAGGTACACAGCACTCCTGCCATGGAGTTAGGAAGAGCAGCTTGAATGGGATTCAATACAGTACACTGGCATTCTATTATAGATTCCAATGTTCTGTTACAGTTACTTCTCAAAATATCTTGGCAAAGCAGGTCCCGTTATTTTCTCAATTTTACAGGTAAATAAAACCAAAGCAGGGGTTGGATGTAGCTCAACTGGTTGGGCGTCCGTCTCCCATATGGAGGGACCTGGGTTCGATCCCTGGGACCTCCCGGTAAAAAAAAAAAAAAAAAAAAAAAAACCAAAGCAAAGAAACAGGGAGGATTACCAGCAAATAATCACAGAGCTGGAATAAAACTATGACGCCTGCATTTAGCTTATTAAGCTACTTTCTCATTATGCATGATTTCAGAGCTTTTGGTATCTACACCAGACAAACGTCAGGCTCTATTTAATCTGTCCTAACAACTCAGGGAGAATAAAGCAACTTTAGTTTGTTTCATGCTCACATCCTGCAATGTGCAGCATTTTAGAGCTGCTGTATTTATCCTACTTTAACTTTATAGTCCAGGACGCTGTAAAGAGGCAGTACAGAAAGTTAAATTACAGTATGTGGAGATGGATCCTCGGGTTGTAAACATAGCAGGTTTAATTGTCAATCATTTTTACATTTAAACATTATTTTCAGTCACTTAGTTAAGACACCCCTCATCTGCCCTCCAATAGTAGTTCTGAGAAGATCCTGAGGGACAGGATGGGCTAACTAAAGTTAAGAAAACACAAAAATACACATTAATACATGTATACTTACTTTTAAACAAACTCACTTCATGAAAATTGACAGAAAACAGAGCTGATTCATCTGATGCCTATACCTTTAGTAAGGTTTGCTTTGAGATATCTATTTTAGAAGGCAGCATTTTCTGGAAAACTGTGACCTCATTAAAGACAATCAGACAATGTAAAGTGTAAGAAATAAAAAAAAGTCTTGGGAAGCGGCTGTGGCTCAATCAGTAGGGCTCCCGTTTACCATATGGGAGGCCCCGGGTTCGGTTCCCGGGGCCTCCTGGTAAAGGCAAGCCCGCCCGCACGGTGTGGTTAGCTGACCCAGCGAGCACAAGCAGCAAGGGGGGGATAAATGAATTAAAAAAAAAAAAAGTCTTTCTGAAAGCCAAAAATACAAAGTCAGGCATGAAAAAAATTCTAATGGTATAAGATGGGGTGGGAAATGGGTGACGAGGAACACTCCCCCAGCCAGATTAATGCTACAAAAGCACTTCTGGATATAGACTATCCAGCACACAGAGGGCTAGGCCACTGTTCTGGCATTTTTTCTAGATGCTAGAAAAAAGTGTGTGTGTTAGACGTTTTCAACTTTATTAGAAGACTTTCAGTAGAAAGCTTTTCAATTTTAAAGATGAAATAAGTGGGCAAAACAACATTCCTTTTTGGTTAATTTTGCTGAAATGAATCTATTCTAAAAGCAAGGACTGCTTCTCTCTCTTTTATGTTGTACACAGAGTAAAGCCCAAATTAAAGCAAAGGTTTAATTTCACTTGGGAACAGACAATGAGCATACAGGTCTGATGATCTTGCTTCCAGAATTACTACACTATATACATCAGATTTAGGAAGAAAGTGTAGGATATAATTTGGCTCTTACCTCCTTGATAACTTGATCAAAGGATGATGACACTTCTTTCTGTACATTCCCAGGTCCTAATTCCTGGAAATTACAAAGAAGACAGAGATCCTAATGGTTTTAAATTGAACTATTTAAACTGGTAGCCACCCCATATGCCAATATTCCCTGAGATTAAAGGGAAACTGACTGCTTGGCCCTTCTCCTAAAAAGGACCCAATAACAAAAATACTGTGTAAGGGACAGGGACCATACATACAAATCAGCTCCAACATACCTCAACCTTTTCACATTCCTGGTAATGCTATAGAAGAAGCAAAAAGGAAAGTAAAGGTGATTAGGGCTATTACAATGTCATGTGAGATAAGACATAAAATGAAATCTTGATTGGCAGAAAGCAAAATAGCTGGGTTTTTTTTTTTGTTTTTTTTTTGCTGCAATTCTCCAATTAACTTCTAATTAATACTGGAAATGAGCTTCTCTAAGATGAGCATGTTGCTAAGTTTAATATATTGGTTAGCTGGAGAAACAAGCAGATGCTCATGAAAACTTTTATTTAAAAAAAGAAAGAGGGGAGTGGATATAGCTCAGTGGTTGAGCACCTGCTTTCCATGTATGAGGTTCTGGGTACAATCACTGGTACCTCCTTAAAAAACAACAACAAAAACAGTATTTACTAAAATACACATTTAACAGAAAATAAACTGGTAAAAACAGCCAGGGGTTCCTACCCTTCTTGTGGAAAAAGCAGGACCAATACCAAATTAGGGCAAAACTCTTTTCCTCATTGTACAGAAGAACAGAGAATTGGTGCTGAGCCTGAATAGCTGAAATCGCCCCAGTTTTTCTTTTGTATCATCTGACTTGTTTCTAAAGCAAGCAAAGGGGGAAAAAAAAAAAAGAAGAGAATACCACCAGAGCCCAGATTATATCAGAAGAGGAAATACTATTTGTGGGATACTTTAGAAATAATTTCTAAACTATGCCAGACTGTTTTTTTTTTTTGTAAAAAGAATTGTTGGGGAAAAAAATCACAGCCAAGTGAACAAATGTCAAGATTAAACAAAGTGATGTTTTTCAGCCAAATTCCAGGTCCTTTGCTAGAACTGATTCTAATAGTTATAGTCCTCAAAAATTTCTCACTCATTTCTAGACTTCGTTTTAAAATTATCCACCTGTCTCTTCTACATTATTCTGAATAGATTTCAATTTAATTCTTTTTCAGATGTACATAATTTTTGTAAAGGTTAAGTTTCCTCAATCCTCACTAGGTCTCTCTTCCTGACTGGAGAAGTGGCTTTTGACACTAATTGTAGTACCTGTTATACTTCATCTGGCTACAATGAAACACATATTCAGGGTATTTTGTTACCTCAAATTTGTCTTACTTTTCCTTTACAGAAAGGAATTCGGTCTCAAACAGTAATTTCACTTTCACTCTACAGCTGTACACAAACCTCTTTGACTAGATAACTGTCTTTCCATATATAAATCTCACTTAGGCAACAGAACCCAGAGCAGGGTGTGGCTAGAAAAGAAAGAGCAGTATTAATCTACCAAAAACAATCTAACAAGCCCATTAGGACTTCATCATGCTGACCTGAAAATGTGCTTCTAGATTCAATCCACAGCTATGACAAGTATAAAGAATTACAAAACAATTAAAGGATGAAATCAGCATGTCTCAGCAGGATCTCATTGACTGCCACAGTAAACAGTACCTCAAACAGCGGGGGTTCCTGGGAGCTCTAGAGACAGCCAGACACTGTAAGCAGGTGGACAATATCAGGAACTCGGCACCCTGTCAGTGGGCCTTATTTTAGCATTTATGCTCCCCAATGTAACAGAGTTAGACTCATTTATAGTTTCTCTACACATGGCTCTTCTGCCCTTTTTATTTTAACCTATAATTAGAACTGTACTTGTTAAATATATGTCCCAGAGACTTAAATCTTTGGTCTGCTCATATGTCAGTTGAGTTCTGTATCTCAGCAGAGTTGCAACAGCTACTCTCCAGTTCACTGGATTCACCTAGGACAACTAACAAAAGGATGATGATGGACGGTGTCCATCCTATAAAAACAGAGTATCTACAACTGCAAGCAAAACAGTTCCATTCTTCTGCCCCATAGGATCTAAGCCCCCTCTCAATTAGAAACAGAGTGGGCATCGCCATCCCCAAATCCTCAAGATTGGGTAATGAACAATGGACTAAAGCAGTCATTATTAATCTGTTATTATTCTAGCAAGGGAGGAATTTGTATCACTGATATAAAGGCAGTGGCTACCAGAGGTTCTGAGGGGAGGGAGAAGGAAGAATAGGTGTATCATGGGGGCATTTTCAGGATAATGGAATTGTTCTGCATGACATTGCAATGACAGATGTCATTATACATTTTGGCCATTATACATTTTGTCAAAACATATAAAATTGTGCGAGGCAAAGCGTAAACAATAATGTAAATTATAGTCCATGGTGAGTAGCAATGCTTCAATATGTGTTCATCAATTGTAACAAATGTACCACACTAATGAAAGATGTTAATGTGGGAAGGTGTGTGTGTGTGTGTGTGTGTGTGTGTGTGGTATATGGGAATCCCTTATATTTTTGATGTAACATTTATGGCATCTAAAGCTTCTTTAAAAAAAAAAATTTTTTTTTAAAAAGGATGAAATTACTTCCATGGGAGGAACTGACTAAAATAGACCTCTCCAACTCAAATCAACGATGGTTGAAGAGAATTTAAAATCTAAGCCAATTAGATCATGACATTGATCATGATTTGCACATCAGATGATAAAACATTAGAATTGTGGGAAATGCTAAAGCCTAAAAAAGTACATTGAGGATTGTATGAAATACTATTTATTTATTTATTTATTCATTCATTTATCCCCCCCCTTGCTGCTTGCGCTCGCTGGGTCAGCTAACCACGCCGTGCGTGCAGGCTTGCCTTCACCAGGAGGCCCCGGGAACCGAACCCGGGCCTCCCATATGGTAAACGGGAGCCCTACTGATTGAGCCACAGCCGCTTCCCTGAAATACTATTTAAATGAACAATTGGTAAACATTTGGAATTTATCACATCTGATATATAGGTTGAAAGTATTATATACATTTGGTTAGCATACACTGCTACATTTTTTGAGAGTTATAGCACAGAGCATAACATATCCTTGGTGCCCACAGGAGACAGAATAATGAACTGGAAGGCCTATTAGTCTTATATTCTCACACGCATCCTCATGCTGAACAGCTGTGTTCTAAGCAGTACAGAAGTCTCTTGTTCATAACACCTTTATAATATAGCAAAGGGCAATTCTGCCTGCAGCACAGCTTTCTAAACACTAAGACTGCCTTAAAGGTTAACTCAGTTTGACCTACACTGTAATAGGTGCAACTGAGAAACTAGTACAAACCAAACTATATTACAAGCTTTAGTATTTGAAGTAAAAAGCTGGAGAAGCAAAAGGATCATTAAGAAAAAAGCAAATACAACTTTAACGTTTTAAAAAACATTTTATGAAACATCTCCAACACGTGGAAAACTTAAGAAAATAACTTACCTAAGTATCCACCACCTAGACTAAACAGATGCTAACATTTTGCCTTTTTTTGCTTAAGATCTCTTGCCTTCTTAAAATAAAATGTCACAGACATAACGCAAGTTCCAACCCTCATCCCAAAATTAACGACAAACCTGTAGTTGATACGCCCACTGGTAAGGTTTTTTAAAAAATATAAAACTTTAAAATTTATGAAAGATAACACCTATACAGAGGAGTGCACAAAGCATAAATATACAGTGTTATCAATAATTAAAAGGCAAATATCCATATAGCCATGACCCAGGTCAAGCAAAGTGATTGCCATTATCCCAGAACCCCGCCCACCCCATAAATAACCACTATCCTGACTTGTATGTTTACTTTGTTTTTAACACAGAATATTTTATGAGGGTAACACCAGAAATAAGAGGAAAATAAGTTCAGGAAAAATGTATATATGTTTTAGTCATATATACATTCCTTCCTCCTTCAAAGAAATAAACTGAGCCATATAGAAGATCAAATAAGTGAATGTATTTAATTTCAGCTCAGAATGACTGGTTCAGAGGAAGAAGTTCATGTAGACAGAAATCAATTAATTCATTTTTGCAAGAATTCCCCTCATTTCCCAGGAAAAAACTAAGAACATGTATTTCTATTTCCAGAAAATATTTTTCAAGAGGAAGAAAGGTAAAGGTTTCTTTGAAACTGCTTTTGATCCGTAAACAAAAAAAACAACTCTCATTGGACAGCAGATGTAGCTCAGTGGTTGAGTACCTGCTTCCCATGTATTAAAAAAAAGTCACCAGAATCTATGAGAAGACTCCTTGATTTTCCACTTACCTGTAAAACTTTACCATGGACCACAGTTCCAAGGACTCCTGAACACAGTCTTGGAACTAAGCCT
The DNA here is from genome assembly GCA_026826555.1 of Tolypeutes matacus. Lineage (NCBI taxonomy): Eukaryota > Metazoa > Chordata > Mammalia > Cingulata > Chlamyphoridae > Tolypeutes > Tolypeutes matacus. The sequence goes on along the minus strand of JAKSZT010007815.1, from coordinate 1,292,449 downwards.
GTGAACAACCCACGCTTCCCATCGATGCTGGCAATGTGCTGGGCTAAGAACACAAGTCAGAGATTTAAGCACTAGTCAGAAAAAATGGTCACACAGATATTACAAGGAAACAAGCCTTCTTTGCCATCTTATGAATTCTATACATTTTCTTTCAGTAACTCCTGCCTATCACAGTCCTCAATGCCATACAATTCCAAATAAATCAAAGACACTTACCATAAGAAAAGAGACCAGGAAGCTGACATACTTGCCGCCCAAAAATATTTCGTCCTATTGTTGGAGGAAGAGGCTCATACCCCACCTTTAAAAACAAGGGAATATATCAATACTAAGCAATATTCCCGAGAATGCCTTGATTGCAAGGTCTTGACTGAAGAAAAAATTAGGATTATAATTTTCAACAAAGGTAAAAAAATGTATGTTTTCAAGGGAATGATGAAGTATCATACTTGTCAGTTTTTTTATTTTGTCAAATGATAAGACTGGGTTTAATAAACTCTAAGCTTCCTTTTCGTTCAAATTCTATGCAGAATACTGAAGCTGAGATAAACTTATATCAATCTGAGAAGAGAATAAGAGAACTTTTGTATTAGGAAAGCTACGGTTTACTATGGAGGCTCAAAAATATTTTCTAAAGAAAATCTAGAGCATTTTTTATATTTGGACAAAACAAGAAGACAGCCACTAAGCCAGCATCAACTGGATGCATATCTAACAAGATAAACAAAACACTCAATGGTGAACACAGATAGAGGTAAATAATTACAAGCAAAGTTCATGTTAAAGGAACAGACTGTCACTAGCAATATAATGAAGGCCATTTTAGAGTTAATGATTATCATCTAATTTCTACAATATATTCCAGATTTTTAGTGCTAAAGGGATACTTGAGGGAATGAATGCTGTAGGATATAGCTTTTACTCTATTATTGTGATTCTTGTTCAGTTGAACAACTTTTGTCTCAGCTACCTGAAAGTGCTTCTGTGCAATTATTTTTAGTACTTGGGGATTTCATCAACCCCTGAGATACTTGGCTGTTAACACACAGATGTTGCAAAATCGGATTAGGGATTTTCAAGTTTTTGATTCAAGAGCTCTGAATGCCACTAGAAAACCCTGCCTTCCGGGGAAGTATTTAGTAGTGGGCTCCATGTACTGCACAATGCTGTCATCTCAGATGCTTTCCAGCCCCAAATGTGCCAAAGTTTATGTTTTAGACATCACACTACATTTCTATCAAAGCCCTTGTTCTGGGTCCACATAATTTATTTTACAACAGCCTTTTACATATAGAATCATCAGCTACTAGCTTATGAATATAAAATAACATCTGGTTAATTAATTTACAGTAGATCAGAAATTAATACCTATGTTTAAACTCGCTAAAAATCTTTCAGCTGAACTGATTTCCAGCTCAGACAACTGTGATTTTCACTGTCATGAGCTACAAGGACTGGAGAACTCTCAATGGATCCTTCCGAAATTTAACTCAGCAACCACTTCATTATCACTTCTGAATGAGCTCCTTGTGTTTATCTGGGTATCTGGTGCTAAAATCTCCGAAAAGAATAGCAGCAGTAACAGCAGGCAAAAAAAAAAAAAAAAAAAAAAAAAAAAAAAAAAAAAAAAGTCGTGAATAAATAATAAAACATGGGCTCTATGGACTTGGACCCAATAAATTCTTCAAAGAACTTCCCCTTTTATTTCAAATTTGTCTTCAACTGAGTTTTTCATGTGTTCAGTTTGGGATTCGAGGGGGGGAAGCATGGGGAGGAGAGGTGAATGCTAATTCCAGAGGGGAGGGCTGGGAAGACCTCGGTGGCGAAAGGCCAGGACCAACCTCAGGGAAGAAAATATAAAGTTCAGAGGAGCCACTGGACAGGGCAGGGTGGCAGTTGGCTTCGTGAAAAGGGGCGGGCCTCGCAGCCTGCGAGGAGGCGAGACCTCAGGAAGGCCGCGGGGCGGTGGAGGTTGTCCCTGCGCCGAAGGAAGGGGCAGCAGAGAAGGAGCAGCATCTCGGCGGACCGAAGGCCCGGGCAGGCTGGAGCCGACTCTCAGGCGCTGTGGGCAGCGGCGGACAGGGAAGGGAAAGGCGACGACTCATACCTGGATGAGCACCTTCACGTACATGAGCGGCTGGGACAGGATGGTGAGACCGGAGCCCAGGAGCACCTGACTGGCCGCGTCCGCCATGATGGCACCCGCGGACGGACGGACGGACGGACGGAGCCACCGAGCCACCGAGTGAAACCCAGGTCACGTGCCAGGGCCGCCGGCTTCACTGACCCGCCCTCGGCGCGCGCGCATGCACGCACTGGCGCGCCTTCCGCTCCGGCCCCGCCCACTGCCCCGCCCACTGCCCCGCCCAGAGAAACGGCGGGCGCTCGCGAGCCGGCGCTGGGGTCGGGGCGGGGCTTATAGTATAGGGGCGCATGCGTTCTGTAATGGGAACCACGCCGTGCACCATGACCACTGCCCTGGCGCTTGCGCAGGCTGGAAGAGTCCGGAAGGTGAAGGGGAATGGGCGTGGCAATGGGGCTGTGTGACCCTGACAGCGAAGGCAAGGTCAGAGGAAAAAAAGAGAATTGAAAGTGCTTTTCCTCTACACTTGCCCTTTGGACATCATTAACATAAATAAGGTCCAAAGAGTGTTCAGCGTCTGTGCCATAAAACCTAATGGCCAACAAAAGCTATGTAAGTCTGATATCGAATAATGCAACCATCAGTGTGTTGCCATTCATTCATTCTTTCAGTGTCACCTCAGAGATGTCTTCCCAGACTATTATTTAAATTTGCCTCCCCCTTTTTCCTACCATATCGCCCCGTAGCACTTTTTACTGTCTGAAATTTTCTTCGTTATTTTTCTGTCTCCTCCGCTACAGTGCAAGCTCCGTGAGTTCCGGAACAGTGGCAGACTTTGTTCAGTGTTGTATTTTCAGTGCATGGCACATACTAAGGTGCTCAATAAATATTTGTTGTATGAATGAATACTTCAGTGCCCACCAGGCTACAGGCTATTAAAGGCAAAAACGAAAAAGACATTGTCCCTGCCCATCCACCCCAGCTGACTTGTTCTTTATCAAACATTTAGTGAGGCAGATTGTAGTGCAGAGAATGAAATACCGAGAAGACTTACATTTGGATCCTGGCTCTCTCTTTTGATCCAAATGTTTCTAGAGAAGTCATGTTACCTCTTTTTTTTTTTTTTTTTTTTTTTTTTAAGATTTTATTTATTTATTCATTTATCCCCCCCTGCTGCTTGTGCTCGCTGGGTCAGCTAACCATGCCGCTGCGCAGGCGGGCTTTTCTTCACCAGAAGGTCCCGGGAACCATATGGTAAACGGGAGCCCTACTGATTGAGCCACAGCCGCTTCCCGCACGTTACCTCTTTGATTTTCAGCTTTTGTATCGAAATCTAAAGCTAATATTACTGTCTACCTCCCAGGGGTTGTTATGAGCGTTGAGTGAAATTGTCTACGGGAAAGAATTTTTATTTTATTTTATTTTTTTTACGGGGAGGTCCCGGGGATCGAACCCGTGTCCCTCCATATGGGAGACGGACGCCCAACCATTTGAGCCACCTCCGTCCCCCTGGCAAAGATTTTTAAAAAACCATATATTGAAATACAAATGTTAGTTTAATTAGGGTTGCCCTGTTACTCACCACAGTGCTAGTTGACATCAGGAGAAAGTTTATAGAGTGGGAGGTAAGCTTTTTTTTTTTTAAAGGAGGTCCTGGGGGCGATTGAACCCGGGACCTTGTTGGTGGAAGCAGGTGCTCAGTCATTGAGCTACTTCCGCTCCCTGGGAAGGTGAGCTTTAAAGTACCATGGGGGAGCTGATGTGGCTTAGTGGTTGAGCGCGGGCTTCCCATGTATAGGACATAAGAGGTCCTGCATTCAATCCCTGGCTCAGGTACATTAAAAAAAACAAAAAACAAACAAACAAACAAAAACTAAAAAAGTACAATGGACCTAGTACAAACTTCAGCTCTGTCAGTTATTAACTGAGTGACCTCAGGCAGATCACAGAGCGATAAGAAATTTACAAGTAGCTTAAAACTAAATCCAGAAACTTTTTGGATGAGAGATCTTTTAGCAAGGAAATTCTTCATTCGTGGATTTATGCAGTGGTGATGTCAACAACAGAGTCATTGCCTCTGCCCCACTGAGGGACACAGAGCTTCTTGGAAGGGTGAGTAGTTGGGGAATATGGGCTATTCCACCATATTTACCAATTGGTGTGGGACAGAGGCTGCAAATGTAGTTTCAGGAGGAATCTGCAGAGAAGGGTAACTGAAGTCAGTAGTATAGATATGAGAAGTACAGAAGGTACAGGACTAGGGAAGCGGCTGAGGCTCAATCAGTAGGGCTCCCGTTTACCATATGGGAGGCCTCGGGTTCGGTTCCCAGGGCCTCCTGGTGAAGGCAAGCCCTCCCTCACGGCGTGGTTAGCTGACCCAGCGAGCACAAGCAGCAAGGGGGGGATAAATGAATAAATAAATAAAATCTTAAAAAAAAAAAAAAAAAAAAAAAAGAAGGTACAGGACTGCTATGTACAGTAGCCCAGATGGTGCACTGCACAACTCTAGAGGGTGTCATTCCCAAAACTCTGATTTGTGTAGCATCTCCTGATATAGTTCAATTTGGAGTCCCTAAGATGGGTTGTTTTTGGTCACCCATATTCAAGTGGTAAGAGGAAGAAGAAAAGATAAAAGGGGCAGAACTAATTGGGAAGGAAACAGAACTGGAACAGTATAGTATCACTGTTTGTAAAAGTTTGTAAAAGAAAGGGATGGCCAGTAATAATAAAAGTTGCGGAGAAGGCAATAGTAATAAAGCCCAGGGAAAGATGAGTGAATTTGCAGGTTAAAAGACTGCTGGGGACAGGAAGCAGATGTAGCTCAAGAGATTGAGCTCCTGCCTACCACATGGGAGGTCCCAGGTTTGGTCCCCGGTGCCTCCTGGGAAGATGAGCAAGACAGTGGGCTGGCATGGTGAGCTGATGCAACAAGATGATGCAATAAGAGACACAAAGAGGAAACACAATGAGAGAGACAACAAAGCATGGGGCAGCGCTGGCTCAAGCGATTGAGTGCCTCTCTCCCACATGAGAGGTCCCAGGTTTGTTTCCCGGTGCCTCCTAAAGAGAAGACAAGCAGACACAGAGAGCACACAGCGAGCGCAAACAATGTGTGTGTGTGTGGCGAATAAATAAAATATATCTTTAAGAAAAAAAGACTGCTGGGGGAAGTGGATGTGGCTCAAGTGATGGGGCTCCCGCCTACAACATGGGAGGTTCCTGGTTTAGTTCCCGGTGCCTCCTAAAGAAACAAGGAAGATGAACAGACACAGAAAGTGCAAACAAGAGGGTGGGGATAAATAAATAAATAAAATCTTAAAAAATAAAGACTGCTGGCCTGGGAGGCGGTCTGACATGGAAAAGAGATCAAAGGTCCTGCCAGCTTTTGCCCGTTTCCTATCCTGATCCTGTCCCGTGCTATTTAACTACCTTGAGTGAGTTATTTACCCACTTTGTACTGAAGCTGGGGTGAATAAACCCTCCTCCTTCAATGATTCATTGTGATAAGTTTCAAAAGCAACCTGGTATGGTCTATACCTCCTCCTTGCTTTATTATTTTCCTTGCTAGCTTTTATCACCTTCCAATATAGTAAGTAAATTCATTTTTTAAATGTTGTTTGTTTGTGGCCCCTCCTCCACCAGAATATGAACCATGTGAGGGGAGGGAGGGATTTTGTTTGCTAAGGCTGCCAAAGCAAAATACTAGAAATGGGTTGGCTTTTAAAATGGGAAATTTATTTGGGTAAACGTTTACAGTTCTGAGGCTGTGAAACTGTCCATATCAAGGCACCACCAGAGATGCTTTCTCACCAAAGGTTGGCTGCTGGTCAGATCCTGGAGTCTTGCCACATGGCAAGGCAAAATGTTTTGTATATAAGTTTATTATATAGCTTAATTGCTAAATTATCTTTTTGGTTGTAATAGTTTTTTCAGTTGATTCTTGTGGGTTTTCAAGCTATACAGTCATATCATCTGCAAATAATTATTTTACTACCACTTTCTTTTCTAGAAATAAGAAATACTTCTTTCTTTGTCTCTTTGTTTAATCAAATTGGCTATTACACCAAAAGACTATTAAGTAGAATAGTAATGGACATACTTATTGCATTCTTTTTTTTTAAAAAAGGTTTATTTTATTTACTTTATCCATTTTAAACCCCCCATTCCCCATTTGCTGTTTTGTGTCCATTCGCTGGGCAATTCTCTGTGTGTGTTTCCTGCCATCTCTTCTCATCCTCCTCCTCCAGTCTTCACCAGGATTCGATCCTGGAGACCTCCAATGTAGGAGAGAGGTGTTCTGCTGCCTGCGCCATTTCAGCTCCTGGCTTCTGGAGCTTTCGGAGCATCTCGTCTTGTCTCTCCCCTGTTACGTCATCATCCTGCTGCATGGCTCCCGGGGCCCGACAGCTCAGCGGCACACAGAGCCTGGCAGCCCATGCGCCTTCTATATATATTTTTTTTTATTTTACCGGGAGGTCCCGGGGATTGAACCCAGGTCCCTCCATATGGCAGACGGACGCCCAACCATTTGAGACACATCTGCCCCCATCCTTGATTTTTCTTTGGTTGCTCTTTTTCTAACTTCTTGAGTTGAGTGTTGCATCAGTTTTTTCTTGCCACCATAGAAAATTACCACCACTTGAGCAGCTTAAAACAATGCAAATTTACCATCTCACAGTTCTGCAAACCATAAGTCCAGTAGGCTCTGCTAGTTTCTCAGTTCTGAGTCCCCCTAGGCTGGAAAGAAGGTGTTGGCCAATTGGGCTCTTGTCTGGAGGCTCTGGAGGCAAGTCTGTTTCCAGGCTTATTCACGTTTGTTGGCAGAATTCAGTTCCATGTGGTTGAAGGACTGAGGGTCTCATTTCCTTGCTGGCTGTTGGCTGGAGATTGTTCTAGGGACTGCTAGCATTACCAGTTTGGGGACATTTCTACTTTTTGGCTATTGTGAATAATGCTGCTATGAACTCTGATATACAAGTATCTGTTTAAGTCCTTGTTTTCTATTCTTTGGGGTATATACCTAGGAGTGGACCTGCCAGGTCATATGGTAATTCTACATTTAACATTCCTGGCACTGTTTCGTGTATTCCCTTGGACTTGCCTGATGCAAACTTGACCCATGGACACTTACAACAATAAGAAAATTATGTTAAGATTTTTCTCTTGTGGGAAATTGATTCATATCTTAATGGTTTGAAACAGATTTTAGCAAAATATTAATATCTGTATAAAAATGCCATATAGACTTCAGCTTACCTTTCCCTTGGCTTTTTTTTTTTTTTTTTTTTTTGCAATATAGTTGGGGACATTATTGGACATATCCATTTGCCTCGATGGAAGGGGAGGGGGACAGGCCAGCCCAGCCCAATGTGTCCAGAGTCAGAGTAGCAGTTGTTTCCCTTCTAGAGAACAAAGTATAGTAAGGACTTATGGGTCATCTGGCCTACAACTTGGTCAGATAAAAGAGGAAGGATCTCTTCTGGGGGTCTGTCTTAATACTTTACAGGGAAACAATTCTTTATCTCCTTTAGTCCATTCCAAGAGACAGATGTTTACCCTCTGCTGTATGAGCCTGAGCCTGGGTGCCTAGTTTTGCATTTCAAGGGCTCAGCCCTTGACTCAATTCATGGCATCCTTAATATCTCAGTAATTTTTTCAAGGGATGCTTAGGCCAAAAGACATACCTAGTATCTCTGTTTTCCAGGTAGTTAGGTCTAAATGACTTAATAAATACTTATAAATGGCTGACAACTTGGTTGTCATTTGAAAAAATAACACATGCAATTTGAAAGAAAAAGTAATATTATTTTATCTTGAAATAATTACAGTTACCTACTAACGGGATGTGTGTACCTATTAGGTACTGAGCAATCATTTAAGCCTTGGACACCACCACCCTCATATTCTGTTATTCTGTTCCATATTGATTTTTGTTTGGTACTTGCTTTCGATCACAACAACCACTGAAAATTAAGTTTTGCAAATATATGATATCATCGAAAGGCATGTAGTGCCATCTAATATTAAAACGGTGAACTACCTTCAGCTAGTAATTGGTGCAGTGTCAGACAGATGCTGTGTTTCCCTGCAAAATTAAAAATATCCCATGATGTCCCTATGAATTTGCTGCGGTACCTGGAGGTGCACAGTTTAGGAACTACGTTGGGCTTAGTACATAGTAGCAGGTGGTTAGTAAATGAGTGCATAAATGAATGATACACTGTTGAAATGCTAGACCAATTTTTTTACTTTTTGTATTGCTTGATCGATTATCAGATTAATCTGTATGTTTTCTGTGCTTGGCTCTTGCCCCAGGGAGAAAACTGGGCACAAGAAGATTTTAATGTTACAGATTCATTTATTTTCTACTTATATAGATAAAAAATGGGCTTGTATTTGACCTACTTACGCTCCCAATTTCAAAGAGGCTTCAATCCTGGGACAAAACAACTGGGCTCCTGGTGTCCCAACACTGGAAACCTTTCTGGTTACTGGAATGGTCTAGGGGGGCAACTACCAAGCTATATAATAACTTTCAGCAATTCTCACCCTTTTCCAAAAAACTTTCTCCACTACTTCCACCTCTTCATTTTCTGAATCTTTGTAGTACTTTCTGTGGGTGCCACAAGGTAAATAAGCAAGCTTTCTGTCTGGCTCTTGAATATTTTTACTTTGCTGCAGATAATATGTTGTGGTTGTTTTATGCACATGTGGGTGCTGGAAAATGTTGATTTGTATTCAGCCTGCAGAACAAAACTGGAGATGGAAAAATGAGAAGCAGGGTCATCTTGGGGCCAAGAAACTCCAGGACAAGTGTGAACAGGTATAAAAGGGAGCTAGAAAGATTGTCTTGAGGAAACAGAAGGTAACAGGGTGTAATAATAGAGAAGAAGAAGAACTGATTCATTATTCATTGTTGAATCAATCACTCATCCAATGTTTAATTTTCTTTCCTACCACCAGTAGCTCCCAGTTGTTGCAGACACTTTTGGTTGCCTACATGGGTCCATTTCACTGTTTCTTCTCTTGGCAAACACTGGTTTTGTTCAATAATTTATTTACCCTAGTGGAGGAATAAATCCTAATGTACCTAAGACAGTCATGGAATTCACTTCTTTTTGCCCACACTTGGTTTAGGCATGGGTGATTCTGGCCAAGGATGCATGTGGGTGAAGTCCTCTCCAGGACTTCTGGGAAGGGTTTCCTGGCCTTTAAAAAGAGACACAGGGAAGTGGATATGGCTCAAGCGATTGAGCTCCTGCCTACCACAAGGGAGGTCCCAGTTCGGTTCCTGCTGCCTCCCAGAGAAGACTAGCAAAGACAGCGAGCTGGCAGGATGGGCAGGCAGGGTGAGCTGATGCAACAATATGACGGCAACAAAAAGACACAAAGAGTAAAGACAATGAGAGACACAACAAAACAGGGGAGCTGAGGTGGCTCAAGCAACTGAGCGCCTCTTTCCCACATGGGAGGTCCCAGGTTCAGATCCCAGTGCCTCCTAAAAAGAAGACAGCAGACATGGAGAGCGCACAGCAAATGGACACAGAGAGCAGAGAGCGAGCACAAAACAACAGGGGTGGGGAGGAAAAATAAATAAATCTTTAAAAAAAAAAAGAGACACAGAATCACCAGTCATGTCATATGGATTGCATGTACCCTCTAATATAATATGATGAGAAGGACACTTTATCTCTGTGGTCTTCTTTCTAAAGCCCCATAACCCTGGTAAAATCACAAAGAAAACATCAGACAAATCCAATTTGAGGGCCATACTACAAAATACCTGACCAGTACTTTTCAAACAGTCATGATCATGAAAAACAAGGAAAGACTGAGGAATGGCCACAGACCAGAGGAAACTAAGGAGCCATGATGAATAAATGCAATGTGTCCTAGATTGAATCTTGGCATAAAGAAAAAGGACAGTAGTGGAAAAATTAGTGAAATATGAATGAAATCTGGAGTCTAGTTTATAGCAACATACCAATTTTTTTAAAAACGTTTTTTTTAGTTTTGTCAAATGTACCACAATGATGTAAGATAATAACATTATAAAATACTGAAGTTGGGTGAACTGAAGCTTGGGAACTCTCTGTACTACACATATTTTTAAATTTTCTGTCAATCAAAAATTCTTCCAGGGGAGCAGGTGTAACTCAGTGATTGAGTGCCTGCTTCCCATGTACGAGGGTCCTGGGTTCAATCCCTGTTACCTCCTGAAAAAAAAGAAAAAAAATTCTTCCAAATAAAATGTTTATTAAAATAAAAGAAAGAAAGACATATAGGGAAAGCTGTTCTTTTCTTTCACTGAATGTTGTTGTGCTTGGTGGTTTGCCTGGATCTGCAACCAGCAGAGTAGAGCTAAAAAAAAAAAAAAAAAAAAAAAAAAGCACATAAAGCAAATGTAAGAGGTGTTCAACTTCAGTGCCATTAACAATTCTGAAATATGATTCAGATGGTTATGGCTCTGCATTCAATTGAAGTGGGAGGAAGCAATTCCTTTGGCTCTAAAAATGGCAACTGAACAAGGAAGTGCCTCTGAGAAGTGCCTGATGATGATGCACTTACAGACACAAGAACAATCTTTGCTATTATTATATACAGCTATAAATGTTCATAAACCATGAAAAAAAATTCTCTCAGCCTGTAGCTATAATGCTAAATTTTTTATGGGGGTGCTGTTTATTGATTTGAAAATATAGCAATATTTTCATAAAGTAGTTTAATAATTTCTAGTACATCATCTCAGCAAGGTGGCAGAGCAGGAAGATGGTAAGGCCTGGATATTTGATGATGCTGATGAGCTGCTGAATAAATAAAACAGGCCTATAGCTACCTTACATCTGGACTTCTTGTTTTTTTTTTTTTTTTAAGTACCGGGAGATACGTGCTCAACCAATGAGCTACATCTCCCCGGGACTTCTTGTTGATGTGAAGCAATAACTGCTCTAATTTTGTTTGAGGTTTTTTTGTTTTTGTTTTTCACTCTCTGACCTGAGAGCGAAATCATTCTCTTTAGGGAAGACAGGAGTAAACAGGTGGGTGCACTGCCCAGTTTCACGTGCTGAGGGAGAAGTCTGTACGAGGCAAAGGAGGGGTCAGTGCGCTGTGCCTGGGGAGCAGTATCAACACAGTCTTCGCAGCATGAGCTACTACTTGAGTTTGTTGTTGTTTGTTCTGGTAACATGTGTACGACATAACTGAATGAGTGTCGTAGGATGGCAGAGGTGTTTGTGGGGAAACGTTCGGGTCTAGACGAAGCACGGGGAGGCAGTTCACAGTCCAGATTCCCAGGGAACAGGGAGGAATTCAGAGTTGGAGGCTGTTTTAGTCAGGGTCCTCTAGGGAAACAGAGTCAACAGGAGGGATCTGTTAATAGTATGAGATTTTATACGAGTCTTTCATGCAACTGTGGGGATGCACAAGTCCAGGTACCGCAGGCAGGCTGCAAACCAGGGGCTCTGATGAAAGTCCAATGAAGATCCTTGATGAGTTTCTGGGAGAAGTTGGCTGTCCAACCACGAGCTGGGAAATTCTCTCTGAATGTTGAAATCACTTCCCCTTTTAAGGCATTCGATAAAAGCGTCATCCATTGCTGATGCAACCTCCCTGATTAATGCAGATGTAATCAGCCATCTATGCAGTAAACTCACTGGCAACTAAGTCCATAAATGCTCTTGTATTACAATTAGCCTAGTGCTTGCTTCACCAAACACCTGGACACAATTACCTGGCCGAGTTGATGCATTAGCCTAACCATCACAGAAGCTGAGGGGGAAGCAGGGCTACATCAGAGATGGACAGTCCTGCAGAAGAGGGAGTGCCCTGGAAGGGAATCAACATGGTCAGAGCTGCCTTTTGATGGGCTCGCCTCAGCTACTCCGTGGAAGAAGAGTCAGGGCCCGCAAGACTGGAAGCTGGGAGACCAGATTTAATAGTTTAGGAGAGGAACGATAACCCGAACTAAGGGGCTGGAGAGGAGCGTGTGGATTATTTAGGAGGTAGGATCAATGGAGTACCGTGATTGATTGAATGTGGGGGTGCAGGGGAGGGAGACTCCAGAGCCTCTTGGGTTACAAGCCTGGATCTGTGGGAGTGATGGGGATACTGTTCACAGAGAGAATCCAAGGGAAGTCTCTGGTATGGGGAAAAGTTAATATAATAATTCCATTTTGGACATGTTGCTTTTGAAGTGGGGAAAGGCACCTAAATGAAGGTAGAGAGGAGACAGTTGGATATATTGGCTCATGGCTTACAAGAATGGGGGGAGGATGGTTGGGGATGGCGGAAGAGGTCCTGTTGGGGTAGATCGAGTAAGAAGCCACAAGAGACTTTGATGTCACGGAAGACAATAGGCATTAGGAGACCAGGACTCTAGAACACTGCTGCCCAACAGAAAGAGAATGCCAGCCACACATGGAAAGAAAAATTTTTTTTGCGTTGCCACTTTAAAAAGAAACAAACCAACCAACCAACCCACAAGTGAAATTAATTCTAATAATATGTTTTTTTTTTAAAGATTTTATTTATTTATTCATTTATCCCCCTCTTGCTGCTTGTGCTCGCTGGGTCAGCTAACCACGCCGTGTGGGCGGGCTTGCCTTCACCAGGAGGCCTCGGGAACCGAACCCGGGGCCTCCCATATGGTAAACGGGAGCCCTACTGATTGAGCCACAGCCGCTTCCCATGATAATATGTTTTATTTAAACCCAAATCTCCAGAACATTATTATGTCAACATATAGTCAATACAAAAAATATTGAGATCTTTCCCATTCCTTCTTTCTTTAACAAATCAATTTTATTGATATATATTAATAAAGTGTACAATTCATCCAAAGTGTACAATCAGTGGCATTTGATATAATCAAATAGTTGTGCATTCATCACTTCAATCATTATTAGAATACCTTCATTATTTCCGTAATAATAATAATAAACAAAAAACAGACAAACAAGAAAATTCCTTACCTCTCAGTCGCTCTCTGTTTGCCCTGCTGTACACAGCTGCTATTTCTGGCTCTTCTTGAGCATTTATTTATTTATTTATTAAGCAGTTTTATTGAGATATATTCACATACCCTACAATCTATCTAAAGTGAAATAATCAATGGCTTTTAGTATAATCACAATATTGTGCATTCATCACCACAAAAAATTTTAGAATTATTTCATTACTCCAAAAAGAGAAATTCCATACCCTCTTTTTTTTTTTCATATTAAGTCTTTGCAATCTGGCTTGTACTTTTTTTTTTTTTTTTTTTTTTAGATTTAGTTATTTATTTACTTTTATCCATTTTTACTCCCCCCCTCCCCATTTTTGTTGTTTCTGTGTCCATTCGCTGGGCAATTCTCTGTGTCTGTTTCCTGCCCTCTCTTCTCATCCTTCTCCTCCTGTCTTCACCGGGATTCAATACTGGGAACCTCCGAAGTGGGAGAGGCGTGTCCTACCACCTGCGCCACCTTAGTTCCTGGTTTTTTGCTGCATGTCGTCTTGGCTCTCCCTTGTGTTGCTCTCCTGTTACGTCAATATCTTGCTGTGTACCTTGGCGGGGCCTGGCAGCCCGTGCGCCTTCTATATTTTTCTTTATTTTACCAGGAGGTCCCGGGGATTGAACCCAGGCCCCTCCATATGGGAGACGGATGCCCAACCACCTGAGCCACATCTGCCCCCCTCTGGCTTGTACTTTACCCTGAAAGCACATCTCAATTTTGACCAGCTCCTTTTCAAGTGCTTCATGCCTGCCAAATTGGACAGCTCTAGACTAAGACAGATATTGGTACAAATTCTCTCCAAGCCCAAATTTTCTCTTTTGTCAAATAGGGGTCATAATAGCTGGCTTTCATTGAAGGTAAAACTCTTGGCACATAGTGACCTACAATAAATTTGGCTCTTATTAAGGCAGGTGAGAACTTTTAGAAAAGAGGAAGTGGAGACAATAAGGAATGGAAGCTTTATAGGGACATGGTTGTGATTTCTTTCTTTCTCTCTCTCTTTCTCTTTCTCTTTATTTTATTTTTTTTTATTTTTTTTATTTTTTTTAAGATTTTATTTATTTATTCATTTATCACCCCCCCGCTGCCTGCGCTCGCTAGGCCAGCCAACCACGCCGTGCAGGCGAGCCCGCCCCCACCAGGAGGCCCCGGGGACCGAACCCGGGGCCCCCCACACGGCAAACGGGAGCCCCACCGATTGAGCCACAGCCGCCTCCCATCTCTTTCTCTTTAAAGATGGGAAAGGCTTGGCATGTTTTAAGGCCTCAGGTAAGTTGCTGATCAAGAGGGAGAAATATAGGAGAGAGTAAAGCAATGTCGAGTTTGGGAAGATAAAACAGGGAGGTGGAATTGGAGTGTAGGTGGAGGGTGGAGAGATTAGCCTTCAACCCAAAACTCTAAGAACAATGGAAAGGAGGTCAAGGTGGACAAGAATAACACTCGCTGACCAAACCTGTGTGCTTTCTGTCTGTGCAAATTCTCTTGTCCACTCCTCCCAACAACTCTGAAAGGTGACTCCTGCTAATGTTCCCATTTTACGGACGAGAAAACTGAGTCTTTGAGAGGGTAACTTGCTGAAGGTCCCAAAGCTAGTCTAGCCAGCATTTGAACCCAGGCATTCTGATGCCAAAGTCTTTTTTTTTTTCTTTTTCTTTTTTAGTTCAGTGTTTCTTATTTTGGCTTTCTCTGATGTTTTCTTATAATTAGATTCAGGGTATGCACTTCCAACCAGAATTCTGTATAAGTGATATCGTTCTTCGGCATCACATCAGACGCCCAAGATGCCCATCTGTCTCTCAGTGGTGATGTGACTCTTGATCCCCTGGTCAAGGTGTTGTCCAATTTCTCCATTGTATGGTTATTTCCAACTAATATTAAGCAATCTGAAGGGAGACACTTTATTTTTTTTTTTATTTTTATTTTTTTTTAAGATTTTATTTATTTATTCATTTATTGCCCCCCTTGCTGCTTGTGCTCGCTGGGTCAGCAAACCACGCCGTGCGGGCGGGCCTGCCCTCACCAGGAGGCCCCGGGAACCGAACCCGGGGCCTCCCATATGGTAAACGGGAGCCCTACTGATTGAGCCACAGCCGCTTCCCAGGGAGACACTTTAAAACCATGTAAATATTCTTCTCCTTATCATATTTCCCCCTAGATTTAGCATCTATTGATGATTCTTGCCTGATCTATTTTACTATGATGGTTGCAAAATAATTTCCCCACTCCAGCACTTCCTCCACATTCACTGTTCAACTGTCATCTTTCTACTTAGCAAGAAGTCTCCCGTCTCTTCCCCCACTCTCATTGGTATGGACTCATTGATTCCCTTTTTTTTTTTTTTTTTTTTTTGCAGTGGGTTATAATTTATTATCATCCTCATCATTTTGATGCTTAATATTCCAGATTTTGCTGGTAAAAGTCCCTTCAAGCTAGCTGTTTGTACTTGTGACATGTCTCTTTGGTGGGAGTGCTCCTTTGGTGGGAATGCTCCTATGGCAATATGACAAGGAAGTGTCATTGGTTTAGGGTGTTGGTTGGGGGGGCATTCTGGACAGGGTACATCTGAAGCAGGTTTCTAGGGAGTGTGTGAGTGTTCATTTAGTCATAATGTGTTGTATCAGTGGGTGGAGACCCACATAATGAGCGTGAAGGAGATGGACTCCTATCTTTGGGAGGACCGATTTGCTCAGAAATAGACTGGCAGGCGTCTCTTAAGAGCAAGGGCAGTTCCCAATAGGGGAGGACAAACCAGTGTGTCAAGACCTCTTGTTACATGTAACTCTGACTCTTGTCATCCAACGAGTCAAGCCAGGGGGTTGTCATGGGCCCCGTGGGGATGGGGAGGGAGGAGCAGAATAGATTAAACAGAGGGTGTTTAGTGGTCAGTGGAAATGTTTTTCATTACCTTACAGTGATGGACACAGGATATGGTAAATATCATAAAAATTTATAAGTGTACGGTCTAAAATGTAAACCATACTGTAAACCACTGATAATGTTTAGTAGCCATGTTTCACTATTTGTATATCAGTTATAACAATGCTACCATCCACATACAAAAAGGTTTTAATATGGGGTGAGAAAAGGGGGAGGAGGTTGAGTATATGAGAGTCTCTTGTATTCTGTATGTGACTTTGCTGTGAGTGTTCCCTGCGCATGGTTCATCTGTCCCTTCTATTCAAATCTATACATGGTACTGGAGTTTGTAGGTGTATATCCAGAGACTGGAGTCTTTGGGCTGTCCATGTGCCAGGTGGGCCCAGAATCTCGGTGGAGCTGCAACTCCTACTCTACAGCTTAATGGATTCACCCAGGATACCTGGCGGGGAAATGATGATGGACAACGGCCATCCCAGGGAATGGAGAGAGTCTGCAGCTGCAGGCAGGATAATCCCATCCATCCTATCCATGGGATATAAACCCCCTCTCACTTGGAGGTGGAGTGGACATCACCATCCCAGACTCCTCAGGATGGGGGGAAGAGCTATGGACTAGAGTAGACTCACTGGTATTCTGTTATAGACATATTGTGATTCAAGCAATGGAAGAAATTACAACATTGAGGTGGAGCCAGTGGCCACTGGACGCTCGGGGGGCAGGGGGAGGGAAAAGCAGTTGTAATATAGGGCTTTTTTGGGACTTGGGAATTATCCTGAGTGACATTACAACGACAGATATAGGCCATTTTATATCAGCATATAACATGCAGTACCGTGCGGGAGAGAGTGTGGTCTACAATGTGAACTATGGTCCATGTTTAGTGGCAAAGCCCCAAGATGTGTATGCCCATTGCACTAATGGTGTTTATGTGGGAGGGTGTGGGAGGTGTGGGAGGGGGGCATATGGGAATCCCTATAATTTTTGTGTAACATTTATGTAATCTAAGTATTTAAAAATAAATAAATAAAAATAATTTATTAAAAAAAAAAAAAAAGCCCCTTCAAGCTAGCTGTTTGTACTTATGACATCTCTCTCTCTCTCTCTCTCTCTCTCTCTCTTTTTTTAAAGCACTTTCTGGCATAACAAGATGTTCCAGGCTCCTCATTTAGTATATACAATGCCCCAGCCCTGGAATAAGACATTTTCCTAATGACCCCTGATTCCTTTCAGTGGGAAATGGTATTAGAGACCAAGATCTGCATGAAAAATAGGCTTATTGCTAATGGGGTATATTTGATTCTGGCCCTTTTAACAGATAGAGCTAAATATATACATATACACATATACATTCATATACATATATTCATACTCATATGCATGTACTTACATACATATACATGTGTGTATATATACATGTTTTAGAAATCATGAGTTCACACTGATATCTCCAATTCCAATCCATCCTCACAAGGATTTTGCTTGTCTCCCTCCACTGAATAGTCGTATGTCTCTTCTTTCACAGGGAGAATTCTGGCTCCAAACACATTGACACATTTATTCATTTGCTCTGTACATCTAAAATACATCTAAAGTAGTTTCAGGGGAAGTGGATGTGGCTCAAGTGATTGGGCTCCCATCTACCATATAGGAGGTCCAGGGTTCGATTACCATGGCCTCCTGGTGAAGGCAAGCTAGCCTGCATGGCGAGCTGGCCCAAGCGGAGAGCTGGCCCACGCAGAGTGTTGGTCCACATGAAGTGCTGGCCCAAGCAGAGAGCTGGCGCAGCAAGATGATGCAACAAAGAGAGACACAGAAGAGAGATAATAAGAGACTCAGCAGACCAGGTAGCTGAGGTGGCACAAGAGATTGAGCACCCTCTCTCCCACTCCAGAAGGTCCCAGGATCAGTTCCTGGTGTTGCCTAAAGAGAAGACAAGCAGACACAGAAGAACACACAGATAGCAGACAGCAAGCGCAAAAACACTGGTCAGGGGGTGGGGTGGGGGAGAGGGAGAAATAAATCTTAAAAAAAAAAAAAGTTTCAGGGAGTGGATGTGGTTCAAGCATTTGAGTGTCCACCTCCCACATGGGAGGTCCTGGGTTCGGTTCCTGGTGCCTCCTGAAAAAACAAAAACAACAAGCAAAACAAATGAAAAAACCAACTCAGGGGAGCCGATGTGGCTTAGTGGTTGTGCACCGACTTTCCACCTACGAGGTCCGGGGTTCAATCCCTGGCCCTGGTACCTCAAAAAAAGGAAAAGGAAAAAAAAGTTTCAGAATAATTTTGCTGGAGGGTTGGATGTGGCTCAACTGGTTAGGCGTCCATCTCCCATATGGAGGGACCCGGGTTCGATCCCCGGGACCTCCCGGTAAAAAAAAAAAAAAAAAAAAAAGAATAATTTTGCCACCACCACTACAAAACAAACTTACTAAAAAGTTCAGATATCACTTGCAGTTTTCTCTCTACCCCAAAACCACCAGAGCCTACTACCTCCTTAGCAAGGTGGTTTGCTGGGAGGAAGGTGGTAGCAGAAAGGGAGGAAAGGAGTTGAGGAAGAGGAGATTTGAAACAGCCATGGAGGGAAAAAGCTGAGGGAGCTTCAGTGTCAGAAGTGGAGGGTAAATTTCTGAGGCTGAAGAAGATAAATGTGCAGTGACTCTAGCCCACTTGATGGAATGATTTTCTGCAGTCATCTTGGCAGCCTGGGTGTCGGAGTAGAGAAGACAGATGGTTGGAATGGCTGGACTGATCCAAAGTTGGGGAACTACCAGGTGGATGTAACAGAAGGACAGAGGGTGAGGACACAGGGGTGCTGGCAAGAGAGTGGTTGACAACCTGAACCCTGGAATCTGGGTTGAATGGGGGAGGAAGTGAAGCCAAGAGGGAGAAGAGGGAGTAAGTAGAACTTGACATGAGCTGAGAAAGAAGGGGTTTATTGAAGTGATATCTGGTCACTGAACCCAAGGATCTAGGAATAGCCAGTTCAGGGAGCTATGAAGAGAGATGACTTGTACCAAATTTGGCTGGGGACAGGATAGGAAGGGCTGCACTTGGAGCAACCAAGAGACATTGTTTTCCCCAAGGACCACAGATTGAACAAGAGAAGACCTAGCTGGCCTAGGCTGAAAATGGAAGCTGTTTAAGGCACATTATGCAATGTATGATCAACAGTTGAGAGTAGTGTTGAAATGAAGGTGATGTCATAAAAAAGAAGGGGTCTTAGAGATCATTCATCTGGGAAATCACTTTCATTTTTTATTTTTTAAAGCAGTGTTACTGAGATGTATTCACATACCATACAATCTATCCAAAGTGTCCAGTTAATGGCTTTTAGTGTAATCACAGCATTGTGCATTCATCACTGGGAAACCACTTTTTTTTTGTTATTATTTTTTTTGTTGTTGTTGTTGGGAAATCACTTTTATTTTTATTTTTTTAATTTTTTTAATTTTTTATTTTACCGGGAGGTCCTGGGAATCGGACCCGGGTCCCTCCATATGGGAGATGGATGCCCAAACAGTTGAGCCACATCCGACCCCCAAGGGAAATCACTTTTAAGGTGAGGAAATGAAGGCCCAGAAGAGTTAACCAATTGCCCCCCAGTCATGGTGGGATTCAGAACCAGGTGTTTTGAATTCCAAGTTAGTGGCGCTCTCTATCCCACAACAATGGTGAAGCTAGCAGAATGTCCTACAGACTGGTTGTTTTTCTAATTATTTCATGTATCTTTGTTCTCCACATGGATTTTTTTTTTTCGTTTGTTTTGTTTTTCTTTTACACATGGATTTTTAAAATAATTAAATTTTAATTGTGGTAAACTATACAGAACATAAAAATCATTTTAACCATTTTAAGTGGACAATTCTTTGACATTAAATATGTTGACAATTCCGTGTAACTTTTACCACTCTCACATGGAGTGAAATAAACCAGGCAGAAAAGAACAAATATTGTATGATTTCTCTTATATGAAATATTTAAAACAAGCAAATTCATAGAGATTAAATGAAGAATAGTGGTTATCAGAGATTGGAGAAAGGCAAACTGGGGAGCTCTTGCTAAATGAGTATGAGTTTTGGTTTGGGGTGATGAAAAAAAGTCTGGATATAGATAGCGGTGAAAGTTACACAGTAACTTACAGAACACTCTCATATTTGTCGTTAACCACAGTCCATCTCCCACCACATGATTCACT
>JAKSZT010007815.1:1234761-1272287 GCA_026826555.1 Tolypeutes matacus | reverse complement strand
CAGTAAATTTTTGGATGTTTTCCTTAGTCCCAAAGAAAACATCCCATACCTCCCTATTATTGACCCTTAGCATTGATACATTGTAATATTCTTTGAATATTACAAGAATATTACAATATTGCTGATAATTATAGTCCAAAAGTTACATTAATTGTATTTTTTTCTATGCATCACCATATTCTTACCAACATGTAACAGTGACATTCATTTGTTCTAGTTCATAGAAGAACATTCTTGTATTTGTACTATTAACCAGAATTCTCATCCATTACTGGGTTCACTATGTCATTCAGTCCCTAGATTATTCTTTCTTTCAATTGACATTTATGTCCCTAGACTACCCCTTTCAGCACATTAATAAATCATCCATGTGAGTTATACTCACTATAATGTGTTACCATCAACTCTATCCATTTCCACACTTTTATAGTCAAGCCAATTAAAAATTCTATATACAATAAGCATCAGTACCCCTTCTCAGTGTTCATCCTATATCTTAGTAAACTATATTCTAGATTTTAACTCCATCTGTTCATTCTTTGTATTTAGTTCATGTTAGTGAGACCATACAATACTTGTCCTTTTGTGTCTGGCTTTGGATATACCACTTATTATCCTTTCCTCTGTTATGGACACTTGGGTTGCTTCTGCCTTTTGGCAATTGTGAATGATACTGCAATAAACGCTGGTGTACAATAACTGCCTGAGTCCCTGATTTCAATTCTTTTGAGTATATACCTAAAGGTGGAATTACCAGGTCATCTGGTAATTCTATACTTAACATTCTGAGGAACCGGAACCACCAAGTTGTTTTCCACAGTGGCTGCACCATTTTACATCACCTCCAACAATGTACGAGGATTCCTATTTCTCTGCATCCTTCCAATACTTGTTATTTTCAGTTTTTAAAATAATAGCTATCTTTATGGGTCTGAAGTGGTATCTCATTGTAGTTTTTTTTTTTTTTAAGATTTATTTATTTATCCCCCCCCACACACACACACTGCTTTGTCTGCTCTCTGTATCAATTCGCTGTGCGTTCTTCTGTGTCTGCTTGTCTTCTCTTTAGGCGACACCAGGAACTAATCCTGGGACATTCCATAGTGGGAAAGAGGCTGCTCAATTTCTTGTGCCACCTCAGCTCCCTGGTCTGCTGCATCTCTTATTGTCTCTCCTCTGTGTCTCTTTTTGTTGTGTCATCTTGCTGTGCCAGCTCTCTGCACAGGCCAGCACTCCTATGTGGGCCAGCCACTCCTGCAGGGGCCAGCACTCAGTAAGGGCCAGCTCACCATGTGAGCCAGCTCGCCTTCACCAGGAGGCCCTGGGAGTCGAACCCTGGACATCCTATATAGTAGACTGGAGCCCAGTCGCTTGAGCCACATCTGCTTCCCATCTCATTGTAGTTTTAATACACATTTATTTAATGGCTAATGATGTTGAGCATATTTTCATATACTTATGGGCCATTTGAATATCTTTTTTGGAGAAATGTCTATTAAATCCTTGGTCAAGTTTTTTTTTTTTTTTTTTTTAGGAGGTAACTGGGATTGAACCCGGGACCTCATACATGGAAGCAGGCACTTAACAATTTGAGCTACATCTGCTCCCCTTGTCAAGTTTTTAAATGGGTTGTTTACCTTTTTATTGTTGAGTGGTAGGAGATTTTAAAAAATATATTCTATATATTAAACCCTTAATAGGGGAGCAGATGTGGCTCAAGCAGGTGGGCACCCGACTCCCACATGGGAGGTCCTGGGTTTGGTTCCCAGTGCCTCCTAAAGAAGATGAGCAAGACAGTGGGCTGACACAATGGGCTGGTGCCAGCTCACCAACACAATGCGATGGTACAATGAGGAGATACTGCGAGGAGACACAGAGAGAGAGACACAACGAGCAGGGAGTGGATGTGGCTCAAGCGACTGAAGGCCTCCCTCCCTCACGGGAGGTCCTGGTTCGGTTCCCGGTGCCCCTAAAAGAAGATGAGCATACACAGAGAGCACACAACCAACAGACACAGAGAGCAGACAGTGAGCACAAACAAGGAGGAGGGAGAAAAAAAATTAAAAAATAAAAACAACCCTTACCAGATATAGTTTCCAAATTTGTTTTCCCATTCTGTAGGTTGTCTTTTTACTTTTTTGGGGAAATACTTTCAAATTTACAGAACAATTACAAAATGAATACAAACTTCAGAGAACTCCAACATACCTTTACTCCCCAAGACACCCAGATCCACCAATTATAACATTTACCCTATGTTTATTTGCATCTTCTTTCTTTTTTCCTTTGTTAGTCTAGCTGAGGGTTTGTTGATTTTGTTGATCTTCTCGAAGAACCAGCTTTTGGTTTTATTGATTCTCTCTCTATTTTTTTTTTTTTTAAAGATTTTATTTATTTATTCATTTATCCCCCCCTTGCTGCTTGTGCTCGCTGGGTCAGCCAACCACGCCGTGCGGGCAGGCCGCCCCCACCAGGAGGCCCCGGGAACCAAACCCGGGGCCTCCCATATGGTAAACGGGAGCCCCACTGATTGAGCCAGAGCCGCCTCCCTCTCTATTGTTTTTTATTTCTGTTCTGATCCTTCAGCTTGGTTTGGGATTAGTTTGCTGTTCTTTTTCTAGCTCCTCCAAGTATACAGTTAGGGCTTGAATTTTAGCTCTTTCTTCTTTTTAAATATAAGCACTGAGGGCTATAAATTTCCCTCTTAGCACTGCCCTTGCTATATCCCATAGGTTTGGTATGTTGTGTTCTCCTTTTCATTCATCTCTTGTAATTTCTTCTTTGACCCACTGATCATTTAAGAGTGTGTTGTTCAGGATGAATAAAAGAGTGGAAAGAGGGAGGAAAAGAAAAACGTGAAGAGAGGGAGGAAGAAAGGAAGAGTGAGGTTAACTCTAGAGTAAAGAGATGTTTGGAGTACTGCTTCCCTCTGAAAGAGCAGTTATAATTCAAATAACTCTATTTGAATGTGGTTAAAAGGGGAAATTTTAGGTGTATCTGTTCCTAGAATAAAAAAAATTGTTAAAACCATCGGATTGTACAACTCAGTGGACATTAAACTATGGAGTATAGCTAATATTTCACCAATTATAACAAAAGTATTACACTAATGCAAAGTGTTAATTATAGGGAAAACTGTGGGTGGGTATGGGAACTCTACTTCTGTGTGATTTTTCTGTAAACCTACAACTTCTCTAATAAAAAAAATATATATATATATATATATAAATAATAAAATATCTTCAGACTAAAAAAAAAAAAGTGTGTTGTTTAATCTTCATATATTTGTGAATTTTCCCTGTCCCATCCATTACTGATTTCAAACTTCAGACAAAGTGCTTTGTATAATTTCAATCTTTTAAAATTTATTGAGGCCTGTCTTGTGCCCCAACATATGGTCTAACCTGGAGAAGGATCCATGAGCACTTGAAAAGAATTTATATCCTGCTGTTTTGATGTATAATGCTCTATAAATATCAGTTAGGTCTAGTTCATTTATTGTATTATTCAAGCTCTCTGTTTCTTTATTTATCCTCTGTCCAGATGTTCTATCTAATACTGAGTGGTGTATTGAAGTCTCCAGCTATTATTGATCAGGGGATCAGGGAGTTGAATGATAACATGAAACACAACAACATAGGTCATGGGAGATCCAAAAGGAAAAGATAAAGGAAAAGGGACAGAAAGAGTATTTGAGGAAGTAATGGCTGAAAATTTCCCTACTCTCACGAAAGAAATGAATTTACATGTCCAAGAAGCACAGCATACTCCAACCAGAAAAAATCCAAATAGTCCCACTCCAAGACACATACTACTCAGAATGTCAATCATCAAAGTTAAAGAGAAAATTCTGAGAGCATAAAGTGAGAAGTAAACCATCACATACAAGGGATGCCCAGTAAGACTTAGTGCAGATTTCTCATCAGAAACTATGGAGACAAGAAAACAGTGGTATGTTATAATTAAGATACTGAAAGATAAAAAAAGTTGTCAGCCAAGAATTCTTCATTCAGCAAAATTGTCCTTCAAATATGAAGGTGAGTGTGATGGTTAGGCTAATGTGTCAACTCGGCCAGATAATTGTGTCCAGGTGTTTGGTCCAGCAAGCACTGGGCTAATTGTAATACAAGAGCATTTATGGACTTAGTTGCCAGTGAGTTTACTGCATGGATGGCTGATTACATCTGCATCAATAGGGAGATTGCATCAGCAATGGGTGATGCTTTTATCCAATCAGTTGAATGCCTTAAAAGGGGAAGTGATTTCAACATTCAGAGAGAATTTCCCAGCTCATCGTTGGACAGCCAATTTCTCCCAGAAACTCATCAAGGACCTTCATTGGACTTTCATCAGAGCCCCTGGTTTGCAGCCTGCCTGCAAACCTGGAGTTGTATATCCCCACGGTTGTATGAGAGACTCTTTTAAAATCTCATATTATTGATAGATATCTCCTGTTGATTCTGTTTCCCAAGAGAACCTTGGCTAAATACAGTGAGTTTAAAATATTCACAAATCAACAGAAACTAAGAGAATTCATAAAAAAGAATGTGGTTTTGCAGGAAGCATAATGGGAGTCCTAAAGCTCAACAGGCAAAGACAGGAAAGAGAGGCTTTGAAGGGAGTGTAGAAGGCAAGAATAGCAGAAAAGATAACCCAAAGAGTAAAAAGACAGATGAAAATAAGACGTGAAAGCCAAAGAATGAAATGGTGGAAATAAGTAATGCATTTAGAGTAATATCATTGAATGTGAATGGATTAAACTCCCCAATCAAAAGATATAGGCTCCTGGGAAGTGGATGTGGTTCAAGCAATTGGGCTCCCATCTACCATATAGAAGGTCCAGGGTTCGATTCCCAGGGCTTCATGGTGAAGGCAAGCTGGCCCACACAGAGAGCTAGAGCAGCAAGAGGACACAACAAAAAGAGACACTGAGGAGAGACAATAAGAGACATAGCAGACCAGGGAGCTGAGGTGGCACAAGAGATTGAGTCCCTCTCTCCTACTCTGGAAGGTCTCAGGATCAGTTCCTTGTGCTGCCTAAAGAGAAGACAAGCAGACACAGAAGAACACACAGCAAAATGGACACAGAGAGCAGACAATGGGGGAGGGGGCTAGAAATAAATAAATCAATCTTAAAAAAAAAAAAAAAAGATATAGGCTCCTGAGTGGGTGAAGCTTAATGGTTGAGTGCCTGCACCACATATACAAGGTACTGGGTTCAATCCACAGTAACTCCTAAAAACAAAACAAAACAACAACAAAAAGATATAGGGGGAGTGGATTAGGCTCAAGCGTTTGAGTACCTGCTTCTACATAGGAGGTGCCGGGTTTGGTCCCTGGGTCTCCTAAAAACAAAAACAAACAACAAGCAAACAAGTGAAAAAACCAACTGAGGGGAGCAAATGTGGTTCAGTGTTGGAGTGATGGCTTCCTGCACAGAGGTCCCAGGTTCAATCCCTGGCCTTAGGACCTCAAAACAAACAAACAAACAAACAAACAAACAAAAATATATATAGGCTAACAGAATGGATAAAAAAAAACATTAGCCATCCATATGCTGCCTACAAGAGACTTACCTTAGACACAGGGATACAAACCAGGTGAAAGTGAAAGGTTGGAAAAAGATACTCCATGCAAACAGTAACCAAAAAAGAGCAGGGATAGCTATACTAATGTTGGACAAAACAGATTTTAAATGCAAAAAGGTTTTAAGAGATATGGAAGGCCATTATATATTAATAAAAGAGACAATCCATCAGGAAGAACTAACAGTCATAAATGTTTATGCACCTAACCAGGGTGCCCCAAAATACATGAGGCAAACTGGCAAAACTGAAGGAAGAAATAGACATCTTTACAATAGTCATTGGAGACTTCAACACACCACTCACATCATTAAATGGAACAGCTGGACAGAAGATCAACAAGGAAACAGAGATCTTGAACAATATGATAAACGATCTAGATTTAACAGACATATGCAGAACGTTGCACCCAAACTTAGTGGGTTATACATTCTTCTGAAGTGCTCATGGATCTTTCTCCAGGATAGACCACATGTTTGGTCACAAGGCAGGGCTCAATCAATATAAAAAGTTTGAAATTATACAAAGCACCTTCTCAGATCATAATGGAATGAAACTGGAAATCAATAACAGACAGGAAAGAGGTAAATTCACCAATGTGGAGGCTGAACAACACACTCGTAAATAATCAGTGGGTCAAAGAAGAAACTGTAAGTGAAATTAGTAAATATATTGAGATGAATGAAAATGAGAAAACCATTTATGAAAACTTATGGGATACTACATTCCTGAAACAATTTTTAGGTTTTTTTTGTACTAGAAAATGTAGGCAGTGTTTTCACAAAAGTAAATGTACAGTGATTTGAAATACAATAAATGAAGGCAACGCATGGCCTTCCAATAAAACATTTGAAGACTGAATTAAAAAAAAAAAAAAAAGAAAAGAAAACTTATGGGATACAGCAAAGGCAGTCTTGAGAGGGAAATTTATAGCCCTAAATGCCTATATTAGAAAAGAAGAAAGAGCTAAAATCAAAGATCTAACTGAACAACTGGAGAAACTAGAAAAAGAACAGAAAAACACTCCCCAAGCAGGTAGAAGGAAAGAAATAATAGATTAGAGCAAAAATAAATGAAAATGAGAACAAAAAAATAGAGGAAATCAACAAAACCAAAAGCTAGTTTTTTGAGAAGATCAGTAAAATTGACAAACCCCTCACTAGACTAACAAAGAAAAAAAAGAGAGAAGATGCAAATAAATAAAATCAGAAATGTGAGGAGCAAAGGTACAACTGACCCTACAGAAATAGAAAGGATTATATGAGGATATTATGAGAAACTATATGCCAACAAACTAGACAACCTAGATGAAATGGACAAATTCCTAGAAATGCACAAATAACCTATACTGATGCTACAAGAAATATAAGAACTTAACAAATCAATCACATTTAAAGATTGAATGAGTCATCAAAAATCTCCCAACAAAGAAAAGTCCAGGACCAAATGGCTTCACAGATGAATTCTACTAAGCATTTGGAGAAGAATTAACACCAATACTGTTTTTTATTTTGTTTGTTTGTTTTTTAAAGATTTATTTTATTTACTTATGTTCCCCCCCTCATTGTTTGTGGTTGCTGTCTGCTCTCTGTGTCCATTTGCTGTGAGTTCTCTGTGTCTGCTCGCCTTCTCTTTAGGAGGCACCAGGGAACCGAACCCGGAACCTCACACATCGAAGAAAGGCGCTCAACCACCTGAGCCACCTCAGCTCCCTTGTTTGTTGTGTCTCTAATTGTCTTTCTTCTTTGTGTCAGCATTGCGTCATCTTGTTGCTTCAGCTCACTGCACCTGCCCGCTGTGCCAGCTTACCTTCTCCAGGAGGCACCGGGAATTGAACCCAGGACCTCCCATGTGGTAGGTGGAAGCCCAATCGCTTGAGCCACATCCACTTCCTAAGTCCTGTCTAAAATATTTGAAAAAATTCAAAAGGAGGGAAAATTATCCAATACATTTTATGAAGCCAACATCACCCTAATAACAAAGGCAGATAAAGACACTATAAGAAGAGAAAATTACAGACCAACTTTCTAGTGAACATAGATGAAAAAATTCTCAACAAAATACTTGCAAATAGAACCCAACAGCATATCAAAAGACTTATACACCATGGCCAAGTGTAATTTATTCCTGGTATGCAAGGCTGGTTCAACATAAGAAAATCAGTTAACAAATTGATGGCAAAAAACCACACGATCATCTCGATTGATGTAGAAAAGGCATTCGACAAAATCCAGCATCCTTTCTTTTTTTTTTTTTTTTCCACTTCCCTTCTTTTTTTTTTTTTTAATATATTTTTATTTTATTTTTTTTAAGATTTTATTTATTTGTTCATTTATCCCCCCCTTGCTGCTTGTGCTCGCTGTGTCCATTTGCTGTGCGTTTTTCTGTGTCTGCTTGCCTCCCCTTGCTGGGTCGTCCTGCTGCGTCAGCTCACCGCGCCGTGTGGGCCAGCTTGCCTTCACCAGGAGGCTCCGGGAACTGAACCCGGGGCCTCCCATATGGTAAACGGGAGCCCCACTGATTGAGCCACATCCGCCTCCCCAGCATCCTTTCTTGATAAAAACACTTAGAAAGATAGGAATAGAAGGAAAATTCTTCAATATGGTAATAGGCATATATGAAAAACCCACAGCCAACATTGTACTCAATGGGGAAAGGTTGAAAGCTTTCCCACTGAGATTGGGAAAAAGACAAGGATGCCCACTGTCACCATTGTTATTCAGCATTGTACTAGAAGTTCTAGCTAGAGGAAATAGACAAGAAAAAAAAAAAAAAAAAAGAATTGAAGGCATCCAAATAGGAAAAGAGAAACACTCACTAATTTTGGATGACATGATCCTGTATTTAGAAAATTCTGAAATGTCTACAACAAAGCTACTTGAGCTAATAAATGAGTTCAGCAAAGTATCAGGAGACACAATCAACATGCAAAAATCAGTAATGATTATGTACACTAGTATTGAACAACCTGAGGAGGAAATCAGGGAAAAAATTTCATTTACAATAGCAACATAAAGACTCAAATACCTACAAATCAATTTAACTAAAGAAGTACAGGACCCATATATATATATAGAAGGCTCATGGGCTGCCAGGCTCTGTGTGCCAGTAAGCCGCCAGGCCCCGGGAGCCATGCAGCAAGATGATGACGTAACAGGAGAGAGACAAGACGAGATGCTCCGAAAGGTCTGAAAACCAGGAACCAAGGTGGCGCAGGTGGCCGAACACCTCTCTCCTACATCGGACGTCTCCAGGATCGAATCCTGGTGAAGACTGGAGGAGGAGGATGAGAAGAGATGGCAGGAAACAGACACAGAGAATTGCCCAGCGAATGGGCACAAAACAGCAAATGGGGAAGGGGGTGTTTAAAATGGATAAAGTAAATAAATAAATCTTAAAAAAAAAAAAATGTAACATGGGACTATATAGCATAGTGAAACCTCATGTGAAACATGAGTTTGTGTAATATTGCATATATAAAACTGTTTTTCTTTGAAACTGAACAAATGTATATTAATATTACAAGATGTTACTACCAGGCAAAAATGCAACCAAAGTAAACTATGGACAGTAGTGTATAGTAATATATTAAGATCTTCCATTAAGGGTAAAAAGAAATATACTAAGTGAAAGAAACTAGACAAAAGATACTACATATTTTTTGACTCCATCTATACAAAATATAAATACAAATAAATTAGAGAGACAGAAACAGAATAGCAGTTATGTACGGTAGGGGAAGGACAGAGAGATTGAGAGGTGATTATTTAGTGGTAGGGTTTTTTTTTTTGTCTGCTTTTATTTATTAGTGGATTAATGAAAATGCTCTAATAATGATTAAAGTGATGAATACACAACTATGTAATTATATCAAATTCCATTGATTGTACACACTGGCTGGATTGTATTGTATACTTTATGAATACGTATCAATAAAATTTATTTAAAGAAGAAAAAAAATTGTCACACCATAACTAAAGTCAGAGAGAACAGGTATCCAATAGATCTCCAAAATTCTTGTAACTTTCAGTGACAAATGGGGGAAAAACATGTAGAATTTTTGTTTCCAAAGAGCTCCTATGTTTATCCATAAGATTAAATATCCATTATTTAATGTTCCTTCAAAAATTTTTAGAGTAGTGTAATGCTTACTGTAGCAGTTTGCATTGTGAATTCCAAAAATAGATATTGGATTATGTTTGTAAACTGGCCTGTTCCTCTGGGCGTATTAGATTGTATTAACTTCAGAGGTTTCACTTTTTTCTTTTTTAAAAGATTTATTTATTTATTTATTTATTTACCCACCCCCCCGGGTTGTTTTGCGCTCGCTGTCTCCTCTGTGTTCTTTCTGTGTCTGGACCTCCTATATGGTAGATGGGAGCCCAATCACTTAAGCCATATCTGCTTCCCATTTTTCTTGAAATTATGATTAGGGCTTTGATTGGGCCATTTTAGTAGGACATTGAGTACCCGCCCCCTTGGTAGGCGGGGACTCACAGAGAAAACAACAAGGCAGAAGAGAGTTGGAGTTTTGATGCTGGGGTCCCAGGAAGTAAACACACAGGAGAAGAACACAGAAGAATAGGGATGGTTCCATAGACATGGCAGAGGCCCAGGGAAGACAGAGCACCTGATAGTTTACAGCTGACTTTGTGGAGCGAACAGAGCAGCTGTGCCTGGAGAGAAATGAGCCCTGGGAGAGACACGAGCCTTATACCAACCTACAGCTGAGACCAGAAGCTGTGCCCATGGAGCCTGAAGAGGAAGAGGGAGGCTGAACCCTTGCAGAGACCGGCAGCCAACCTGCTCCAACATGTGTCAACAGACTTTGGGGAGGGAAGTAATTTACTCTTTATGGCCTTGTGGCTGTAAGCTTCTACCCCAAATAAATATGTTTTATAAAAACCAACCGATTTCTGGTATTTTGCATTGGAGCCCCTTTGACTAATACACTTACTGTCATCACCTGTTTAGATTTGTTTATTCCTCTTTCAAGGGGTGTCGTCACCTCACGAAAACCAGAAAAGGGTATGCTGCCATCAGGTGGGGACAGTACCTTATTTAAGTCTACAGTAAAGAAAGGCTTAAGAAATGTGTTTCTCTGAAAGCCCTATTGAATAAAATTTCTAGCAAAGGATAAAATGGTGAATTTTAGGTTGTATATATGTTACCATTTTGAAAAAAACAACACAAAAAACCCATAGAACTATACATCATATTCAATCCTAATGTTAACTATGGACTATAGTTAATAGTATAATTACACTAAGACTGTTTCATCAGTTTTAACAAAGTTTACACTGATGCAAAATGTTAATAATAGGGAAAACTATATGAAAGGCATATATGGGAACTCTGTGCTTTCTGCATGATTTTTCTGTAAACCTACAACCGCTCTAATTTTTAAAAAAATTCTAGCCACAGAATCACACCTTTCTCAGCCTCCTATGAAAAGCGGTTTGAGAAATGACAGGCACATAGGCTTCTAGATGCTGCAGCATGCAGTTCCCTGAGGCGCACTGCTACCTAATCTGCGGAGGAAAACCAGCCTCTCTTTCATGAAGAAAATTGATACAACTCCTTTCCTGGAAGCTATTTCCAGAATTGACTGTGAGTTGGGCTGGGCTTGAAATTTAACTGTCATGGTCCTTTAGCAGTTAATGGATGTGGAGGTAGAGCTTGGATTTTATGAGTCTCTACTTTATGCCCCTTCAATATCTTAGCATCAAACCACATCTCTCAGCCAGCCTCTTGCTTTCAAAAAGCATATTGTTTTTCTGAATCTGATCATGCATTCTAATTTTTTATTCCAAAAATATTATCATCCTGCTGGGGTGCCCTAACTTTAGAAGTTTTCTCCAAAATTACCTACAAAAACAAGTATTTCTGAGCAACTTTCAAACAAGATCTGCCTTCAGCAAATCCTTTTAGGGACAAAAGGTGGGGTTTGGGCTGGGTGCTTTATAGATACTTAAAGTGCCATGTAATAGTTTTAAGATTTGCGTAAGGTATGGAACGGGTAGGTCACTTGTAAACTCCCTGGGTAAAGAGCTTGGGCAGAGAGATATTCCCTTTCAAATGACTCATGGTGTGCAGGGGCCGGGGAAATGTGGAGACTCTTTGTGCTAGCTGCTCAATTACTCTGTAAATCTAATACTGCTCAGAAAATAAAGTCGGTTAATTAAAAAAAAAAAAAAAGATTCACAGAGTAGGATTGTAATATATTTTGCTTTGCCACAAAGTTTGAATCACTAGTCACCCAGGTAGTGGTGGTGGCTGGAAGAGTTTCAAAGTGACATTGTCTTTCATTGTCTTCAATGGACCTTTCTACCTTAAGTGTTCAATTACATTAAAATATATATATATGTGTGTGTGTGTGTGTGTGTATATATATATATACATACATACACATATTAAATCCCTGATACCTCCTTTTAAAAAAATTGGGGGGCTGGCATGAGCAGCCCTTCTGTTAGACAACTCTAGCTTGTTGACAGGAGAACAGGACGTGCTGTGCAGGCGGAGTGGGCTTGGTGCTCATGAGAGACTAATTATAAAGGTCGACATAAGATATTTGTTCACAGATGATGAGGCAGGTAACCAATAAAAGGAAACAACCCATTAGAGAGAAAGAATTTTAATCAACATGTTAAAAAATTTACGTAACTGTGTTGAACATAACATATGCAACATTAAATTCTGGGTAATACATGAATTGTCTTCTCTATGTGGGAATACCTTGCTTTGAGCAAACCTGATATATGACGGTCTTGACTAATCATTGCTAGAAAGCTTTGACACAAGACTAATGTTGTATAACACACTCCCAGGGTATGTTTAAAACAGAGCTTGATCTTTCAAAATTGATTTGCACATAATTTTAGGGAGACTATTGGTTAAAATGAGGTATTATCTGTGCTGTAGTTCCATGAGCACACACTTGAGTTTCTGACAAAGGAAGTTTTACTCTTCATCATCATAAAGTTTCATTTTATGAAAAAATAATTCAGGAGGCATGCGCATAGCGTAAGCGCAGAGTGTAAGGTGAGTGCGTGATGGATGCACAACACAGTACACCACAAATGGACGTCATTCCCAATCATACAGTTCCCCCCCTTACAAAACACGTCCTAACCCCAAACACCCCATGGGAGCGTGTGTGCGGTGTACCCTGCCACATCTACGGGTACGTGTATATGTGCAAGGACGGGTATGCCGCAATGGCGGTAGGGCCTCTCTTAGTGGTAGGATATCTGCTCCTGGGCCAGTTTGGCTTCACACCTGGAGCTGGCTCTTGGCTGGTATTTGTGCCTCTCTTCGGAGAGCATGCTACTGTAAAACCTGGCTTCTTGCTCTGTGCAAACAAGATACAAAAGTCCGAATTCAATTTATGTTGCAATTTCTCAAGTTATAGTTAGGCTGGGGGTAGGTTTCACAATTGAGTTGGTAAGAAGTATTTGCATCCCCAGTCCATCCCCATACCAAAGTCACTGATATTGTCTATTACTGGGCAGAGGTGAAAGGCTCATGGGCAGCATTTTAACTGCCCCACAGAAGCTGAGAGAATGCAATTTATAAGCTGTCTAGAAACATTACATAAAGGAAGAGAAGAACTTGATCGATCAAAGTGAGACATGGCCTCATTTTTTTTCAACTCTGTTTATCTAACACATCATGGAAGTTAAATGCCCACGTCTCCGTTAGAGAAACATCACACTAGACATTTTACGAAAAGGAAGTAAAGGCAAAAGTTTGGAAGGCACTCATTCACCACACTGTACTTAAGCGAATCCATCATCATAAGAATAGCCTAACTAGCATGTTTCAGCTTGTAGGCTCTAGCTTTATCCACCCAATGAGGAGAGGATAAGTTCATCACTCATCAGTCTGTCAGGACCGAAACCCTCTGATCTGATTTGATTTACACCTCTCTTTTCATCACTCTCCAGTTCCTGCCATACCCTGGTGATCTCACTTTCTATCCTGTCACTCCTCCTAGAGGACTGTCACCTTCAGGGCAGGGATGATGGCATCATAGTCCTCAAAAGGCCCTGCAAGGAGTAGGTTCTCCAGAAGATACCAATGGGTAAATGAGAGTCCCAACCTGAGAACTCCCCAGTAACAGACTTGGGAGGACAGCAGGGACTTCTCTTGGGGGAAATGTCCATTCTCCATCTAGTACACTTCCGTTACTCCAGTGCTTCTCAACCTTTGCATCACCAGACAAATGTGAACATCACCCTCCCTAGATGTATCCAGGGCTATGTGAAATGGCAGTGTACTAGTTATTTCTCCACTCCTTTTTTCTTCCCATTTGGAAAGAATATGCAAGTACAAATGATCAAGAGTTTCGTTTATAGATAAATATGAATTCATTCTAACTTATTCTTTTAAAAAAGTAAATAATTCACAAATAATTCACAAATGTTGGTACTGAACGATCACTGGCAATGCTGGATGTGGGGCACACCTGACAACTGACGGCAACAAACCCCCCACCTGCCGTGGTTAAGACCCACTCACTGCATTAATCACTGACTTACTTGAAATAGTGCCATGGAGGTATAAAACAAGGGCTGCCTAACAAATGCCTGTGAAAATTAAATTCTTTTATTTTTTATTTTTTATTTTTATTTATTTATTCATTTATCCCCCCCTTGCTGCTTGTGCTCTCTGGGTCAGCTAACCATGCTGTGCGGGCGGGCTTGCCTTCATCAGGAGGCCCCGGGAACCGAACTCGGGGCCTCCCATATGGTAAACGGGAGCCCTACTGATTGAGCCACAGCCGCTTCCCGAAAATTAAATTCTTGATGGCAAACTTTTTGCTCTGGGTGGGCCTCCTCTGGCCCCTTGTGGGCTGTGTCCCAGGGTGATTAGATGGTTTATGGCCTGAGGGTAAAAATACCTCAAAGGTTTGCCTAAGCAAAATTCAGGAATCCCTCCAGAGCACACAATGCATTTGAAATAAAATTAATAACTGTAATACATGCATATATATTAGGTGAAGTACCTGTATTCTCTCCTTATTCTTAGTCAGAATCAGGGTGGTCATTTTTGAGGGGTCCAGGGAGGTGCCTTTGTCTCTTCCATTTAACTGTGTCTAGAAGAAAATGAGCATATTCTCACTACATTTTCCACTTCAACACGTGATTACACGGAACATACATTATTTGTGTGATAGTTGTTCATGTATGTTGATTCATTATAATACTCTCACATGAAAAGAGAGGCAGAAAGGGCATAAACTAATATTAATTCAAAAAAAGAAGGGAAATAAACTAACATTTATTGGGTGCCTACTATATGCCAGGCACTTTTTCACACAGTTTCTCATTTAATCCTCACAACAATCTTATGATTTAGATATTATTACCCCTATTCTTCAGATGCAGAAATGGAATTCCAGGGTGGCTAAGGAACTCATGGAATATTAAATAATGATGTTGGAATCCGAATTTAAGGCAGACTTCAAAGCTTGTGCTCTTGCCACTATTACACTACATATCAATGGTCCTCAGTACTGAGCAGGGACAGCTGGCTCTGGTGGGGAGGGAGTTCCTCCACGTAACACACTGTTAACCAGAGGGGTGCATTCAGCACAAGAAGGACCCATCTTGTACCCCATCTACTAGGAAAAGGCTACTATTGTATCAAAACATACTTTTATACATGAAAGAATCACAGATTTTATTACTACAAGACTTCAATGCACTAAAAAATATCCAAAGGTGGTTGGGTGCTTCTCTTCTGTGTTCCCACTGCACCCTACTCTTTGATGGAATTTCCAGACTCTAAGGTCCCCGAGGCAGGGAGTGTTTTGTTCAGTGTTTTATTTCCAACATCCTGTAGAGGGCCTGGCATGTAGTATGCAATAAAATGTGTTGGGTGGATGGGTGGATGGGTGGGTGGGTAGATGGTAAACAGCTGGTACTTATGTTCTTGGCATAAAATTACAAATCACTAATAATATTTGATGTCAGACTTCAGTGGTGTCTGATCCAAAGCAGTACCAGCGTCCCCAGCAATTCTAGTGGCACTGACAGGTAAGGTGACATCGATGGCTACGGCATTCTTCACTCTGTTGGAGAGATGTGCTACTGGAGAAATTAGAGAAACTGTGTGACAAAGAGTCAAGCAAAATATGCTACCTCATTCAATCTTGGGTTTTCATTTTTCATTGTTGAAGAACTGGGACTCTTTGAATCTTTGAAAAAGGTAGGCTGCTTTTGCAGTGTAGAAGCAAATCCTGCCCTTTCCTAGAAGGATTGAGTGCAAAGAGAATATATCTCAATTGATCCCTAATGATTGATCCATTCATAATTTTTTTTTTTTTTTTTTTTTAATTTTTTTACCGGGAGGTATCGGGGATCGAACCCCCGTCTCTCCATATGGTAGACGGACGCCGAACCTCTTGAGCCACATCCGTTTCCCAGATCCATTCATAATTGACCCAATTAGTGCAGCATCAAAACTCCCACCTCTGAAAGCATTTTCATCTTTAAAAAGAAGAGGGTGTGGTATGGTGTGGCAACGGGAAGAAAGACTAGGAAGGAGCTATGCAGGTATCCTTTACCTGGACCAGGCTTGATTCCTCAGCCACCCAAACCACTCTGACTAGCTCCAGTCACCACTTTTCCAGTACCCACTCTTTCTTCTGGAAATCCAGACTTGCTCAAAACCCATCCTTGCTATGCCAGAGGGTAGCAGAGGATCAGTGGGCCAAGACCAAAACCTGCTCAGAGATTTCCAGAGGACCCAAGGAAGGGCTCTGAACTCAAAATAGCATCCCCCATTCTCCATCTCATTCTGGGTTTAGGGTAAATCTTAGTCCCTTTTCCTGTTCCCTCAATGGAGTATCCTGTAACCAGACAGTAGAAGGGGGCAGCAGGGCTTTCTTACTGGAGCATCTTCTGTTAACTTTAACTCCCGCATCAAATTATTTTTCTGGTACTGCTCATTTCGCTGTTTCCTAGTCTGGAGTGGTTTCTTTTTTTTCTTTTTATACATCTTCTTCTTCTGATCCAACTATTCCAGAAAATACAGAGAAACTAGTTATTGAGGATTCCAGAGCCTATTATCCGCCCACATGCAGCACTCTTCACACAACGCCCAAGACACAACAGCTAATCCAGTACGTGGGCTTTCACAATTGTTAAATTGTAGGTGATTTGGAGAATGAACAAACAGTTCAGTAACCTTGTTGGAGGCTGCTCTCTATTTAACACCCCCAAACCCCACTATTATAGATACACCGCCAAGGGAGAATTTATACTAATAAGCAATATCTGTGGTTTAGTTTATAAAACCAGATTATGTATGGCAATGATATCAGGTGCAGAGAATACCAATTATTAGATGTGTAGTACAAAGAGTCAGTGTGGCTGTGACCGTAAGGTGAGTTTAATAGCAAATGAAGCTCAGGACTAATTTTCTAGGTACCCACTGTGCGGGTGACGCTTATACTAACATTGCTGCGAATCCAAAGGAAGAAATTGTAGGGTCTGGTCTACAATTAAGGCTCCTCCTGACACTGCCTTAATCTCACCCTATGATGATATTTCTTAACACAACTAGGAAATAATGTGTAGAACAACTACAACAAATATTTTGCTGTTACAGTAAAAAAAATGTATGGGTTGTTTTTAATAACCACTACCTCTTTTTTTTTTTTTTTTTTTTTAAAAAGATTTTATTTATTTATTCATTTATCCCCCCCTTGCTGCTTGTGCTCGCTGGGTTAGCTAACCACGCCGTGCAGGCGGGCTTGCCTTCACCAGGAGGCCCCGGGAACCGAACCCGGGGCCTCCCATATGGTAAACGGGAGCCCTACTGATTGAGCCACAGCCGCTTCCCTAATACTATTTTTTTTTTATTTTACTGGGAGGTCCCGGGGATCGAACCCAGGTCCCTCCATATGGGAGACGGACGCCCAGCCATTTGAGCCACATCCGCCCCCCTATAACCACTACCTCTTAACATGGTTTTCACCTGTAGTTGAAATAAATATATAGAGTCCCCACCTTTGTCTTTCCTACATTTTTATTTATTTATTTATTCGTTTTTTATTGTGGGTAAAAATCAAAGTTTTCACAATACATACCACTATTTATAAAATGATATATAAATATATATACATATATGTGCATTTGCTTACAAAAATGTTATTTATATATATATATATAAATATATTTTAAGAGGTGCTTAGATACCCAAAATATTACACGGAACCCACTGGGACCTACATTTTTTTTTTAAAGCAAGTTATAAAGGACAAAATGAAAGACTCCAGGGCAGGGTGATCAGTTAGGACACTATTACTACATTTCCTGATTGAGGAGGAAGTTATCATCTTGCTTGCTCTCTGCAGACCTTAGGCCAGTTGGAAAATCCTATCAAATTGTCCCGGAGCATTGGGATATTTTTAAGGCTGCTACATGCCTGGGTGGATGATTGTCCATAATCTCACCTCATCTGCTATGCTCAGTAGATGAACAGGGAGACCATCTGAGAGGGAGCTGTCAGACCCACTGGTGCTGTTTCCAAAATGAAAAAAAAAAGGGAATTAACAGTTAGTAATATGTTTAAGAAGTATAACATTTACTAGTCATAGGATTAGGATATCTAGTCTGCTATTTGCCTGCATTGTCTATGTTTCAATTACTTAGGGATTCTTGACAAGCACATTCATTCATTCAGTCACTTGGTCATTCATCCTGAACTCCTACTCCATGCCAGGCAGTAAGTTAGGTACAAAGATGAACGAGGCAGCTCTTTTTCGTGGCTCCTCGGAGGCGATCGGCTGTTTCAGCATGAAGCTGAACATCTCCTTCCCAGCCACTGGCTGTCAGAAGCTCATTGAAGTGGACGATGAACGCAAACTTCGTACATTTTATGAGAAGCGTATGGCCACAGAAGTTGCTGCTGACGCTCTGGGTGAAGAGTGGAAGGGTTATGTTGTCCGAATCAGTGGCGGAAATGACAAACAAGGTTTCCCCATGAAGCAGGGTGTATTGACCCATGGCCGTGTCCGCCTCTTACTGAGTAAGGGGCATTCGTGTT
Source organism: Tolypeutes matacus (assembly GCA_026826555.1). Taxonomy (NCBI): domain Eukaryota; kingdom Metazoa; phylum Chordata; class Mammalia; order Cingulata; family Chlamyphoridae; genus Tolypeutes; species Tolypeutes matacus. Next base: position 1,253,643 of record JAKSZT010007815.1, on the reverse strand, counting down.
ATAGACCAAGGAGGACTGGAGAAAGAAAGCGCAAATCTGTTCGGGGTTGCATTGTGGATGCCAATCTGAGTGTTCTCAACTTGGTTATTGTAAAAAAAGGAGAGAAGGATATTCCTGGACTAACTGATACTACTGTGCCTCGTCGCCTGGGACCCAAAAGAGCTAGCAGAATCCGCAAACTTTTCAATCTCTCTAAAGAAGATGATGTCCGCCAGTATGTTGTGAGAAAGCCCCTGAACAAAGAAGGTAAGAAACCCAGGACCAAAGCACCCAAGATTCAGCGTCTTGTTACTCCCCGAGTCCTGCAACATAAACGTCGGCGTATTGCCCTGAAGAAACAGCGTACCAAGAAAAATAAGGAAGAGGCCGCAGAATATGCTAAACTTTTGGCCAAGAGAATGAAGGAGGCCAAAGAAAAACGCCAGGAACAGATTGCTAAGAGACGGAGGCTGTCCTCTCTGAGAGCTTCTACCTCAAAGTCTGAGTCCAGTCAAAAATGAGATTTTCTAAGAGTAACAAATAAATAAGACATTAAATCTAAAAAAAAAAAAGATGAACGAGGCAGAGCCCCTGGCACCAAGGAGGCCACAATCCATGTGGCAAAGTGATACTGGCCAGATGGGCAAAGTTACCCTCGGCAGTGGCTGGGGGAAGCCACAGGATTCTCAATGTGCAGCCCTAGAGGAGATTGGGAAACAATGATTTGTTTGAAAGAAGGAGATTGGTCTCACTTATTCCTGTCTGGTCAGTACCATTTCAGAGAATCAAGAACCTACTAGGTACTCTAAATAGTTGTTGAATGTATAAATAAATGAATTTAATAACAAAGAATCTGCAAGCTAGAGACCAAGAATATTACTTTTATCACCCCAAGTCTCCACTCAAAAGTGTTGGCTACATATCTAGACTAATCTAAAGTCCCTCCCACAACTGTCCCCTCCCCCTTTCTTCAAGGGTGAGAATGAATGACGATCCAGACAATCAATCCTTTCTTGCCTTGTCATGTCTTTTACTTAACTGGCACATTCTATTTTTCCCTTTCCTGAGGTTTGGTTGGCTAGAACTGAGAGCTGTGCTCTATATCAGAGGCTCCATATACAAAAGATGTCTTAGACACAAACCTCAAATCTCATGGGAAAAGACAGCATTTAAGATCATTTTTTCTGCTTGGCCCTTTCATTCTGTCCACGTTCCCCCTCCTGCCCCTCAGTGTACAATGAGGAGCCCCACAGCAAGACAGTGGGAAGAAAGCCCTCTCTTTTCTAATCTAATTGCTAATTCCATGTTCTTACAAGGCTTTTCCAGCCTGAGGAGTAGCCTTTGTGGCCACTGGAAAATAGTCTCCCAAGTCGCTTTTGGAGGTAACAGGAAACCTTAACAAATGGGATTAAAGTACTGGATGCAATATGATTCCAAAATATCAAAAACAAAACAAAAAAAGTGTGTGCACACAGACATGCAAACTCAAACTGTGCTTGTACACTCAGTCTGCTTCTCTGTGCAATGGTGAGAAGGATAAGTGGAGCCCCATGGAGGCTTGGCTAGCCTGCTTCCTGGAGCAGAGGCCGGCAAATTGGATTCATGAATTTTTAACTAAATTTATTAGCTGGTCCCTGCTGAGCCAGCTGGAATGCAAAGGCTGGCTGGTTCCGGAGTAAGTTCCTCCTGGACTCTACATGTGTGAGTCGATATTCAGGGGGTATAAAAGTGGAGAAGGTTTTGGTGCAGTAGTTTTTGAGAGGCAAAAGATCCTGGAGAGTGGATGGGGTGACATGGTGAATGGGGCACCCTATGTGGCCCGTCCATCCGGTTTAAGCTCCCTAAAGAGATATTTGTGAGACTCAGCCAGCAGAACTGCTTTAGGGCCCAGACTTCAATGAGCCACATAGAGTGGGTGGGAGAGCCGTCCCCTTCCAGACTGTTCACCACAGACAAGAGTGCAGCTTTGGCCCCATCAGGGCTCATGGTAGCTTCTGGCAGAAGGTTTCCATGCTCAGCCTGGAAGCCCTCTGACTGATGCACTGGCAGCTGGGGCAGGCTTGAGGCACCCTGGCCAGAAAGCTAACTGGAGTAGAAGGTGTTCTTGTGTGCAAGACACTGCCCCACCTGAGGACTTCCTGAAAATGCCGGGGAGACTATACGAGGGTGGGGCTGAGCTTGCACATGGACAGGTAGGGCCAAGAGCTACTGAGATCGGAGCATGATGTTAACGTGACCCAATTTAAACTCCCAGGTTAATAACATTGGATGCTAATGTTATCTATCTAACCCAGTCATCTAGAAGAAGTTTTTATGCCATTTTCTCAGACATCCTGAAATAGTTCAATTTTCTCTTTTCTCATTTATGATCTACTATCTGTGACTCTGAGTCACGGAATTGTTTGTTGTCCAGAAATATAAAAGAAATACTCAAGGATGACTTAATATTGTAAATTTGTCTATTCTTCCCAAATTAATTTACGAATTCAATTCAATTTCAACATAATTACTGCAGGATATTTTTAAAGAGATAAAATAAAAGCCCATAAATAGCTAAGTCGGTGTTAAAAAAAAAAAAAAGAAGAAAGAGGAGGGCCAAGACCTAGCAGAATTTGAGACAACCTAGGAAGGCACAGTCATGACTCTCTTGCAGGACCAGATAAACAAGGCAGCAGGACCAGATAAGTCAAGGCAGCAGGACTTGTCAGGGATGGCACAGAAGAACAGGGTACATGTGGGAATCTGAAATACAACAAAGGTGGCACTCAAAGCAGCGAGGAAAGAATGAGTTACTTTTCAGCAGATCTATTGGGAAAATTGACTCCTTAAATGGAAGAAGAAAAAAAAAAGTTTGTACCCTACCTAATACCATTTATATAGATGAACTCAAAAGAGATTAAAGACTTAAATGTAAAAGATAGAACTAATAAAGAAAATGTAGGAGAATATCCTTCTGGACTTAGAATGAGACAGTTCTTCAACATATATATATATATATATATAATTTAATTTTAAATAGTGGCTGTGTTTAACTGGCTCACAAAATTCCTGAAAATTAATAATCATTCTCACAAGCCAGTGTGAACTTTTTCCCAATCTCTCTTTAATCCATTCCACTCAAGCTTTTCCCCTCACCACTCCAATGAAAATGCTCTTCTTACTGGTTACCTCATGTTACTAAATTCAATAGACAATTCTCGGTCCTCATCTTTCTTGACTTATCATCAGCATTTGACACTATTGTTCCCTCCCTCTTTTTTACAATATGCTCTTTCCTCAAGTCCCAGGGCATAATTCATGAATTCAACAAATATTTATTGAGCTCTCCTTCTGCACCAGGTACTGTTCTAGAGCTGAACAAAATAAATATCTCCACCCTTATGGAACCTAAATCCTGGTGGGGGGGAAATAACAATAAACAACAGACAAAGTAACTAGGTCAATGATATAGAATGACAGCAGGGGTAAGTGCTACAGAAAAAGGAGGTAGGGCAGGGTAAGGAGGATGGGGAATTGCAGGAGGGTGAAGGAGTGGAGCAAGCTGCCATCTGAGAGTAATGAGGGTAGGCTGCATAGAAGAGGTGATGTTTGAGCAAAGACTTGAAGGGGGTGAAGGAGTTAGCCACATATATATCTGAGTGAAGAGTATTCTAAGCAGAAGGAACTGTTAATGTCACAGTCCCAAGGCAGGAGAGGAACTGCAAGTCTGGGGAAGAGTGAGGAGGCCGGTGTGGCTGTCACAAAGCATGGGACGGTAGGGGTGGAGGTTACACAGATATCAGGTAGGCTAGGTCCTACAGCTTTGTAGGCCACTGTAGAGTCTTTGGCTTTTTATGAGTGCACTGGGGAGCCATTAAGGTGCTCTGAACAGAGAAATGACAATCTGAGTTACATTTTAAAGAGAATCACTCTCTCTATTTTCTTTCTACCTCACTGGTCCTTCCTTCTCAGTCTCCTTTGCTGGCTCCACCCTGTCTCCCTGACCTCTTAATGGTGTGATGCTTAGGGCGCAGGCTTGTATCTCTTCTTTACTCTATCTGTACTTACTCCCTTGGGATCTCATCCAGTCTCAGAGCTTTAAATATCATCTATACAATGATGACTCTCTCCACTGGACTTCTCCATTGAACTCCAGACTCATATATCCAACTGTCTACTCAATATCTCCATTTAGATGTCTAATAGGCATCTTAAACTTAGCATGCCCAACACTAGACCCCTGATCTTCTCACAAACACTGCCCCCCACCCACCCAAAATCTTCTCCACCCCCTTGATCTTCCCCAACTCACTTAAAGACAACTGCATCCAACCAATTGTGAATTGTGGAATCATCCTCTTTCCTTCAGGCCCCATATCCAATTCATAAGCAAATCCTAAAATTTGTAACTTGAAAAGTATATTTCAAATCTGACCAATTCACATTACCACTACCACTCTATTCTGAACCACTATTACCTTTCATCTGTATTATTGCATTAGCCTCCTAATTAGTCTCCCTTAGACCTTTCCCCCTTACAACCTATTTTTCCACAAAGCAGCCAGAGTGTATTCCTGTTAAAACCAAAACCAAAGTCAGATCAGCCACTTCTCTACTCAAAACCTTCCAGGGAGTGGATGTAGCTCAAGCAGTTGAGGGCCCACTTCCCATGTGGGAGGTCCCGGGTTCAGTTAATTGGTGCCTCCTAAAGAAAGCAAACAGATAGCAAGCAAAACAAACAAACAAACAAACAAACAAGAACAATGAGCAGACAACAAGCAGATGGATGAGCAAACAGATAAGGGAGCCAACTCAGGAGGGAAATAAATGAATGAATAAATAAATAAATCTTATTTAAAAAAAAAAAACAAAAAAACAATAACAAAAAAACTTCCATAGACTTTCCATCTCCCTTGGAGTAAAAGCCAAATTCTTTACAATGGCCTACAAGACTTTACACAAACTGCCTGCTTTACTCCCACCCCTTTCTTGTGCCTAGAACAGAGCCTAGCAGAGAACAGGCATTCAATACATAGCTGTTGAACAAGTGAAGTATATATATTAGGTGGGTGGAAAAGTAATTGAAGTTTTGGATAGTGAGTTTTAAACCATTATAACTAGACTCAAACACATCTTTATTAATCAAAATAGGAACCATTATAATCAACACATTTTTGCCAACAAGAAATAAGTTTGTTCATTCCTGTGGCGTAAAAATCCATGCTTTGGGATTCAACGATCTCTTGGAAAGCATTTTCTGCATCCTGCTGGTTGTGGAAGCATTTTCCTTGCAAAAAGTTGTCAAGATGCTTGAAGAAGTGGTAATCGGTTGGCGAGAGGTCAGATGAATATGGTGGATGAGGCAAAACTTCGTAGCCCAATTCGTTCAACTTTGGAAGCGTTGGTTGTGCGACATGCGGTCGGGCATTGTCATGGAGAAGAATTAGGCCCTTTCTTTTGACCAATGCTGGCTGCAGGCGTTGCAATTTTCGGTGTATCTCATCGATTTGCTGAGCATACTTCTCAGGTGTAATGGTTTCACTGGGATTCAGAAAGCTGTAGTGGATCAGACCGGCAGCAGACCACCAAACAGTGAACATGACCTTTTTTTGGTGCAAGTTTGGCTTTGGGAGGTGCTTTGGGGCTTCTTCTAGGTCCAACCACTGAGCTGATCATTGCTGGTTGTTGTACAAAATCCACTTTTCATTGCATGTCACAATCTGATTGAGAAATGGTTCGTTGTTATTACGTAGAATAAGAGGAGATGACTCTTCAAAATGACGATTTTTAAAATTTTTGGTCAGCTCATGAAGCACCCACTTATCGAGCTTTTTCACCTTTCCAATTTGCTTCAAATGCCAAATGACTGTAGAATGGTCGATGCTGAGGTCTTCGGCAACTTCTTGTGTAGTTGTAAAAGGATCAGCCTCGATGATTGCTCTTAATTGGTCATTGTCAAATTCCGAGGACCAGCCACTACCCTCCTCATCTTCAAGGCTCTCACCAACTTTGCAAAACTTCTTGAACCACCACTGCACTGTAGGTTCGTTAGCAGTTCCTGGGTCAAATGTGTTGTTGAGGTTGCAGTTGTCTCTGCTGCGTTACGACCCATTTTGAACTCAAATAAGAAAATCGCTCAAATTTGCCTTTTGTCTAACATCATTTCCATAGTCCAAAATAAATATAAAATAAACAGCAAGTAAAAAGTCATTAGCAAAAAAACAAAGCAGGAAATGCACATTAAAATGACATATAACATAACCACATTTATTTAGGAATGTATTCCAATATCAAGCGGCAAATTTCAACAATGCAAAACCGCAATTACTTTTGCACCAACCTGATAAGTGTGCCACGAACTCAGGAGTATAATTTATTCAATTTTTTGCACCTGAAGTCCAAAACCAACCAAATGACCAAAACCAAAACCCAAACAAAAACACAGAGCAAACAAAACCACAACAAATAAATACATGAATCAAAGAACTTCTCTGGTTTTTCTTTGAAATGAAATTTGTTACCTGGATTCAATGTCAGACAAAGAGATGTCATTCCAACTTCCTTCTAAATCCATATTTTGCCCAAGTTCATTGAACTTCTTATGGATTTCTTGTTGTAAGAGCTCTTTAAGCTCTGCTAGACACTGTGTGAACTGTAGAAGTGAAAAAAAAAAAAGTACTTTTAATCGTTCACTTATTTATTCATCAACTATTTAGTAAATATATTCTGAAAGACATTTAACTTATAGTTGGGGTCACAAAAATGAATAAGCTGTAAGTAACCCCTGCTCCTGAGGACTTGTTAACAGATAATTTATATGAATAGTATTTTTAGGGCAGAACACCTATGAGTGTGGTTTTAGCTACTTTTCTTAATAAAAAAAAAAGGGATAAACTTCTTGAAAACTAGAATTGTCTGGTTTATTTATTTATTTTTTGAGTAGTGAGGAAGGAAGAATTAGAATGGGGTTGTTCAGATTTTGGCCTATGGAAAAGATGATTTATAGGCCACAATGTGGTCAAATTCTCCTTTAAATATATATATATATTTTTAAATTTTATTTTATTTATCTCTCTCCACCCCCTCATTGTTTGCAATTGCTGTATCTGTTCATCATCTTTGTTTCTTTAGGAGGCACCAGGAACCGAACCCAGGACCTCCAATATGGGAGGGAGGCGCCTAATTGCTTAAGCCACCTCCATTCCCTGATTTGTTGTGTCTCTCATTATGTTTTCCCTCTCGTGTCTCTTGTCGCATCATCTTGTTGCGTCAGCTCACTGTGCTTGCCCATTGTGTCAGCTGGCCGTCCTGCTTGTCCTCTTTAGGGGGCACCGGGAAACTCTGCTCCCAGCTTTGTTGTGTCTCTCATTATGTTTTTTCTTCTTGTGTCTTGTTGGATCAGCTTGCTGCGCCTGCCTGTTGTGCCAGCTCGCTGTCTTCTTTAGGTGGTACTGGGAACCGAACCACGGACCTCCCATGTGGTAGGTGGGAGCCCAATCGCTTGAGCCACATATGCTTCCCTTTAAATATTTTTTAAGCTATTACCTCCAGGGTGGTTAGGGTCAACATTTCCTTCCAGGGTCAACATTTCTTTTCTTTCTTTTTTTTTTTTTTTAGGTACCAGGGTTGGGGATTAAATCCTGGACTTCATATGTGGGAAGCCGGTGCTCAACCACTGAGCCCCATTGGCTCCCCTGTTTTGGTTTTTTCGTTTGTTTCTTTGCTGTTTTGTTTTTTTGTTGTTTTTAGGGGGTACCGAGGACCAAGCCTGGGACCTCTCATGTGGGAAGCAGGCCCTCAACCACTCCCCCCAATATTTCTGAAGGGGCATGAGAGTGAATTGGAGACCATGAGTGCAGACTACCTTTTAAGAAGTGGAGTAATGAAGGGGAATAGAAATAGCTTGTTGGATGGGAAGTGGCTGTGGCTCAATCAGTGGGGCTCCCGTTTACCATATGGGAGGCCCCGGGTTCGGTTCCCGGGGCCTCCTGGTGAAGGCAAGCCCGCCCGCATGGCGTGGTTAGCTGACCCAGCGAGCACAAGCAGCAAGGGGGTGATAAATGAATAAATAAATAAAATCTTTAAAAAAAAAAAAAAAAGAAAAAGAAATAGCTTGTTGGAGAAATAAGGCCAAAGGACCTTTGTTTTTTTAGAATAGGGGTAGCTAAAGAATGTTTGCATTTGATAGGAAGAAGTAAGAACAGGAAAAACTGAGGACAGAAAATAGGAAGGTAATTAATGGGACAAGATCTCAGGGAGGCCAGAGGAGAGGTTGTCAAGTGCACAATGGGCAAGGCTGGTTTTAGAGAGGAGAAAAAACACCTGATTTTCTGAAAGTAGAGAAAAAGAAGAATTGGGGCTGCCATGGGTAATCCTTGAAGTGAGGGAAGGTGTGAAGGAAAGCTTGCATGATGGGCTCTATCTTCTTTTTTCTTAACGTCAATTTTATTGATATATATTAATAAAGTATACAATTAATCTGAAGTATACAATCAACGGTATTTGGTATAATCACATAGTTTGTGCAGTCATCACTTCAATCATTATTATAGCATTTTCATTATTTCTATAATAATAATAAACAAAAAACAGACAAGAAATTTATTATTATTTTTTAATATGGAACGCTTCATGAATTTGCATGTCATCCTTGCCTAGGGGCCATGCTAATCTTCTCTGTATAGTACCAATTTTAGTATATGTGCTGCCAAAGCAAGCACAAGAAAATTCTTCACCTCTCAATCACTCTATGCTTCACCTGCCATATATGGCCACTATTTCTGGCTATTCTTGCACATTTATTTATTTTTAAGAAGTTTTATTAAGATACATTCATGTACCATACAATCTATCCAAAGTGTATAATCAATGGCTTTTAGTATAATCACAATAATGTTCTTTCATGACCACAAAAAACTTTAGAACAATTTCATTATTCCAGAAAGAAAAACTCCACACCCCTTAGCAGACACATCTCAATCCCTCTATTCTTCCCCAGCCTTACATAACCACTAATCTAATTTCATCTTTATAAATTTATTTATATTTACATTTTATATAAATGGAATCATACAATATGTAGTACTTGGTGTTTGGTTTCTTTCACTTAGTATAATGGGTTTTTTGGTCTGCTAATAACATCTTATAGTGTTAACATACATTTGTTCAGTTTCAAAGACAGTCTTATATATGCAATTTACCCATATTCATATTTCACATGTGGTTTTACTGTGCTATACAGTCCTATGTTACATTTTTTAGCTTTCATTTTAGTAACATACATAACCTTAGATTTTCCCTTTAAATCACTGTCATACCCATATAATAGTATTACTAGTTACAAACATAATGTTGTTCTTTCACTTTTTCTATTCATTTCCAAATATTAACACACATCCTTTTTACCAATTCTGCACAAATTAACCCTCAGCTTTCCATTCTCTAACTTCATTCTATTTTCTGGTGACCCATATTCAAGTTAATAACTCCATGAGAATATACAATGTATTTAGTTCCTAGTAGCGAAATCATTCAGTATTTGTCTTTGTGTGTTGGACTCTATCTTCTTGGCGAATTATTTGGTCTTACTATTTGCTGAGAATGTACAGGCGGGAGGATTTAATATTTTCTTTAGTTATAATAACTTCAGAAAATAATTTTTTTTTTACTGGATACATATAATTAAAAAAAAATCATATTGTTACACAATATATTTGGTTCATAGTAACACAATCATACAGTATTTGTCCTTTTGTGTCTAGCTTGCTTCGCTCAACATAATGTCCTCCAGGTTCATCCATGTTGTCATATGCTTTAAGACTTCATTTCGTCTTACAGGTGCATAATATTCCATCATGTGAATAGACCACACTTTGTTTATCCTTTCATCGGTTGATGGACACCTGGGTTGTTTCCAACTTTTGGCAATGGTGAATAATGTGGCCATGAACATCGGTGTGCAGATGTCTGTTCGTGTCACTGCTCTCAGTTCTTCTGAATATATACCCTGTAGTGGTATTGCAGGGTCATGTGGCAAGTCTATATTCAACTTCTTTAGGAACTGCCAAACAGTCCTCCATAGTGGCTGTACCTTCTGCATTCCCACCAACAGTGAAGAAGTGTTCCTATCTCTCCACATCCTCATTAACACTTGAAGTTCTCTGTCTTTTTAAAAGTGGCTATTCTGATAGGTGTGAAATGATATCTCATTGTAGCTTTGATCTGCATTTCCCTAATCATTAGTGATGTTGAGCATTTTTTCATGTGTTTCTTTGCCATTTGTATTTCTTCTTTGGACAAATGTCTATTCAAGTCTTTTGCCCATTTTTTAATTGGGTCGTTTGTCTTTTTATTGCTGAGTTGTAACATCTCTTTCTATATCCTGGATATTAAACTCTTATTGGACATGGGATTTCCAAACATTTTCTCCCATTGAGTCGGCTGCCTTTTCACCCTTTTGACAAAGTCCTGTAAGGTGCAAAAGTGTTTAATTTTGAGGGGGTCTTATGTATCTATTTTTTCTTTAGTTGCACGTGCTTTGGGTGTAAGGTCCAAAAAACTACCACCTACAACAAGGTCTTGAAGATGTTTCCCTACATTTTCTTCTAGTAGTTTTATGGTCCTGGCTTTTATATTTAGGTCTTTGATACATTTTGGGTTGATTCTTGTATAGGGAGTAAGATAGAGGTCCTCTTTCATTCTTTTGGTTATAGATATCCAGTTCTCCCAGCACCATTTGTTGAAGAGACTGTTTTGTCCCATTAACATGGACTTGGTAGGTTTGTCAAAAACCAGTTGACTATATAGGTGAGGGTTTATTTCTGGATTCTCAATTCTATTCCACTGATCGATGTGTGTATCTTTATGCCAGTACCATTCTGTTTTGACCACTGTAGCTTTGTAATATGTTTCAAAGTCAGGCAGTGAAATTCCTCCCATGTCGCTCTTCTTTTTCAGAATGCTTTTGGCTATTCAGGTGCACTTTCCCTTCCAAATGAATTTAGTAATTGCCTTTGCTATTTCTGTAAAGTAAGCTGTTGGGATTTTGATTGGTATTGCATTGAATCTAAAAATCAGTTTGGGTAAGATTGACATCTTCACGATATTTATTCTTCCAATCCATGATCACGGAATGTCTTTTCATTTGTTTAAGTCTTTTAAAATTTCTTTTAGCACTGTTTTGTAGTTTTTTCTGTACATAGGTCCAGTACTTCTTTGGATAAATTAATTCCTAGGTATTTGAGTCCTTCTGTTGCTATTGAAAATGGAATTTTACCCCTGATTTTCTCCTCAGATTGTTCAGTACTAGTGTACAAAAACATTACTGATTTTTGTGTGTTGATCTTGTATCCTGCCACTTTCCTGAGCTCATTTATTAGCTCAAGTAGCTTTGTTGAGGATACTTCAGAATTTTCTAAATACAGGATTATGTCACCTGCAAAGAGTGAGAGTTTTACTTCTTCTTTTCCTATTTGGATGCCTTTAATTTTTTTTTCTTGTCTAATTGCCCTAGCTAGAACTTCTAGTACAATATTGTATAACAGTGGTGACCGTGAGTATCCTCGTCTTGTTCTGGATCTTGGAGGGATAGCTTTCAACCTTTCTCCGTTGAATACGATGTTGGCTATGGGTTTTTCATATACGCCTTTTATCAGATTGAGGAATTTTCCCTCTATTCCTATCTTTTGAAGTGATTTTATGAAAAAAAAAAAAGATACTGGATTTTGTCGAACGCCTTTTCTGTGTAGATTGAGATGATGATGTGTTTTTTTTTTCCTTCAGTTTGTTAATGTGGTGTATTATGTTGATTGATTTTCTGATGGTGAACCAGACTTGCATACCAGGAATAAATTTCACTTGGTTGTGATGTATAAGTCTTTTGATATTGTATTAGTTAGCTGTAGACTATGAGGCTCTCTAGGCTTTACCTCGCACCACAAGGCCAGCTGTGAACTGTCAGGTGAATAGCTCGTCTCTTTACCCAGGGCCTTCTCTCCTTCCTCATCAGAACTCCAACATCAAAAAAAAACTACTACAACTCTGTCCTTTGCCATGTCTTTTATCTTTGAGACCCCACCCACCAAGAGGCAGGGTTTAATACCCTACTGACATGGCCCAATCAAATCCCTAATCATAACTTAATCATGTCCAGATGAACAGACCAGTTTACAAGCATAATCCAATATCTATTTTTTTAAAAAAACAATTTATTGACATATATCATTCATACATGAACATACATAAACAAAAAATATATAATAAAAGTTGTGAACTTAGAAAACAAATATGCATAACATCATAGAGGGCTCCCATACATTACCTTACAACAAATAACTTGCATTGTTGTGAAACATTTGTAACAAATTATGAAAGAGCATCGTCAAAGTACTACAACTAACTATATTCCATATGTTATATTTGGTGTATTTTTCCCCAACCCACCCTATTATTTTTTCTGTTCACAAACCATATAATTTTTAAAAATTTTTTAATTTTTTAAATATTTTAAAAGATGCTTAGGTTACATAAATGTTACACAAAATTACAGGGATTCCCATATTCCCCACCTCCCACACCTTCCATAACATCCCACATAAACATCTTTCATTAGTGTGGCTCATCACCTGCAATGGATATACACATCCTGGGGCTTTGCCACTAAGCATGGACCACAGTTCACATTGTAGACCACACTCTCTTCCCACATAGTTCTGCATGTTATATGCTGATGTAAAATGGCCTATATCTATCGTTGTAATGTCACTCAGGATAATTCCCAAGTCCCGAAAAAGCCTCTGTATTACAACTGCTTTTCCCCCAATATCTATTTTTGGAATTCATAACTATATCAAACTGTCACAGATATGTTGTTAGAATCGATTTGCAAGTGTTTTGTTGATAATTTTTGCATCTATGTTCATTAGACAGATTGGTCTGTAATGTTCTTTTCATGTAGTATCTTTATCTGGCTTTGGTATTGAGTGATGTTGGCTTCATATAATGTGTTGGATAATTTTCCCTCCTCTTCAATTTTTTGGAAGTTTAAACAGGATTGGTGTTAATTCTTTTCGAAATGCTTGGTAGAATTCACCTGTGAAGCCACCTGGTCTTGGACTTGTCTTTGCTGGGAGATTTTTGATGACACATTCAATCTCTTTAAATGTGGTTGGTTTGTTAAGTTTTTGTATTTCTTGTAACGTCGGTGTAGGTTGTTTGTGCATTTCTAGGAATTTGTCTATTTCATCCAGGTTCTCTAGTTTGTTGGCATACAGTTTCTCATAATATCCACTTATGATCCTTTTTATTTCTGCAGGGTCAGTTATAACTTCCCCCCTTTCATTTCTGATAATATTTATTTGTATCTTCTCTCTTTTTTTCTTCGTTAGTCTAGCTAGGGGTTTGTCAATTTTATTGATCTTCTCAAAGAACCAGCTTTTGGTTTTGTTGATTTTCTCTATCATTTTTTTGTTTCAATTCCATTTATTTCTGTGCTAATCTTTATCATTTCTTTCCTTCTGCTTGCTTTGGGATTGATTTGCTGTTCTTTTCCTAGTTTCTCCAATTGTTCAGTTAATTCTTTGAATTTAGCTCTTTCTTCTTCTTTAATATAGGCATTTAGAGCTGTAAATTTCCCTCTCAAGATTGCTTTCGCTACATCCCGTAAGTTTTGATAAGTTGTGTTGTCGTTTTAATTTGTCTCAATATATTTACTGATTTCACTTGCAATTTCTTCTTTGACCCACTGATTATTTAGGAATGGGTTGTTCAGCCTCCACACATTTGCGAATTTACTTTTATCCTGTCTCTTATTGATTTCCAATTTCATTCCATTATGGAATATCTTTTCCACCCTTCCACTTTTAGCTGGTTTGTATCCTGGGTCAAAGATGAGTTTCTTGTAAGCAGCATATTGGTGGCTCTTGTTTTTTTATCCACTCTATCAGCCTGTATCTTTTCTGATAATTTTTTTTTAGGAGGTACCAGTATATGAACCCAGGACCTCGGACATGGGAAGCAGATGCTCAACCACTGAGCTACATCTATTCCCCAGACTGTATCTTTTGATTGGTGAGTTTAATCTATTCACATTCAATGATATTACTGTAAATGCATTATTTACTTCTACCATTTTATTCTTTGGTTTTCATATGTCATATTTTTGTCTGTCTTTTTACTCTTTTGGTTATCCTTTCTCTATTCTTTCTTCTATACTCTCCTCCAGGCCCCTCTCTCCTGTCTTTTTATTTCAGGTTCTAAGGCTTCCTTTAATATTTTCTGCAAAGGTGGATTCTTTTTTGCAATCTCTCTTAGTCTCTGTTTGTTTGTGAATATTTTATACTCGCCTTCATATTTGAAAGACAATTTTGCCGGATAAAGAATTCTTGGGGGAAATCGATGTGGCTCAAGTGATTTGGCTCCTGTCTACATATCGGAGGTCGAGGGTTCGATCCCTGGGCCCTCCTGGTGAAAGCAAGGTGGCCCATGTGGTGAGTTGGCCCAAGTGGAAAGCTGGTGCACGCGGAGTGCTGGCCTGCACGGAGTGCTGGCCTGTGCAGGAGTGCTGGCCCACGTGGAGAGCCGGCACAGCAAGATGACACAACAAAAAGAGACACAGAGGAGAGACAATACAAGACGCAGCAGACCAGGGAGCTGATGTGGCACAAAGATTGAGCATTTCCCTCCCACTCCAGAAAGTCCCAGGATTGGTTCCCAGTGCCACCTAAAGAGAAGACAAGCAGACACAGAAGAACACATGGCAAATAGACACAGAGAGGAGACAAAGGGGTGGGGGTGGGGAATAAATAAATAAATAAATCTTAAAAAAAAAAAGAATTCTCAGCTGGCAATTTTTCTCTTTCAGTATCCTAATTGTATAATACCACTGTCTTCTTGCCTCCAAGTTTGGCATTACTTATGAATTCAAAAATAGATATTGGATTATGTTTGTAAACTGGTCTGTACCTGGGCATGATTAAATTATGATTAGGGCTTTGATTGGGCCATGTCAGTAGGACATTGAGTTCCTGCCTGCTTGGTGGGCAGGGACTCACAGAAAATTACATGGCAGAGAAGAGAGTTGGAATCTTTTTTTTTTTTTTTTTTTTTTTGAGAGTTAGACTCTCGATGCTGAGTTTTGAGCGGGAGCCTTGGAAGTGAACACATAGAAGAACACAGAGGCATAGAGACAGCTCCTTAGACATGGCAGAAGCCCCAGGGAGAGAGACAAAACCATTTGCCTGATAGTTTACTGCTGCCCTTGTGGAGAGGACACAGCAGCTGAGCCCAGAGAGAAACAGAGCCCTGGGAAGAGAGGAACCCAAGAAGCCTGAACTCTTGGCAGATGTCAGCAGCCATCTTGCCCCAACACGTGGCAATGGACTTCGGTAAGGGAAGTAACTTATGCTTTATGGCCTGGTAACTGTAAGCTTCTACCCCAAATAAATATCCTTTATAAAAGCCAACAGATTTCTGGTATTTTGCATCAGTACCCCTTTGGTTGACTAATACACATGATTTGTGAAAGGAAATCTGTGCTAAGTCTTACTGGGCGTCCCTTGTATATGAAAGTTTACTTTTTCTTTGCTGCTCTGAGAATTTTCTCTTTTATCTTTGACATCTGACATTCTGAGTAGTATGTACCTTGGAGTAGGTCTATTTGGATTTATTTTGATTGGGGTTTGGTGCGCTTCTTGGACATGTAGGTTCATTTCTTATGTGAGAGTCTGGAAATTTTCAGCTCTTATTTCCTCAGATACTCTTTCTGCCCCTTTTTCCTTCTCTTCTCCTTCTTCTGGAACTCCCATGACACGTATGTTGTTGTATTTTGTGTTCATTCAACTCTCTGAGCCCCTGCTCAATTTTTTCCATTCTTTTCTCTCTCTGTTCTTTTCTCTATTCAATTTCAGCTGTTCTGTCTTTGGTATCACTTACTCTTGCTTCTATCATTTCGAGTCTGCTGTTGTATGCCTCTAATGTGTTGTTGTTTTTTTTTTAAAGATTTTATTTATTTATTCATTTATCCCCCCCTTGCTGCTTGTGCTCGCTGGGTCAGCTAACCACGCCGTGTGGGCAGGCTTGCCTTCACCAGGAGGCCCCGGGAACTGAACCCGGGGCCTCCCATATGGTAAACGGGAGCCCTACTGATTGAGCCACAGCCGCTTCCCTCTAATGTGTTTTTGATCTCACCTATTGTGTCTTTCATTCCCATGTTCTCTGTTACTTTTCTGTTCAGGATTTCAAATTCTTCTTTGCGCTTGCTTGATGTCTCTCTTTTTTTTTTGGTGATCAATGTCTTCTTTTTTTTCTTTTTAAGACTGATTTATTTTTTTACCTTATCCATCTTAATCCCCCCTCCCCCACCGTTTTGCTGTTTTGTGTCCATATGCTGTGTAATTCTCTGTGTCTGTTTCCTGCCCTCTATTCTCATCCTTCTTCTCCAGTCTTTACCGGCATTTGATCCTGGGGACCTCCGATGTGGGGGAGAGGTGTTCTGCCACCTGTGTCACCTGAGTTCCTGGTTTTTTGGCACGTCTCGTCTTGGCTCTCCCGTGTCACTCTCCTGTTATGTCATCATTTTGCTGCGTGGCTTGGTGGGTCCCGGCATGCCATACACAGGGCCTGGCGACACATGCACCTTTTATATATTTTTTTTTTATTTTACCGGGAGATCCCAAGGATCGAACCCAGGTCCCTCCATATGGCAGACGGACACCCAACCATTTGAGCCACATCTGCCCCACTTTAATGTCTTCTTGATGTCATTTATCTTTTTTGCCATATTGTCTTTCAGCTCATTAATTTGATTGTGGAATTTTGTGTGCATCTTGTTAATTAATTCTCTCAAATCCTGAGTCTCTTATGGGGCTTTGATATATTTCTTTTATGGGCCATGTCTTCCAATTTCTTGGTATGGCTCATAATTTTTTGCTCATGTCTAGGCATCTGATTAGGATGTAGTTTACTCAGATGCTCAATTTCTTTGTCTTTTGCAGGGATTTAGTGGCGGGAGGCTGTGTGTTACCAGTGCTCTTTTATTCTTGGCTTGACCTAGATTGTTAGGATTGTCCCTGCTAGTTGCTCCAAACTGGGCTCTGGACCCAGTAATTGGTTGGAGACATGCTTCCTAGGGCCTTGAGGAGGGAAGCTATAAAGGATGGAAAAAGCGTCTTAGTTATTTTTAATTTTCTCACATACACTTCCTTGGTCTGCTAGCAGATGGTGCTCTTTGGCAGCTCTCAGTTCAATGCTTGGTCAGAGTATATTTGTTGCAACACAGACCAGATCAATGTGTTAGAGCTTCCTGCCTAGAGCCTAAGAGCCTTGTAATTCAAACTTTCTCAGAGACTGTTCTCCAGCCTTCTCTGGCAGCCCCCTCCCTTTTCTAGGGTAGGAAGTAATTCCACTTTCCTCTGTGTCCTCAACAATCAGTCCAGGTTAGCAGAGAAGATTAGGAGGGCTGTATATCTTTAGCTGGCTCCAAATGCAAACAGTGGTGCGGGCCCCACCTGGCCTGGAAGTGCTCCTGGGTCACAGCAGACCAAATTTGTGAGTCAAAAGCTGAGTCAGTACATGTAGCTCTGCTAATAAAAGCACCGGGCTGTCTGTGCTTTGGGGCTAGCATGGTAGATACGTTCTGCTAGGACCCTGACCCCAGCTTTTCTCTTAAAAAAAAAAAAAGTTGAGTCAGCTGAGTCAGCCTTAGGCTGTGTCCCTCTCTCTCCCCTTTCTTGAGGAGGTGGGTCCTCCACAATCAGTCCTGGCTATTAGAGAGGGAGATTGAGAGGGTCAGATTCCTCCAGTCCTGTGCTAGTTCCCAGGGCAAACCACGGTGTGGTCCCACTCGGCCTGGAAGGGCTGGTGGGACGCAGCAGATCAAATTTGTTGGTCAGAAGCTGGGTCAGCCTTAGGCTATGTCTCTCTCTCTCCCTTTTCCTTGAGTGGTGGATCCCTGGGGCCCCCTTTGTCTGTAGCCACAGTCCCAGAGGCCTGAGAATTCTAAAGTGTCTTTAGTGTGGGGGAGGGTGCTGGCAGTAGCAGCTGCTGGTTTCAACTCACAGTTCTGTGGTCATGATTCCCCTCCTTTTTCCCTCTCTCCTCTGGGTGGTGTCCAGCCTTCACCTGGTGTTCTAAACCCTAGAAGATCTTTTTCCAGGCTGTTTCAGCCTGTTCTCTAGCTATTTTTCTGGAGGAGAAGAGAGTCCCATGTCTCTCCAGTCTGCCATCTTCCCAGAAGTCCCAGAAAAATATTAATACAGTTCACCTGTAATCCTACTGGGTTGACTTTGCACCCGTTTGAAACTGATCACAATAGCATCATCATATTTCTGAACACCCTGTTTTTACCTTGCTTTGGTCAGGATCGCAAAAATCCAGAAGAGTGTCACAGACATGATAACCTAGGGATTTCAGATCCTCAGTGGTAAAGTGAGTATCTCTTTTACTGCCTGGAACAAATCCATAAACATTTTTTATTAAATCCTAATGACCTAATGCAAATCTAATTCATGAATGTCTTTTTTTTTTTTTTTAAAGATTTTATTTTATTTATTCATTTATCCCCCCTGCAGCCTGCGCTCGCCGGGCCAGCCAACCACGCCGTGCGGGCGGGCCCGGCCCCACCAGGAGGCCCCGGGAACCGAACCCAGGGCCTCCCATATGGTAAACGGGAGCCCTACTGATTGAGCCACAGCTGCCTCCCGCATGAATGTCTTTTAAAATACTATCTTAGGGGACGGATGTGGCTCAAATGGTTGGGCGTCCGTCTCCCATATGGAGGGACCTGGGTTCGATACCCGGGACCTCCGGTAAAAAAAAAAAAAAAAATAAAATAAATAAATAAATAAATAAATAAAAGTTAAAATATTAAAAATAAACAAACAAATAAATAAATAAATAAAAGTTAAAATATTAAAAATAAATAAATAA
>JAKSZT010007815.1:1207521-1225871 GCA_026826555.1 Tolypeutes matacus | reverse complement strand
CCTTCCTTCCTTCCTTCCTTCCTTCCTTCCTTCCTTCCTTCCTTCCTCCCTCCCTCCCTCCCTCCCTCCCTTCCTTCCTTCCTGTTATAGCCATTCTAGTGAGTGTGAGGCAGTATCTCACTGCAGATTTGATTTGCATTTCCCTAATAACAGTTGATGTTGAGTATCTTTTTATGTGCTTATTGAGCATTTGTATATCTTTGGAGAAATGTCTATTCAAGTCCTCTGTCCAACTTTTAAATGGGTTGTCTTTTTGTTTCTGAGTTGCAGGAGTTCTTTATTCTGGATATTAAACCTTTATCAGATATATGGTTTCCAAATACTTTCTCCCATTCAGTATGTTGTATTTCACTTTCTTGAGAATGTCTTTTGGTGCACAAAAGTTTTTAATTTTGATTAAGTCCAAATTATTTTTTCTTTTGTTGCTCATCCTTTTGATGTCATTATCTAAGAATCCACTGCTAAATTCAAGGTCATGAAGATTTATTCCTACGTTTTAGAGCATCTCCTTTTGCTGCATCACTACCCTTGACTTCTCAGATACAGGCTGTATTAGTCAGCCAAATGGGTGCTGATACAAAGTACCAGAAGTCTGTTGGCTTTTATAAAGGATATTTATTTGGGGTAAAAGCTTACAGTTACAAGGCCCTAAAGAGTCCAACTCAAGGTACCATAAGAGGTATTTTCTCACCAAAGTCTGTTGCCACGTGTTGAAGCAAGATGGTTGCCGATCTCTGCGAGGGTCAGCCTTCCTCTTCCTAAGGCTCCGTGGGCCCAGCTTCTTCCTATCTCAGCTGTAGGCTGGAGGGCTTCTTTCCTTGCCTTCTCAGCTACTCAGGGCTCTGGTCCCTTCAGCCCCAAACTATCAGGCAAGTGGCTCAGCTCTCCCCAGGGCTTTGGCTGATTGAGCCTTCTCCTTTCTGTCACATGGCAGGACCAAAATGACCAAGTTCTCTCCTCTTCTGTGTCTACGGAGCTCTCTTTCTTCCTGTGCTTTTTTTCGTGTGTCTTCTTGAGTGAGTGTCTGTTTTATATAGCCTACCAAGGGGGCAGGGACTTAAACTGAGTTACACCCTACTGACTGGTTGAATTAAAGCCCTAATAGTAACATAATGTAATTAATGATATCTCAGCTGAATCTAATACAATCAAAGGGTATCACACCCAGAGGAACAGACCAATTTACAAACATAATCATTCTTTCTGGAATTCATAAATAATCTCTAACTGCCACACAGGCTGTACTCATATAAACCCTAATTTAAAAGGATACTGGCAAGAAATTATATTTTAAATGTTTGAAATTATGTGGAATGCTATTACAACTACCTTTACAGACGATCTGAAAACATGTCCAATCTTATCTTTTTTTTTTTTTTTTTTTTAAACTTCATTTTTTTTAAAAATTATTTTATTTATTCATTTATCCCCCTCTTGCTGCTTGTGCTCGCTGGGTCAGCTAACCACGCCGTGCGGGCGGGCTTGCCTTCACCAGGAGGCCCCGGGAACCGAACCCGAGGCCTCCCATATGGTAAACGGGAGCCCTACTGATTGAGCCACAGCCGCTTCCCCCAATCTTATCTTACAAATAATAATACAAATAGTATCCATTCATTAATTTTAATTTAAATGATAAAGTGGGAAAAAATAGAACATAAAAGTCCACCCATGGGAAGTGGACGTGGCTTAAGTTAAACAGATCCAATACCACATGGGAGGTCCTGGGTTCGATTCCCAGTGTCTCCTGGAGAAGATGAGCGAGACAAAGAGCTGGCGCGACTGGCAGGTGCGGTGAGCTGATGCAACAAGTTGATGCAAAACAAGGACACACAAAGAGGAAAGACAAAGAGAAACACAACAGAGCAGGGAACTGAGGTCGCTCAAGTGATTGAGTACCTCTCTCCTACATGGGAGGTTCCAGGTTCAGTTCCTGGTGCCTCCTGAAGAGAAGACAAGCAGACACGGAGAGCACACAACAAATGGACACAGAAAGCAGACAGAGAGCGCAAAACAACAAGGGGGTGGGAAGTAAATTGAAAAAATAAAGTACAGCCATACAATATTTTAGTATATCCTTCTAGATTTAAATATAAAGAAAATAGAGGTTTGAGAATAATTGGCATGGGTGAATTCATTTAAAAGGGGGATCCACATATTAATTAGTGAAAAGGTTTTTATTGGAATTTTATCTTAAAAAATGAAACTAAAACTAAAAATTATGAAAAATTTAAAATCATATTTAGTTAGATTTCGGTTATAATCACATATAAGCACATCCTAATGCTTGGCATAATGAATCAAGTGTTGATATGAGGGGAGTGTTTGTGCAATTTTTCAGACAAAATTCAGGGTTTTTTAAAGGAGGTACTGGGGATTGAACCTAGGACCTTGTACGTGCGAAGCAGGTGCTCAACCACTGAGCTATACCCCTTCCACAACATCTTTGATTTTTGAAGTTATTTTTATAAAACCATTTTAGGGTTTCATAGTTTGCCCAAGGACTTCACTTTGACCCACA
The DNA here is from genome assembly GCA_026826555.1 of Tolypeutes matacus. Lineage (NCBI taxonomy): Eukaryota > Metazoa > Chordata > Mammalia > Cingulata > Chlamyphoridae > Tolypeutes > Tolypeutes matacus. Next base: position 1,223,353 of record JAKSZT010007815.1, on the reverse strand, counting down.
ATATTTATATCATTGTGTCCAGAATGGCCTATTTTGTCATCTTTTGTTGATTTTTTAACTTTAACTGATGGAAAACTTCTAGATATTTGTTTAACAATGGTTTTGAAAGTGATTTAAGCAATTCTTCAACATTCATCAACTTCATAAAATCCTGCTTCTCCTGTAAAGATCATAATTTCACTTTATAATTAACCTTTATTGTATTTGCATTATATTGTCAGATGTTAACAATATCCATCAATCAGCAAGTGAATGCTTATTTGGGATCTGCTTTTGTAAATAGTCAGTTTATTAGTGAATATGCTCATATTATGAGGACTTTTGCTTTGGTATGCAAACTTGCTTCTGTGGAGATGTGCATAATAAACATTTGGATAACAACTGAGAACAAAGGAGAAAGCAAGCTTGTAAAGAACTGAGTGAAAAGAGAAAACAAATGGCAGAGGAAGAAGGAGCAGATGCAGAAGCAGGAGTATATGTAATCTGATTAAAAGCTAGGGTCCCAGTTCAATCTCTTCAGGGAAGTTTTTTTTTTTTTTTTACTTTTTTTTAGGTACCAGGGCCCAGGATTGAACCCGGAACCTCATAAGTGGGGAAGCCGGCACTCAACCACTGAGCCACATCAGCTCCCTAAGTTGTTTTTTTTTTTTCCTTTGTTTGCTGTTGTCTTTGTTTTTAGGAGGCACCAGGAACTGAACCCATGTGGGAAGCAAGCACTCAGCTGCTTGAGCCACATCCACTACCTCTTCATGAAACTTAAATCAAAGCACAGAGCAGCAACCAAAAGTAATTAATACAGGAATTCCAATATTTCCTCGAGTCTCTCAAATAACATTTAAACAGATCCAATTCAGAACACACAGCTACATTTCTTGAAAAGTCCCTTTCCTTTTCCCCCCAATTTTCTGATAGCATGTTCTTGTAATGGAGCCTCTAAACTGCCTGTTTTAGTTTCCTAGGCTGCTCAAAGCAAATACCATGAAATGGATTGGGTTAAACACTGGGAAATTTTGCTCATGGTTTTGAGGCTGGGAAAGTGTCCAAATCAAGGCATCATCAAGACTGTTGTCACATGGCAAGGCACATGGCAGTGTCTGCTGGTCTCTCCCTTCTCTTCTGGGTTTTGATGATTTCAGGTTCTTACTTCCTGTAGCTTTCTCTCTCTCTGAATTTCATTCCACTTATAAGGGCTCCAGTAATAAGATTAAGACCAATCTTGACTGAGGTGGGTCATACCTTAACTGATGTAACTTCATCAAAAGGTCCTACTTACAATGGGTCCACACCCACAGGAATGGATTAACTTTATTATTTATTTATTTTAAATAATTTTATTTTTTAAAATTTTTATTATTTGCTTTATTTTTCTTTATTTATCCTCCCCCTTCCTCCAGATGGCTCACCCATCTGTCCGCTCATTGTTTGCTTGCCCTCTTCAGGAGACACGGGGAACCTAACCCAGGACCTCCCACATGGGAGGTGAGTGCCCCAAACGGACTGAGCCACATCCGCTCCCCTGGATTAACTTTAAGAACGTGTTTTTCTGGGGTACATACAGCTTCAAATCACCACACTGACAAACCCCTGAACTCTTTTCTCCCGAGGTCCCGGGGATCGAACCCAGGTCCCTCCATATGGGAGACGGACGCCCAACCGTTTGAGCCACATCCGTCCCCCTCAACTCTCCTTGATGAATCCCATGGACAAGAAGATCAAGGCAGCTGCCACAACTGTGTCTAACAGGACAAGTCACAAAAGCTGCCATAGCAGGAGAACGAGTTCTATCATCTTGCTGTCTCAGGGTTTCCTCTTTTGCAGTAATATCTCTGAATAGAACAGATGTAGCAATGTGGATTTCTGGTCATCTGGTTTATTAAAAGTGACTATAACCAGGTCAGCAAGAGGTAAAAGAGGCTTATAATACTCAAGAATTTCTTGAGGTTGCAGGAACAGTATATTCCCTATTTACAACCCAAGCCCATCTACTTATGATCTACTTTGTCTAGTGTCTCCCAAACTCCTTCACAGACATTCTGTATGGTGGAGCTAGGCAGATTGTGAGTTGCTTCACCTTATTTATTTCACTTGCATGTGGCTTTTCCCACTGTAATACAATTCACATGAGGCAAGCTCACAAGGCAGTGGGGAATGGAGAATGTGCAATTATGTTTCACTTGGGCCCTCTGTTATAATTGGCTCATCTTTTTCTTATGGTTGTAGGAATGTAAACACTGCAGGCGCTCCCTCCCATTCCTGATTGCTTCCTGGGTAACCCTTGACTTCACTGATTTAACACATTCTATTTCTACTAACTAAACTTGGTACATATTCCTCTTCCAATATAATAATTTCCTTTCTGATCATTATTATCTAAACAGAGATGATTTTTTAAATGTTGAGAATGTTTTTCTTGTTTTCTGTTTCTTGAATTCAGCATTTCCCAACTGTAGAGAACTCTTTAAAAGTTCTAATTAGAAAGAACAAAAAAAAAAAAAAAAAAAAAAACCGAAAGAAAAAAAGAAAATAAAAGTTCTAATTAGTCCTGGTACCTGAGTGTGTATGCAATCTGCATCAGATGATTTCTGGTGATGACAAAGGATGTCCTTTTTGGCAGCTTTCCACCTCCCCATGTCCCCCCCCTTTTACACACTGCTCTAATTGATTCAACATTTACCTCCCTTTCTTGAAGTTATTTCATTCCTTGGCTCACTGCTCTTTAGGCATTACCTCCCCTTCTTTCTATTTTAAATGTTACCTTTACCACATGCTGCACCCCCTCACCAACACTTGTCTTTTTTTAAAATAAAATGTTATTGAAGTTTATCATTCATACATGAACATACATAAACAGTAAGTGTATAGCAAAAGTTGTAAACTTACAAAACAAACATGCATATCATCACACAAGGCTCCCATACGTCATGCCACCACCAACACCTTGCGTTGTTGTAAAACATTTATTACAAACTATGAAAGAACATTGTCAAAATATTACTAACTATAGCCCGTATCTTACATTGTTGTGCATTTTCCCCCAATCAACCCAGTTATTAACACCCTGTATTAGTGGTAAACATTTGTTATAGTTCATGAGAGAACACTCTCATATTTGTCCTATTAACCACAGTCCATCTTCCACCACTGGATTCCCTGTGTTATACAGCTCCATGCTGTGTACAGTCCATTAAAACTGTACACTCAGTGGCTCTCATTTTCATCACAGAGTTGTACTGTCATGACCTCAGTCAATTTTAGAACGTTTTCATTTCTATAAAAGGAAAAATTCATACTCCCTTATACCCCCCTATATTGTCTCTTAGAATTGATAAACTACCTTCTTTGCCATTTTGCAAAAATACATTATTACTGTTAACTATTGTCCATAAGTTACATTAATTGTAATTTTCCCGTGTATCATCATATTCATAACTTTGTAAAAAAAGAATATATTTATACTATAAACCACAATCTTCATCCACCACCGAAATCACTATGTCATAAATACCCTAGATTATTCTCTAGTTTCCTTTCAATTGACATTTACATCCCTAGACTACCCCTTTCAGCCACAATCTCATTTATAACTCAGCAGTGTTAGTTATACTCACTATAATGACCAACACGTTTTCTTTATTATAGCTATTCTAGTGGGTGTGAAGTAGTATTTCATTGTGGTTTTAATTTGCATTGCTCTAGTGACTAATAATGTTGAGCATATTTTCATGTGTTTATTAGCCATGTATATGTCTTATTTGGTAAAATGTCTATTCAAATCTTTTGTCCATTTTTCAGCTGGGTTGTTCATCTTATTGTTGAGTTGTAAGAATTCTTTATGGATTCTAGATCATCAGATGCGTGATTTGTAAACATTTTCTCCCAGTCTAGTTTGTCTTTTCATTTTTTTAAATGGTATCTTTTGAAGAGTAAAAATTATTTAGATGAAGTTGAATTTATCAATTTTTTCTTTTATGGATCATATTTTTGGTGTTGTATCTAAAAACTCTTTGCCTAACTCAATATGATGAAGTTTTCTCCAATGTTTTTGTCTAAAAGCTTATGGTTTTAGCTCTTATATTTAGGCTGATAATCTGTTTTGAATTAACTTTTTTTTTTTTTAAAGACTGTCCTTAATCTTAACTCTTAAGATTAAGTCATGGGAAACGGATGTGGCTCAAGAGGTTACGCGTCCGTCTACCATATGGAGAGACCGGGGTTCAATTCCCGGTACCTCCCGGTAAAAAAAAAAAAAAAAAAAAAAGATTAAGTCACCTGTATTTTTTTTCTTTTTAGATTTATTTATTTACTTTATCCATTTTAAACCCCTCCTTCCCCATTTGCTGTTTTGTGTCCATTCGCTGGGCAATTCTCTGTGTCTGTTTCCTGCCATCTCTTCTCATCCTCCTCCTCCAGTCTTCACCAGGATTCGATCCTGGAGACCTCGGATGTAGGAAAGAGGTGTCCTGCCACCTGCGCCACCTCGGTTCCTGGTTTTCAGAACTTTCGGAGCATTTCCTCGTCTGTCGCCTGCATCTCTCCCCTGTTACGTCATCATCTTGCTGCATGGCTCCCAGGGCCTGGAGGCTTACCGGCACACAGAGCCTGGCAGCCCATGCGCCTTCTATACATATATTTTTTATTTTACCAGGAGGTCCCGGGGATCGAACCCAGGTCCCTCCATATGGTAGACAGACGCCCAACCATTTGAGCCACATCCGCCCCCTGTTTTGAATTAACTTTTATGTTTGGTGCAAGGAATGGTCTATATTCATTTTTTTTTTTTTTTTTTTTACCGGGAGGTCCCGGGGATTGAACCCGGGTCCCTCCATATGGGAGACGGACGCCCAACCAGTTGAGCCACATCCAACCCCCTATATTCATTTTTTTTGCCTATAATATCCAATTGTCTCAGCACCATTTGCTGAAAAGGCTATCATTTCCTCATTAAATTGACTTGATACCTTTGCTGAGAGTCAATTGACCATAAATGTAAGGGTTTATTTCTGGACTCTCAATTCTGTACCATCGATAAATGTCTCTCCTTATGCCAGGATCACATTGTCTTGATTACTGTAGCTTTACAGTTGGAAAGTATGAGTCCACCTAGTTTTTCCTTCTTTTGCAAAATAGTTTTGGCTATTCAGAGACCTTTGCTTGTAAATATATACTATAGAGCCAGTCTGTCAATTTCTGCAATAAAGCCTGCTGGGATTTTGAAAGGGATTGTGTTGAATCTATAGATAAATTTGTGAAAAACTCTCATCTCAACAATTTTGAGTCTTCTAATCCATGAACAGGGAAAATCTTTCCATTTATTTAGATCTTTAAAAATCTTAAATAGCTATCTTTTCTCTCAGCAGTATTTTGTAGTTTTTGGTGTTCTTCTTGTACTTTTTTGTTACATTTATTGTCAAGTGGTTTTTTTTTAATGCTACTGTGAATGGAATTTTCTTAATTTCATTTTCAGGTTGTTCATTGTTAGTATACAGAGGAAATACCATGATTAATTTAATGATCTTGTATACTACAATCTTGCTGAACTCATTTATTAGTTCTAGTAGTATTTTTATGGATGTTGTAGGATTTTCCACACTGGCTGACACCTTCATTACAATGTTGAATAGGAGGGGTAAGAGCAGACATCCTTGCCTTTAACTGATCTTAGTGGGGAGAATATTTATTCTTTCACTAGTAAGCATGTTATTAGCTGTAGGGTTTTCATAGATGACATTTACCAGTTTAAGGAAATTCCTTCTATTCCCGTGTTTGTTGAGTTTTTAATATGAATGGGTGTCAGATCTTGTCAAATGATTTTTCTGTGTGATGTGGCTTTTGTCCTTTATTCTATTAAAATAGTGTATTACATAATTGATTTCAGGATGTTAAACAAATTTTGTATTCCAAGGATAAATGCCACTTGGTCATGCTATATAATCCTTTTAATAAATTACTGAATTAGATCTGATATTTTGTTGAGGATTTTTGCTATATTTATGATGTAGTTTTCTTTTCTTGTGATGTCATTGTGTAGCTTTATTATCAGGGTAATACTGGCCTCATAAAAAGAATTGGGATTATGTTTCTTCCTCCTTTGTCTTCTGAGTTTGTGAAGGACTGGTATTATTTCATCTTTATACATTTTTTATTGAATTCACCAGCCAAACTATCTGGTCCTGGATTTTGTTTGTGGGAAGACTTTTAACTATTGACTCAATTTCTTGTGATACAGCCATTAGGATATTTTGTTTCTTCCTGAGTTAGTTTTGTTAATTTGTGTCTTTCTAAGAATTTGCCCATTTCATCTAAGTTTTCTAATATGTTGGCATAAATTTTTTTCATAGAATTACCTTTTCATTCTTTTGATTTGTGTAGGGTTGGTGGTTATATCCTCCTATCATTCCTGATTTTGATGATTTGTGTCTCTTTTCTTGCATTAGCTAAAGTTTCATCAATTTTGTTAGTTTCCAAAAGACCAATCTTTAGTTTGGCTTTCTCTATTATTTTACTGTTTCTATTTAACTGATTTTTATTCTTATTGTTATTATTTCCTTTCTTCTGCTTGCTTCGGGTTTAGTTTGTTCATATTTTCTAGTTTATTTAGATGAAAGCTTAAGTAATTAAGATCTTTCTTCTTTTCAAATATAGGCATTTAAAGCTGTAGATTTCCCTTGTAGTGCTTTAGTTGCATCTGATAAATTCTGATACATTGTGTTTTTATTTTTATTCAGTTCAAAGTATTTTCTTCTTTAACCCATGGGTTATTTAGAAATGTGTTGTTCAATTTTCAAATATTTGTGACTGTCCTAGATTTCACTGTTGTTGATTTATAATTTAATTTTGTTGTGGTCAGAGAACATACTTTATGATTTCAATCATTTTAAATTTATCAAGACGTGCTTAATGACCTGACATATGGTCTGTCTTGGAAAACGTTCCATGTGCGCTTGAAAAGAACGTGTACTTTTTTGTTATAGGGTAGAGTGTTCTGCATATTTTTTGTTTTGTTTTGTTTTGATTTTTTTGTTTTCTTTTCTTTTTTTATTTTTTTTGTTTGTTTTTCTGCATATTTTTATAAAAGACATGGATTCTATCCCTAAGAAGGCTGCAAGCTAATGCAGGAAACCACCAAGAACTCACTAAAGTATAAACAGGAGGTGGAAAAAAAGAAAAGCAAGCTCCCCAAATGTATTAGTCAGCCAAAGGGGTGCTGATGCAAAATACCAGAAATAGGTTGGTCTTTATTTATTTATTTATTTTTTTTTTTTTTAATTTTTATTTTTTTTTAAAGATTTTATTTATTTATTCATTTATCCCCCCCTTGCTGCTTGTGCTCACTGGGTCAGCTAACCACGCCGTACGGGCGGGCTTGCCTTCACCAGGAGGCCCCGGGAACCGAACCCGGGGCCTCCCATATGGTAAACGGGAGCCCTACTGATTGAGCCACAGCCGCTTCCCAATAGGTTGGTCTTTATAAAGGGTATTTATTTGAGGTAGAAGTCCACAGTTACCAGGCCATAAAGCTTAAGTTTCTTCCCTTACCAAAGTCCATTGCCATGTGTTGGAGTAAGACAGCTGCCGATATTTGCCACGGTTCAGGCTTCTTGGGTTCCTCTCTTCCTGGGGCTGTGTTTCTCTCTGCGCTTAGCTCCTCTGGTTCCTCCACAAGGTCAGCTATAGACTATGAGGCTCTCTTCGCTTTGTGTCTCTCCACAAGGCCAGCTGTAAACTCTCAGGCAAATGGCTCGTCTCTATCCCGGGGCCTAGTCCTTCCTCACGACCAAGCTCTCTTATTTCCCGGGGCTCCAGCTCAAGACTCCAACATCAAAACTTCTCCAACACTGTCCTTTGCCGTGTCTTTTATCTTGGAGACCCCACCCACCAAGGGGTAGGGCTCAACGCCCTAATCATAACTTAATTATGCCCAGATTAACAGACCAGTTTACAAGCATAATCCAATATATATTTTTGGAATTCATAATTACAACCAACTGCCAAATGGCTACACCAAAGATGATCCAACATTTGATTTTCAGGAAGGAGAAGAACAAATTCGGGAGAAGCTGTAAAAGGATTCAAAACATCAAGAGAAATGTAATGTCATTTTAAAAAACTAATGAAATTTTAAAGTTGACTGGTCATGAATATCACTGTTTGGTCTGGAAAAGACAGTTAATCATTAAATTATTAATTTTTCATTTATTATAACTTTGTCATGAGTAATCACTCACTGTTCAGTGTAATGACAATACCTGAATTTAATTCATAGACAACTGTGCCTTTTTCCTCTCCTACAATTTCTGGTAACTTTTCATTCCCTGTAGGTTGATAGAAATATTCCGCATGAGGTGGAACCCACTCTGAAAGAAGACATAATAAGAAAGAAAGAAAGAATAGAAAAGATACTTCATCAGAACTGATATAAAATTAAAACCATAATTATTCAAATGGCCAGTTTGGTTGAATCAAACCAAATTCTCACCCTGAATTTCTAGTTTTTTTGTCAAGTAATTATGCCTTGCTTCTTTTTATAAAGACTATGAGGAAACATTTAACAAAAAGCATATACAATGAGATAATAAAATCTGAATAGACGACTGAAAAATAAGATAAGGAAAAAGATGCCACCAAAAAGGTCAATATAGTTGCTGCAACAGCATTTCAAAATTTATCCCTGAGCCTCCTTAAAGTCAGGAAATATGGTCAGCTACAAATTTTATTACTATAGAGAAGCAAGTATATCAATTGTTTCAAAGAAAACAAGGCTTTTTCATGAGCATTGATTTCTAAAAGAGATTTCTCATATGGGAGAAGCCCCTGAAGAAAGCCAAGGGCATGTAAAGATACAACTCAGTAAAAAATGATGCTAACTTCCTTTTTTTAAGGGGATGAAGAGTGATGAGATATTGACAATTCAGTTTAAACAATAAGGTACTTGTATTAAGTTTACTTGAAATAAAGAAAAAAGAACTGGTGGTTAGTGGATTATCATGACAATAACCCAAATATTAAATTCCAGTTTCCCACTTTTTTCTCCCTCTTGCCTATAACCTTGGGACCCAGTCCTAAATTTCACAGAAATTCTCTTTCTTGGTCTAATACCCACTCAATTCCACTATCTTCTATGGGAACAGCAAAATCCTATTGTCTGGCCAGATCAACATGAACTTCTATCTAAAATCTATACAGGAATCCCCAGTCATTACCAATTCAATTTGCCCCCACATAATTCCAAATATCCTAAAAGCAGTTCTGTCCCCAGTTGAGAACAGTGAACCCCTCCCTATAGTTTCAGTATCATCTCTTTTCTTTCATGCTCCATGGAATACTTTCTTTGATCTTCTTCAATTGGATCACTTTTAATTCATTCTTCAGATCTCAGCTTACATGTCAATACCTCTTGGAAACTCTCCCTGATCTTCCAGGCTGGGTTAGATATTCCAAGATGGACCAAACTCTATGTAATTGCTTGATTATATCTTTAACTATCCCACTAGCCTGTGAGCTCTGGGTGCCTCATCTTTTTCATCATGTTATCTCTAGTACTGTACTTAACATATGGTAAATGCTTAATAAATATTTATTAATGACTAATTATAAAAGGGAAGCTAGAAAATAAGAAACATCCAGTTGAATACATTTAAAAAATTAGGAAAAAAAAAAAAAGAAATATCCAGTTGTTTATCTAGTACAGTCTAAAGGAAACACATGATGATTGGTAGACCTAAGTGTGCCAGTAACTGGAAAAGTCCCCACTAGTCAACCTAGACCTGTAAGTGCTTCATAAAATAGATGTCAAAGATTGTGATATACCAAGAATTCATAGATATGACCAGAAATGTCATAAAAGTCTTTACTATTTTTATAAAAAGCTCCAATAAATTTGAACCCTAATTAAAAACAGTAAAACTCATGTTCTAAATCTTCTAAGTCTAGCATGCATATATATTATTACAAGGCTGATAAAAAGACAGATCTTATAACACTCAACCAAGCATATTAAAAGTGATATGGGAATAATCTAGAACACAGATGTAAGTATTTATATACTTTGGTTTCTAGGAAGGTACCTTCCCATTCCAATAAACTCAGAAGCATTTTAGTTTACACATTCATCTCTTTGATTTTTGGTGAGTGCATATCAGTTTCCCAGAGTGTGATAGTTTCAGAATGAGCTATCACATGTTGAATCTGTCCTGCCTTATACTTTAGCATGCAGGATTTGTAACTTGAAGGTCTCGTGATAGAGTCAGTCAGAATAGCAAGAACACCACACAAGTCACATTACCGATATGATGAACGTTTTCCTTGATGACCTCACATTCTATTGGCCATCTGGGAGCCTGAAGTGGCCCGCTGCTAGAGATAAAGGCAAAGAGATCTCGTGGTTCTCGAAGACGTGGGTTTACTCCACCCAACTCATCATAAAGAAGCTGTCTGCTCTTAAGAAGTGGTGAATTCAGCATAAGTGAATCTGCCGAAGGGAAAAGGAATAAGTAAAAAGCTTCCTTTTTACTCCTTGAGAATTCACTGCTCAACTATAACAACTAACTTTAAGTGTTGTATTAACATATTAGCACAGATATAGAATCCTATGACATGTTTCTCTTTCAAGGAGATTTAGTCCAGAATGACACATTCAAAATTATAAAATGCTAAGGTAAAATTCTATACACTCTACTAAATATTTAAATGTAAACCTTTATAGTAAGATAGAGTAGTCTTTGTATTTTTAAAATTAAAGTTAATGGGACCAAGATATTTCAATGGTGAGTCACAAATGAATAAAAAGTTACTTAATGTGTTTCATTATTTTTGTTTTGAGAGGCAAGAGAGGGAACTTACAATTCACTCATTAACATTTTAGAAAAATGTACATACAATGTTATTAATTACAGTGAGACAATCCACAAATTAAACTTCCCGTCCATAATGTAACTATTCAAGACAGAGAGACTTATAAAACAAAGAGAATGGAAAGGGGACAGGCAGAGGGGAGAGAGGGGCAGATGAGAGGAAAGGAGTTCCTTGGGCAAGAGAATTTTTAAAAAGGAAAAGAAAGACTACCATGGGAACAGAAAAAAGAAAGGAAAGGAGAGGAGTAAAAAAAGGGTGGAGGCCCCATCGGTGCGCATCAGATGCGAATCCCAAGAAGTCTGGTAATATTGGGCTCTGGTGGGGAGAGCAGGAAGTGAAGACCTATTTCCATGAAAGAGAGTTTTCTGGTCTAGAAGGCCATGAAATACCTCTGCTCACAGCTTCTACCTGTCTGTGCACAGCTGAATATAAACAGGCCCTAGGAAGAGGAAGGAGGCACAGGTTTGTCAAGGGGATCTCTGTCTTTCCTTTTTCTGCCCAGTTTCCCCCCACCCCTTTCTACTTCTAGCTATGCCCCTGCAATTCTATCTAAATCTTTTCCCCACAGTTTAATGAAAACTGGGGAAAAGCAATAAACATTTGAAAGGATGGTAAAACTGCTCAATCTCACTCATAACTAAAGAAATGTCAATAAAAATGATAGGGAGATATCAGCTTTTCATCTAATAGACAAGAAAAACAGTTAAGTGTTTTCACACTCATCCTGGCAAAGGTATGAATAAACAGGCTGGCAAGAGGACAAATTGGTGCAACCTTTCTGGAAAGCAGTTTGGCAGTGTCTATTCAGATATAAAGTACACATACCCTTTGATCCAGTGATCCCATGGCTAAGAATTTTCCCTTTCAGATTTTCTCACAAAAGTTCATCAAGGTACATAAACAAAGATACTCACTGAAATAATGGTCAAAGTAACAAAAAGTAGAAACAATGAAAACATCCATCAAAAGGGGAGTTAAAATAATTCTGATACATTAAGGAGATGGAATTGAATAAGTGCCTTTAAAAAGAATGAGATAGATCTTTTTGTGCTCGTATGAAAAGAATCTTTGTGACATATTATTAAGCAAAAAATACCAAAGTAAAGAAGAGTATGTATAGGATCCCCTATGAGTAATTAAGGAGGAAAAAAATATATAGATACACATGAGGGCACATAATCTCCTCCCCCCCCTCTTTTTTTTTCTTGAAAGGAATAATAACAGTGTTCTATTAGGGGTGGGATAGAGAGGGCTTTTAGTTTTCATTTTATGCTTTTTTTTCCTACCATTTGGATTTTCTAACCGTATACATATGCTCATATATATATATATATAAACAGATATTATAATCCATTCTTTTTTCCTTTGTACTTCTCTGTTGAAAAACTTTAAAAATGGGGAAGTGGCTGTGGCTCAATCAGTTGGGCTCCCATTTACCATATGGGAGGCCCCAGGTTCGATTCCTGGGGACCCCCTGGTGAAGGCAAGGTGGCCCTCGCGGCTCAGGCCTGGCAAGATGACTCAACAAAGTAAAACAAGCAGACACAGAAAAACGCAAAAAAAGCAAATGGACACAGGAAGCACAAGCAGTAAGGGAGGGGATAAATAAATTAAAAAATAAAACTTTAAAAATGTTTCACTACAAAGATAAAGAAAAAAATACTTTCTTCACTCCAAAGACCAACATTGGAAAAATAAAAAGATGTCAGATTATCAATTATACTCTGATTCAAACTCATTCACCCTGTGGTATTACCTCTACCAGTTGTTTTTGCATTATTATTATTATTATTATTATTATTATTTTTTTTTTTTGGTACCTTGTATGTAGGAAGCCAGTGCTCAACCATTGATCTATGCTGGCTCCCCCGAGTTGGTTTTTTCCTTTGTTTGCTTGTTTGTTTTCTTTTTGTTTTTAGGAGATATTAGGGATTGAACCTGGGACCTTGTATATGGGAAGCAGGCACTCAACCTGCTTGGACATTTTTTCATAAGCTATTGACCTTCTGTGTTTCTTTTTCAATGAATTGTTTGCTCATGTTTTTTTGCCCATTTTTCTATTTGGTTATTTTTTACTTACTGATTTGTAAGGGCTGTTATTTGTTAAGAAAATTAGCTCCTTGATATATTTGTTGCAATTTTTCTTTTTCAGGTTGTCCTTTTACTCTTTTAATGGCACTTTTTCTCTACAGAAGTTGACTTTTGCTGTAAAAATTATTAGTATTATATTTTATGGCTTTTGGGCTTTGTGTCATTCAAGGATTTTAAGTAGAAAAGGTACAGAATCAGATTTGCATATGAAAAAGAACGCTGCTTTGTGTAATATAGATTTGGGGGTGAGGGGCAGTGTGGAACAAGAGGAGAAGCCAGGAAACAAATTAGGAGGCTGTTTCAGTAGTGAGTAATGATGGTAGCTTGGACTAGAGGAGGGGCAGCAGTTAAATGTGGAGATAAAAGAGAAGAGGATTGATGTTTGGTTAGATATGGGTTGAGGGAGGAATTCAGCATTCCTACCTTTGGGTTCTGAAGAAGCTTGTATTCCTGTAATAAAATATTTTTGCTTAAGCTAGCTGGAATCAGTTTCCACTACTCTTTTTTTTTTTTTTTTTACCGGGAGGTCCCAGGGATCGAACCCGGGTCCCTCCATATGGGAGACGGACGCCCAACCATTTGAGCCACATCTGTCCCCATCCACTACTCTTATGCAAATAGCCTTAACCAATATATCCATCAACAACGTGTGAAGGATCAAGGTATTACTCTTGACCAAAAAGTCTTAATGAATTTTCCAACAATTTCAAGGAAGATAATCCAGAATGTAGAGTATTTTCATTCCAAAACCTAGGGTAGATCTTGGGAGAATGTTTTTTGAGCAGTGCCAGAAACAGTGACCAGGGCTGCTCCTCGTTCCTCCCATGCTAGGCCACAGTCTCCCAAATTTCTGGAGAGTTGCTTGAACAGTGAGAGTTTCTAGGGGACACACATATTGATTATTACTCACAGAGAAGCTTCTCCTTTTGTCGGGGGTCCGGTATCAAATCATCTCTTTCCCCAGAAGAGCCATTCAACAGGAATCGAGGTTTATTCGTCCAAACATGCTGGTGCGTAGCAGAGTTTGGTAAACCGCCTCTCTGAGCTAAGAATAGGCAGTTTAATTAAGGTTGCTGGAGGGCAGGCTCACCACCTCTAACATCGAGATCAATACCAAAACCACAACTACCAACACCACTACTTCTCTCACCACCACCACCACCCACCACCACGCAGGCCTTTTACAATGAATACCTCCCACTTTTCAAAGACCTTTCATGCTTTGAATGTTCCAATCCATATGAATTAAGTATAATTATCCCCCATTTTACAGCTAAAGAAATAAGAAGGTGAGGAGGAGACTTGAGAAGCAACATGGTATAGTTCAAAGAGAGGAGCCAAAAGACCTGGTAACTAAAAGAGCTGCAAAGAGAGTCAAACCCAAGGGAAGGCAGGTACTCAGAGATGGAGGGGGCTTTGATGCCCAAGCCACTTTGTTCTGAGGGCATCTGCTAAATCTGGCAAATTGGAAATTCAGTTTTGTTTTTTTTTTTTAAAGATTTTATTTATTTATTCATTTATCCCCCCCTTGCTGCTTGCGCTCACTGGGTCAGCCAACCACGCCGCGCAGGTGGGCCTGCCCTCACCAGGAGGCCTCGGGAACCGAACCCGGGTCCTCCCACATGGTAAATGGGAGCCCTACTGATTGAGCCACAGCCGCTTCCCTGGAAATTCAGTTTTTAACAAATTAATAATCACACAGAGGGAAGCGGTTGTGGCTCAGGTGACTAGCCTCTCACCTACCACATGGGACACAACAAGAGACACAAGAAGAAAAAACATAATGAGAGACATAACAAGAGACACAAGAAGAAGAAAACATAATGAGAGACACAACAAAAGCAGGGAGCAGAGGTTACCAGTAACTTCTAAAGAAGACAGTGAGCTGGCGCAATGGGCTGGCGCGGCGAGCTGACACAACATGATGACATAACAAGAGACGTGGGGAGGAAAAATGGAATGAGAGACACAACCAAGCAGGGAGCGGAGGTGGCTCAAGCGATTAGGTACCTCCCTCCCACATCAGAGGTCCCAGGTTTGGCTCCCAGTGCCTCCTAAAGAAACAAGGAAGATGAACAGACACAGCAAGTGAAAAAACAACAAGGGAGTGGGGAGAAATAAATAAATAAAATAAATCTTAAAAAAAAAGTCAGGGGGGGTCGGATGTGGCTCAACTGGTTGAGCATCCGTCTCCCATATGGAGGGACCCAGGTTCGATCCCCGGGACCTCCCGGTAAAGAAAAAAAAAAAAAAAGTCAGGGGCAAATGTGGCTCAAATGATTGGGCGTCTGTCTCCCATATGGAGGGACCTGGGTTCGATCCCCGGGACCTCCTGGTAAAATAAAGAAAAAATATAGAAGGCATGCTGTTAGGTACCGCGAGCAGGTGAGCTCCCAGGCCCCGTGCACAGGTGTACTGCCAGGTCCTGCATGCAGGTGTGCCAGCCCCGCCGAGCCACGCAGCAAGATGATGACATAACAGGAGAGTGACACAAAGGGAGAGCCAAGATGAGACGTGCTAAAAAACCAGGAGCTGAGGTGGCACAGGTGGTGGAACGCCTCTCTCCCACATCAGAGGTTCTTAGGATCGAATGCCAGTGAAGACAAGAGGAAAAGGATGAGAAGAGAAGGCTGGAAACAGACACAGAGAACTGCCCAGCGAATGGACACAAAAACAGCAAAATTGGGGAGGGGGGCCAGTTAAAATGGATAGAAGTAAAATAAATAAATAATTCTTTAGGAAAAAAAATCACATAGAAAATGAAATAGTAAGAAACTTTAACAAGGTCCAGCAATAAAATCCATATAAAGGGAAGCAGCTGTGGCTCAATCAGTGGGGCTCCCGTTTGTCATATGGGAGGCCTCGGTTCGGTTCCCAGGGCCTCCTGGTG
>JAKSZT010007815.1:1194986-1207421 GCA_026826555.1 Tolypeutes matacus | reverse complement strand
GGAAAAAAAAAAAAAAAAAAAAAAAAAAAAAAAAAAAAAAAATCCATATAAAAACTCTATTTTACTTCTATACTAGTGACCTAGTTAGAGTTAAATTCTTTTTTTAACTTTATTTTTGTACATTTAATAATTGAAAATATAAACAATTAAAAACTAAAAACTAAACAGATGAATAAGTATATACATTTCCCAATTAAAGGTACTGGATACATATAAGTTTTTTTGAGTCAAACAATATGTTACACAATATATTTGGTTCATAGTAACACATTCATACAGTATTTGTCCTTTTGTGGCTGGCTTGCTTCACTCAATATAAGAATTAAATGCTAAAATTTATATAGAAGGGCAAAGAATCGGAAACATATTTAAAGATGAAGAGCAAGGTAAGAGAGACTTTCCAAATAATAAGACTATTTTATTTTATTTATTTATTTATTTATTTATTTTTAAAAGATTTATTTATTTATTTATTTATTCATTTATCCCCCCCTTGCTGCTTGTGCTCGCTGGGTCAGCTAACCACGCCGTGCGGGCAGGCTTGCCTTCACCAGGAGACCCTGGGAACCAAAGCCGGGGCCTCCCATATGGTAAACGGGAGCCCTACTGATTGAGCCACAGCCGCTTCCCAATAAGAGTATTTTAATGCTATATAGTAATTAAGAGATGGTGGTATGAGGTGCAGGATAGACAGATCTTTGCATAAATGGACAATTGACAGAGGTGGCCTAACAGATCAGTGGGGAAAAGACATACTTATCACTAATGGAGCTGGAAAAATTAAGTTAAACAGAAGAAGGAAATTAAACTGGATCCCTACTTCACACCATACAGAAAAGTTAATTCAAGGGATATCAAATACTGAAATGTGAAAAGTGAAACAATAAAGCTTTTAGAAGTAATACAGGAAAATATTTTCACAATCTTGGAGTAAGGATAAAAAGGAAAAATTGAGGACATTACGTTGAGTGAAGCAAGCCAGACACAAAAGTACAAATACAATATGATTTGAGTTACTATAAACTAAATATATTGTGCATCATATTGTATGATTCCATTTATATAACATGCACATATAAATCAATTTATAAAGGAAAAAAAAAAGTAATTGTGCAAGAATAGCCAGAAATGGGAGCTGTGGACAGTAGGGGAAGCATAGAGAGATTGAGAGGTGATAGATTTTCTTATTTGGTTGGTTGGTTTTTATTTATTATTATTATTGAAATAATGAAAATGCTCTAATGATGATTGAGGTGATAAATGCACAACTATGTGATTGTGCCAAACACCATTGATTGTGCACTTTGGATAAATTGTATGCTTTGTTGATATGTATCAAAAAAATTGATTTGTTAAAAAAAAAAATGTCAATTACAGGGGAGCAAATGTAGCTCAAGTGTTTGAGCACCTGCTTCCCGTGTATGAGGTCCCAGGTTTGATCCTGGTACCCCTAAAAACAAACAAACAAATGAAAAAACCAACTCCCACTGGGGAGTGGATGTAGCTCAGTGGTTGAGTACCTGCTTCCCATGTATGAGGTTCAGGGTTCAATCCCCAGTATCTCTTAAAAAAAAAAAAAAGTCAATTACATTAAGAACCTCTAGTCAACAAGAAACCATAAATGGACTAGCAAGATGAACAGTGAGGGAAATAGGTGTGGCTCAAGCAACTGAGCTCCTGCCTACCACATGGGAGGTCCCAGGTTTGGTTCCCGGTACCTCCTGGAGAAGACGAGCAAGACAGTGAGATGGCGCAACTGGCAGGTGAGGTAAGCTGACATAACAAGATAACGCAACAAGGAGACACAAATAGGAAAGACAATGAGAGACACAACAAACCAGGGAGTTGAGGTGGCTCAAGAGATTGAGCATCTCTCTCTCACATGGGAGGTCCCAGGTTCCGTTCCTGGTGCCTCCTAAAGAGAAGACGAGCAGACACAGAAAGCACACAGCGAATGGACATAGAGAACAGACAGTGAGCACAAACAAGGGAAAGGGATCAATAAATAAATCTTAAAAAAAAAAAAGATGGGGAAGCGGCTGTGGCTCAATCAGTAGGGCTCCCGTTTACCATATGGGAGGCCCCGGGTTCGGTTCCCGGGGCCTCCTGGTGAAGGCAGGCCTGCCCGCACGGTGTGGTTAGCTGACCCAGCGAGCACAAGCAGCAAGGGGGGGATAAATGAATAAATAAATAAAATCTTTAAAAAAAAAAAAGATGAACAGTGAGAGAAGATTTTTACAACACATATGATCTACAAAGGCCTTGTATACAGAATAAATGATGAAACTTATGATCAATAAGGAAAAGACAATCCAATAGAAAAATGGGCAAAAAACTTGAAAGGGCATTGCAAAAAGAGGACATTCAAATAGTCAAAAAAGATGCTCAATCTTATTAGAAATCGGGGAAATTTAAAGAAAACTACAACAAGATAGCAACAATACCCATCAGGT
This sequence comes from Tolypeutes matacus, assembly GCA_026826555.1. Taxonomy (NCBI): domain Eukaryota; kingdom Metazoa; phylum Chordata; class Mammalia; order Cingulata; family Chlamyphoridae; genus Tolypeutes; species Tolypeutes matacus. Next base: position 1,204,968 of record JAKSZT010007815.1, on the reverse strand, counting down.
AGGAAATGTGCAAGTCTGATAATACTGACAGGAACATCAGGCAATGTAAACACTCTTGGTGGTGGGAATAGAGATCACTATAACCACATTAGAAAATACTTGGTGGTTGTGGTAGACTGAATCATGCACCCCAATTCAGACATGTTCTTAATCTTAATCCACATTCCTGTGGGTGTGAACCCATTGTAAATAGAAGCTCTTGAAGATGCTATTTTTATTTAAGGTGTGGCCCATCTGAAGGAGGCTGGGTCTTAATGTGGATTACTGGAGGCCTTATAAAGAAAACTGGGAAGTCATAGAAGCTAGAAAGGAGATGATACTGCCATGTGACAGGAAAGCCAAGGAACTCCAAGGATTGTCAGCAGCCAGCATCAGAACACTGGTCTTCAGGGAGAAAGCAAGGCTTGCCAATATTTTGATTTTGGACTTGTTCCAGCCACAAAATGGTAAACCAATAAATTCCTGTTGTTTAAGCCAACCCATTGTATGGTTATTTGTGATAGCAGGCTGGCAAACTAAGACAATGGTATTTGGTAAAGTTGAAAACGCACAAACTCTATGATCCAGCAATTCCACTCCTAATTATAAACCCTAGAGAAAGTCCTGCACATGTTCCCCAAGAGACATGTTATAGCATCCAGTCGTACGCTAAAGCTGACTCATACCAATTTTTGAGAGTCAACTGTTAAAGTTTTAGGATTTTGTGAGTCAGTTGTTAACCTTGTTATTTTACTACATTCTATTATTATCTAGACTCTTGAGGTTATTGATGTCTACTGTAGTTGTATAGTGGAAATACTATATAAGAGTGTGCTACGACATATCTTTTCCAAACTGTGTTTAGTGGCTTCAAGTGCCTAGTTTGAAAGTGAACAGGATGGGAGAATTTATGCCATGGAAATAAGTAAGAGCTACAAATCAGTGCTTTTCTCATTGAAAAGCCCAGCATACCATGACAGCAACATTGTTCATAATAGCCCCAAACTGGAAACAAGCCAAATATCCAACACTAATGAAAGAGAGAACTATATTGTGGTATAGGTCATCCAAAGGTACAAAGGAATACTATTAGCAATGAAAATGTATGAACTACAGTTATAAGTAAAAATGTGAAAGACCCACAAATATAATGTTGAGCATTGGCTACATTTATAGCAAGTTCAAAAGAAGGCAAAACAGGGGCATGGATGTGGTTCAAGCACCCACCTCCCTCATGGGAGGTCCTTATAAAGAAAACTGGGAAGTCATAGAAGCTAGAAAGGAGATGATACTGCCATGTGACAGGAAAGCCAAGGAACTCCAAGGATTGTCAGCAGCCAGCATCAGAACACTGGCTCCCACCTCCCTCATGGGAGGTCCCGGGTTCAGTTCCCAGTGCCTCCTAAAGAAGATGAGCAGACAGATGAGGAAGCCATCGGAGGGGTGGGGGTGGGGAGATAAAAAAAAAAATTTTTTTTTTAAAGGCAAAATTAAAAAACTATTTAAAGGAAGAAAACAAGGAAGTGTTTATTGGGAAAGTAAAGATAATGGTTACCTCTGAGAGAAAGGGAGGGACAGGTATATGATAGGGAGGGACATATGGATGGGATTCTGGATGTGGTTAATATTCTATTCTCTACCCGAGTGCTGGCTACACAAGTGTTTGCTATATAGTACTATTTAAACTGCATATGTATGTTTTCAACATTCTAGTGAATGTGTGATATTTTTCACACTTTCAAACATTTTATAAAGAAAAAAATAAAGAAAAAACTGTGTTACACGGTTGACAAAAGCTCAGACCTAGGACAGTGGGGTTTTAAACTTTAAAAATTGCGTTTTAGATGAATACATGAGTAATGGATAACTTTTATTCCAATTTATTATTCTGAAAACCGATATAAAAGCAACTAATGTTTTAAACCTTGTTTGAGGAACATTTTGATTCATAATGCCCATGATTTCTTTACGTTTTTTATGGTCCAGATTTAGCAACATTAAATAGGATATCAGGAGACCTGAATTCAATTCCAGTTTGACCAATAACCTGAGGTAAGTCATTTAATTATCTCTTGCCTTAGTCTATCCAAGCACAAACTAGGACAACTCTCCCAGGTAATCAATTAATGAAACAATTCACTACATAAACTCAGGAAAGGTGATGCTAGACGAAAAGGAGGTTATTACCTTTAAAGTAGCCATAGTACTGGAGGTGATGGTACATAAAATCTTCATAGGGATCAGGAAGGGTCTGTGAAAGGAAAGGACATCTCAATTGGGAAAGTCCTTCCAAATGATATTGAACTCTTAACAGTACCTTCTGATCTAGTATTGAATTTCTGTGGCGTTTCTGGAGAGGGGTGTGTACCGACCTCCTGCTTTAGCTCTGTTTCCAATGCTGGGAACATGTTACTTCTGCATGGTACGCTGAAGATCAGTCAACGACACCCGCATCCCCTGCCCAATTTCCAAAAGGGCAGCTGACTACACAGGAGAAGCTACAAAATCAGAACAGTACAACTGAAAACACTGCCGATATCCCCCCCCTCCACTTCAGCTCCCAGTTGACTTTAGGAAACCCAGCGGCCTCACCTGCTACCTCCTCCCTGCCAAGCCAGCCTCTCCCATGACAAACAAGGACCCAGGGTGCTGGTTGTTCCCGCTGAGGCCTTGAAGCCCACCTGACGAGCTAGGGAGGGCGGCATGTCTTCCCGCCTCATCTTCCCGAGGTGCCAGGACTCTCGCTGGTCCCATGCTTCCCTCTCTCAGAGGAGGGAGATGCCCACTACCAGGACGCCGCAGGAAAGTTAAAGAAATGGGGGTTGGGGGATGAGTCGTCTTAGAATAGGGGAGAATAGGGGAGAAAAGGGTCAGGAGAGTGGACCCTGAAAACGGAAATATAGGGCTTTGAGCTTCCTGGCTGCGGGGTGGTGGTGAGGGACAGAGGGCAGAGGGCTGGGTTCGAGCGCCCCCACGCCCCGGCCTGGCCCGGGCAACAGGGTGGGTGCGGTGCCTGCGGCAGCAGAGAAACCTGGGCAAGGCCGGGATGCCCCGCGCAGTGCGTAGAGGCCGGACAGCTCACCGGGCAAAGAACACGCTGGACGAGATTTGGGGCCACTGCCTTCTGCTACAGCCCCGGTAGCCTAGCAACCGCGAGGTGGAAGCCGGAAGGCGGGGCGGCCGGGCGCTTCCGGCGGACCCAGGCCCCGCCCCCAACCTGAGGGCGGGGACCCCAGCTCCAGCTCCAGCCACAGCTCCTGAACCACTCAGATTTCAATAGCCGGGGAGCTTTGCGGGTAGCGTTGCAGACACCAAGAAATTCAGATTCATTCTCCCTCTTTCATATATTATTACAGCCTCACTGGGTAATCGAAATTGAACAAGGCCATTAGGTTTCAACATATTTCCCAAGCTTCTTTGCTGTTCCCTAGCATTAGGTTACTGTCATGCACCATTCAAAGGGAGTTCACCCTCTTCCTCTCACCTATGTTCTCTTTACCCCATAGCCATATGAAAATCACCTTCTAATGTACAAGAAATAAAGTCAGCAAATTTAAAACCACACATTTTAACTATCAGGTTGGCAGACTGGAAAAAATGCTCTATTCTGGGATGATAGTAGGAAAGGCACTGGTGTTGTGCAGCAATTCCTGTAAGTTAAAGCTAAGCAGTTAAAGAGAGAGCTTCAATGGCTAGTTGATAGTCTAATTCATTTGCAAAAATGTGCTCAATGGAAATAATCAGAAAAACAGTATGTAGAAAATTACATTAGTATAATGGTAAATAAAATCCAACACACTGTAATATGTGACATGGTCAGATAAAAATTTTAAATGTATGCATAGAAAATACTGGCAAAATATAAAAACCATTAATTATTGGTTATATGAATGTAATTATAAGCATATATCACTTTATAATCACAGGAAAAAATGTCTAACACCCCCCACACACACACAAATGTCAACCACATTACATCATTTCCAGGATTTAATGGTAAAGACTCAATACTCCCCACACTCAAGATCCTGTTAGTGGTCTTATTCCTGAAAGCTGTTTTTCAATGTTTGTGTATGCTTTACACTGTACTTGATTAGGAAAATTAAGAAATGATATAAAATAAGACATGGTTACATACCATAGGGTAGGGTTAGAAGAGCAAATGGATAACCAATCAGAAGTATAAAAAAAGCTTTATTAGTGCATATATACAAATTTACAAGGTTGGAAACTGGAGAAATACAAACAACTTTAAAACACAATTTGCCTTTTCTTCAGTTTAAAGTGACTTTTACCTGATTGTGATACAATACAAAGTACAGAACAGTAAACTGCTTTTTAAATACTGGAATTTTATGGAGAATACATTCACACATAGAAGGGAGGTGAATTTCAGAACAGGATAAGACAATGTAGATACATAAATACACAGGGTGCCTCCTGTTACATTTACTGCCACATACTTGAGGGAGAAATCCCTCAAAATCAAGGACAGGAACACCTGCTGTTGCTGCCTTATCTAATTTTAAATATGCCACCTAGTGTGGAAATGACTGAGCTCAGTTCTAGAATTTGTGAGAAAGAACTACTCTAAAGAGTGTAGCCATTTGTCAGCACTTCAGGGATGGCAGACTAGAGGTCAGAAAAAGATCCCAATAAAAAGATCCCAGTTAAGCAAGGTGGAATATAGAACTGCCTTCTTAATTGCACTTGTTATGAAGTAGAAGTTAATGAGTGCCACACGAAGAACTAAATTAGCTTCTATTAGGCAGGAAAATTCTTCACTTTCTGTCACTGAATCCTCTAACAGAGGTGTCATTCTCATAACCACATCTTCAAAATTGATGAGGTTAATATACTTAACATGCTGAGCTTGCCCATGTGAGAGAAAAGGCAGCCAGGTCAAAGCAATTTCAATCACCTCACCCTTTAGCAAAACAGAAAAGTTAAATTTCACAAATGTGAAAACTTTGTACGTTGTATGCTCTTGGTCCAGGAAATCCATATGCTGTCTCCTGTAACATTTATAGTTTATAGTAAGACTTTGAACTGAACAGAAACAAAACAAATACTGAAAATAAAAATAATTATGTGTTTGGAGCCATTTTCCTTCTTTTTAGTCTTGCTCGCCAATCCTCAGGAAGGGCTTCAAAATTAGCATTTCTCTCAGCCATGCCACTGTGAAAAACAACACAAACAGTACTTCAATGGAAAGAAAAAGCAAAAATCTGTTCATTTCCCAGCAAATAAGAACCTCTAACTGAAAATGAAAATCTGATCAGATCTATGCTCATGAAAATGCTTCAAGTTTCTCAGCTAAATAAATAAAGCACATTTCTTATCAAATATTTAAATTCTGATGGGTCAACCAAAGATACACACTCACTATAATTTTAAGTGTATGTACTTATATATTTATGTAAGTGTACACATATATACATACGTATGTATGTACCTCCAGTAACCATTAAAGCTACACTGAATGAATAAAACACTTCTGTGTAGAAGTTTTTCTTAGGCGATATGAGTTATAATTCTTCAAGGAAAATATATTTTAACTCTCAATATACCATCAGGGACCTCTGGACCCAAATTTTAGTCTTTAAGCTTCCTTTTTGAAGCAGTTCTAATTACTCATAAGGATTGGAATTTCAAGATGTATGCAATCATTAAACGAAAACAACAAAAAAGATTAAATTCATTCCATCTTGAAATTACCGGAATGGGTACATTACACCCTTTTATAAGTCTAATATAATCAAAATACATTACAGGATCTTTAAGATTCGTGTTTTCCTCCAAATATCTTGAAACAGTTCGCTACTTTCATCACTGTAGGAATTTTTAAATAATTATTCATCAATTCCCAACCATACTAAAAATGACTAAAATAAATAATAAAAAAAAGATAATGGAATCACCTGCAAGTACAAAAGTAAAATCACCACTAATATATCACTCCCTCAGTTTTCTTATTATGTTGCCTAAAATATGGCACCACTTTTCAAGGAAGTAAAAAGCAAATCAGAAGATGAAAGTAAAGAGACAGAGACAGGTAACAGTCCTCTAGACTCTATAGACTATGGAGATGGTATGCCAGATGACTTTTCTCAAATTCAAGACTGAGTGAACAATGCATTATGTCTAAGGACAAAAAGGAAATATGGTATTCCTCACTCAAAATGAAAGACTTCATCACACAGCATTTTGAGAGAACCATCTCATTTTCCTAAAAGGAGGTGTGACATCATAAAATCTTTCAGGTTTTATGATGATATATGCCAACATTTATTTGATATAGTTAATAAGTGGACAAATACTGAAAGCAGGTTTAAAATAATGGACCATCAGTTTTCATAAAGTACTATGAAGATGCAAGTGCAAGAACCAGAAGTACTGTTAGAAGGTATTAGGGACTGGAGCAGGTAGAGCTCAGCGGTTGAGCTCCTGCTTCCCATGTATGCGAGGTCCAGGGTTCAATCCCTAGTACCTCCTCAACAAAACAAAACAAAACAAAACAATAACAACAACAACAAAAAAACCTATTTGGGATGAATTTGAAATTTTGGATCAGTATTTATATTTCAGTTTTATGCATGACAATTAATGAGTAGTTAGCTGCATTCAAACAATGTTGTCATTTCAGTATGTGTGTTATCTTCAAAACTAGGAAAATAGGGAATAAAAATTTGGGTTTAACAGGTTTAATTTCGTATTAAAATTCCTAATGAAGTTTCTCCCCTTCCCTTTATTCTTACTTGTGTAAATTATCTGTAAAATAAATTAAAAATACAAAAAAAATAAAAAGGATCCCTTGGATCTAGATGGCCAGTGATGATGGACTATTTTCCTTGGTACAGTGTTGAGACAGCCCTTTGCTTAGGATGAATAAACAGTGGGAAAAGTTACTAAGACTCTTATATTTCTGATTTTGAATAAGGGCAAGACCATGATTTTTACAGGGAAATAAACATTTTTATGAATTAAACATTTTATAGATAATAGTTTATAAATAGCCAAAATTAAGTATGTGATTTTAAGAATACAACTGCTCTAAAACAATGACAACCACAACCCACCCTGATCTGTGATCTCTTTTCTTTACCTGACCAGTTGCTGCTGTTTCCACTCTTCAATTCGTTTCTGTGCAGTAGATTCCCGGTCCTCCTCACTGGAACTAGAGTTCTCCTCTTCATCTAACTCACGCTGGATACTCTGCCACTTTTTTACCAGAGATGGCATTTTGGTTTTACTCTTCTTTGCCTGTCACAAAGAATAAAGGTCAGAGGGAATATAAAACAAGGAAAGCAGAAGTGATCCCTCTGCACACACACCCCTCCCAACACACCCCAGCACAGCTCATTGTGGATTAGCATGGGACCAACTGAGGAAAACTGAGATGGATTAATAAGCTTATATGAGGATGGAGGGCTCACTGGGGTATAGTATCTCATTTAACACCTGCAAACAAATGGTTAGAAACCATACATCTAAGTATAGTCACTGATGTTTTATTTTGACTTTCTGTAGGGTTAAGTGAATTTTGAGCACATGTAATTCCTATCTGCCATGGGAAAATAATTTATGCTTCAAAGTTATATATTAGGATGCTTATCATATCTGGGGACATTTTTTTTTTTAAAAGAGATTTTATGTATTTATTTCTCCCCCCGCCCCTTGTCGCTTGACACTCGCTGTCGGCTCTCTGTGTGTTCTTCTATGTCTGCTTGTCTTCTCTTTAGGCGGCACTGGGAACTGATCCTGGGACCTTCCAGAGTGGAGACAGGCTGCTCAATCTCTTGTGCCACCTCAGTTCCCTGGTCTGCTGCATCTTATAATCTCTCTTCTATGTCTCTTTCTGTTGCATCATCTTGTTGTGCCAGCTCTCTGCATGGGCCAGCTCGCTGCGCAGGCCAGCTTGCTTTTCACAGGAGACCCAGGGAATCGAATCCTGGACATTCTGTATGGTAGACAGGAGCCTACTCACTTGAGCCACATCCACTCCCACCTAAGCATATTTTTAACAGGGGAACACTGAAGTCAGAAGAATCAAGAGTGAATGGCTGGAAACTCCTGCTTTTTAGTTTATTTTCTAATAAGCTGCACAGGAAATTCTTGGGCAAAGGACTGAAAATATATCTTAGTCCCAAATAATACATTTGAGATATTAAAAATATATTTTATATTCTTTAAAAAAGGCCTGTAGGACTTCTGGGAAGATGGCAGACTAGGAAGACACGGGAATCTCTTCTCCAGAGAAATAGCTAGAGGACAGGCTGAAAGAGCCCCAAAAAAGATCTTCTAGGGTTTAGGACAGCAGGTGAAGGCTGCACACCACCCACAGGAGAGAGGGATAGAACCAGAAGCAGCTGCTGCTGCCCGCACCCTCCCCCACACTAAAGACTCTAGAATTTTCAGGCCTCTGGGCCTGCGACTACAGACAAAGGAGGCTCCAGGGATCTATCATTCCAGGAAAGGGGAGAGAGAGGGACACAGCCTAAGGCTGACTCAGGTTCTGACCTGCAAATTGGCCTGCAGTGCCCCACTGACACTTCCAGGCCAGGTGGGACCACACTGTGGTTTGCCCTGGGAGCCGGCCAAGCCTGGAGAAATCTGGCCAAGCCTGGAGAAATCCGCATTCCCAATCTCCCTCTCTTCTAGCCTGGATAATTGTTGAAGACTCCACAGGAGAGGGGAGAGAGAGCCTGGGGCTGACTTGGCTTTTGACTCCTAGGTTTGGTCTGCTGTGTCCAGAGAGCCCTTCTAGGCCAGGTGGGGCTACGCCATTGTTTGCCTTGGAGCCTGCAAGGGCTAAAGATATACAAACTTCCCAATCTCCTCCTCTACTAACAGGGACTGATTGTTGAGGATTCAGAGGGGAGTGGAAATATTTCCTAGCTGGGAAAAGGGAGGGGGCTGCCAGAGAAGACTGGAGAACTATCTCAGAAAGTCTGAATTACAAGGCTCTTAGCCTCTATCACATTGATCTGGTCTGTGTCACAACAAATACACTCTGACCAGGCATTGAATTGAGAGCTGTCAAAAGAGCGCCATCTCCTGGCAGACCAAGGAAGTGCATATAAGAAAATTAAAAATAAGTAGGGGAGGCTTTTCCTGGCCTCTATAGCCTCCCTGCCCAAGGCTCCAGGAAGAGACTCTACAACCAATTACTGGGACCAGTGCCCAGTTTTGAGCAACGAGCAGGACAATCCTAACAATCTAGGTCGAGCCAAAAATCAAAGAGCTGTGGTAATTCACAGCCTCCTGCCACTAAATCCCTATAAAAGAGAAAGAGATTGAGCATCTGAGTAAAATACATCCTAACCAGATGCCTAAACACCAGCAAAAAATTAGGAGCCATACTAAGAAAATAGAAGACATGGCCCAAGAAAAGAAATACATCAAAGTCCAAGAAGAGATGCAGAATTTGAGAGAACTCATCAGCGAGATGAGCACAAATTTCCAAAATGAAATTAATGAGTTGAAAGACAATATAGTTTAAGAGATAAATGACATCAAGAAGACACTGAGGGCTGTGCACGCGTGGAGTGAGAGGCTTGGGACATCTATCTACGCGGATCGGCGGCGTGGACCAAACGGTGGAGATTCGTGAGTTTTGAGGCTGCCGGTGGAGGTTGGCACAGGCGGCTGAGCCCCGCGGTTAGGGAAAAAATAAATAAAACGGCCATTTTGAGCTGCGGGCGGGGCGAAAAAGTTTTATTTTCTGGGGATCTGGCTGCCTGGCGCCCCTTGGACCTTGTGTGAACAGAGCAAACGAGCTAATCGGCACCCAGTGAACCGGAGGGGGGATTTTGGTCAGGCAACGCAGCTCATTTCCCTAGCCACCCAGAGATAAGACCCGGGCCGCTGCGGAGCCAGGAGGAAGGGACACTTCCCAAAAAAGGGAGGGTTCGGTTGGAAGACAGGGAAGGGTATTTTATATTTTTAGACATCGATCTGGCTGCCTGCACCGCCCCATAGCTTTGGGGAGCAGATAAGCCGA
>JAKSZT010007815.1:1017439-1179986 GCA_026826555.1 Tolypeutes matacus | reverse complement strand
AAAAAAAAAAAAAAAAAAAAATGATAGAAAGCTTGGCAGCATTTTTATTTGTCCTAACCCTACCTTTTTTGGGGTTCAGTGGAGATCTTGAAGATAGCAGCTCCCACGAGTTCCCCTCAGGAAGCAGAGCAGACCTTATTCTCAAAATAACTGTGGTGCTTGCCTGTTCTAACCTGCCTGAGAGGCTACCTGAGGGACTGACACAAAGCATTTGCTTTTTTTTATCTTTTTAGGCACTGGGGACACTAGGGGTTGAACCTGGGACCTCGTATGTGGGAAGCCGGCACTCAACTACCGAGCCAAATCAGCTCCCCTAAGTTGTTTTTTTAATTTGTTTTGCTTGTGTGTGTGGTTTTTTTTTTTTAGGAGACACCAGGAACCGAACCCGGGACCTCCCATGTGGAAAGTAGACTCTCAACCGCTTGAGCCACATCTGCTCCCCAAAGCATTTGCTTTTGTTCTGCCTAACATGGAACTCACTAAGGGCAGAAAAAGCAGTGGGCAGTCTTCAGAAACATGGTAAGGCAAATGAAAGACCTGTTGCCACCTGGGCAATAGATTACAATAGAGACTTAACAAGAAAGCACCAAAAGCCTGGGAGGAAAAGTTGGGGAGAGGGTTTCTTATGGAAGTTAGAGCATTCAAAAGTGCCCAAGTATACTAGGAAATTTAGAAGGCTATGGGCATGCCCAGGGTAAGAGGCATGCTCAGATAATACCGGAAAAGATTTTAAGTGTCCACCTCTGGGGCTAATCATTTCACAAGCAGGAAATGAAGGCAGACTAATGCAGAATTGTAAATGGCCTGACTGAATGCTGAAGGAGTGCCAACACAGAGTCAAGATGCAAAGAGGGGGAGAGTTTTCTATTTTTTGGCTCCTAGCATTAAAGGAAGTTTCTGTTAAAACACTAGCTGACCACAAGAGGAACCTTTAGCTCTCAGCAAAGAACAAAAACCTTCCTTCTAATAAAGAGGTAAGAATTAAAAATGAATAGCGCCTAAGAGACCTGGTGAGGATACTTTCAAGTATACCAAAATATGCAAATAGGGAGTCCCAAGAAAAAAAGGGGCAGAAAGAATATTTGAAGAAATAATGTCCAAAAGCTCCCCAAATTTGATGAAAAGATATGGAATGTCAACAAACTCCAAAAAGGATAAATACAAAGAGATCCACATCAGGACATGTTATAATCAAATTGTCAAAAAGCAGAGAAAATCTGAGAGCAGCAAGAAAGAAGTGACACATCACTACAAAGGAGTAGCAATAAGATTAACAGCCAATTTTTCATCAGAAACCAGAGAGGTCAGTGGCACTGGGATGCCATATTTAAAATTCTGAAAGAAAAAAACTGGCAACCAAGAATTCTACACCAGGCAAAACTACCCTTCAAAAATGAAGAAATTAAGACAATCCCAGATTAACGGAAGCTGGGGGAGTCCACTGCTAACAGACCCACCTGATAGAAATGCTAAAGTGAGTCCTTCAGGTTGAAATTAAAGGACAGTAGACAGTAACTCAAAGCCATACAAAGAAATAAAAAATTCTGGAAAGAGAACTGTATAGGTAAACTGTATAGGTATTATTGATCTGTAATTATTTTCGTTTCTTATATAATTTAAAATATTAGTGCATAAAGCAAAAATTATAAATCTATGTCAGTGGACACACAATGAACAAAGATGTAATCTGTGACAACAAGATTGGGGGAAGGAGCTGTATAGGAGCAGTTTTTGTATGCTATTGAAGCTAAGTTGGCATCAACTCAAATCACATTATAAATTCTAAGTGTTACTTATAATCTCATGGTAATGACTATGAAAATAACTAAAAATCATACAGAGAAGGAAATCAAAACGGCATACTACAAAACAAAAATCAAACACAAAAGGCAGTAATGGAGGAAACAAGGAGCAGAAAACCAATAGCAAAATGGCAAAAATAAGTCCTTCCTTATCAGTAATTACTTTAAATGTAAACGGATTAAACTTGCCACTCAAAAGATAGAAATTAAAAAAGAAAAAAAAGGGAGTGGATGTATTTCAAGTGGTTGAGCACCTGCTTCCCACGTACGAGGTTCTGGGTTCGATCTCCTGAACCTACTAAAAACCAACCAACCAATCAAAAAAAAAAAAAAAGGGAGCAGATGTTGACCACCTGCTTCCCACATATGAAGGAAAAAAAGGTGGAAACTGGTAGAATGAATTAAAAAATAAACATGATTCAACTATATGCTGTCCACAAGAGACTTGCTTTTTAGATCCAAGACACAAAAACGTTCAAAGTGAAATGATGGAAAATATTTCATGTGAATAGTAACCAAAAGAGAGCTGGGTGGCTATACTAATATCAGACAAAATAGTATTTAAGCCAAAATTATTTAAAGAGATGAAGATCATTATACATTGATGAGTCAATTCATTAAGTAATTATGACAATTATAAACATGTATACATCTAATAAGAGTTCCCAAATGTATGAAGCAAACATTGACAGAATTCAAGGGAGAAACTTTCAATAATGGAGAGAATATCTAGACAGAAGATCAATAAGGAAATAGAAGATTTAAAGCTATAAACTGAACAGGCCTAACAGACATATATAGAATGCTTTACCTAACAACAGCAGAATACACATTCTTCAAATGCACATGGAACATTCTCCAGGATAGACTATATGTTAGGCCACAAAACAAGTCTCAATATTAATAAAGATCGGAATCGTGCATAGTATCTTCTTTAACCACAACGCAAGGAAGCGAGAAATCAGTAATGGAAGGGAAACTGAAAAATTTACAATTATGAGGAAACTAAGCAATATACTCTTAAATAACCAATAGGCCAAAGAAATTAGATAATATTTGGAGATGAATGAAAACAAAAACACTTATGGGATGCAGCAAAAGCAGTACCCAGAGGGTATTTTATAGCTGTAAACACCTACTTTAAAAAAAAAGATCTCAAATCATAATCTAACTTTACACCTCGGTAAATAAAAAAATAAGAGCAAACGAAACCCAAAGCTAATAGAAGAAAATACTAGATTAGAATGGAGATAAACGGAGAGTAGGAAAATGATTGAGAATCAAGACCAACAAAATGGACAATCCTTCAGCTAGACTGACTGAGAGTGAAGACTCTACCTAAAATCATAAATGAAGGTGAGGACATTTTAAAAATAAAGAAAAATAAGAGAAGATTTTCTGTACCTTTTCTTTCTTTCCTTTTTTGGTCTTCTCTGGAGGTGGCATTTTGGGAGTTGGTGGTGGTGGTGGTGGTGGTGGAGGAGGAGGAGGAGGTGGTTCTATAATGGCAGTAGTAGGCATAGTACCGCGGGCCTGGACTGGCTGCAATGTGGGAACAGTCACTCCAATGGGGACGGAACATTCAGTATAGCTCATAATTGCAGGTGCTGCTGCAAGTCCTAGGTAATTTGACTGTAGGCTCATTCCTCTAGCCTGATGTCCCATTCCTGTTGCTGGATGGCTAACTGATATTGCCTGATGTCCAATTCCTGCAGTCTGGTGACCAATTCCAGTCACCTGGTGACCTAACAGAGATACAATATAACATTATACACTGTAACAAGGCCAGAAACAAGGAAAAGAAAGAAAAGGGAATTGGGGGTTAGATCATCTAAAATAATTCCTTTTCTGAAAATAAAAAAATAAATAAAAATAAAAAACCCAGTCACATTTGGCTGGTAGCAAAATATTAATTTCTGAATTAAATATCTTAGCATTTAGGTATTTTAACATTAAAACCTCTAATATATGTAAATACACAGGAAAAGATCTGGAAGGATACATGTCTGTTAGTGGTTTTTAGTAACTCAAAGAAATACATGTAAAGGAGATTCTTCACAATTTATGAACTCTAAAGCTGGAAACAATGAAAGAAACAATACTTGAGAAAAACACTTTAATCATGATGCTTACCTGTAGTTACAGCTGCCTGGCTGTAGAGGACAGGAGAACTGCCAATGGTAGCTGATCTCTGAACTACCGCGGTACTAATTTCTGTAGCTTTCCTCTTTACTGCTTTAGTGGAAGGAGAACTGGTGATACTAGAATCAACTGAACTCTGAAACACAAAGATTCTAGTTAGTGACTGAAAGCCTTGGTTAAACATCCTCTACTAATATAAAACACGGTGTCAATCATGCTCCAATCCCCAAAACCTCTTTAGAATACCAGATGGCATCACTCACCTGGCTTGTTACAACCGTAGTTTGTCCTGAAGGTTTCAGAGGAGTATCTTCCTCTGTTCCCGGGGCAGGAGGCTCCTCACTTCCCTCATCCTCCATCTCTACCTCCTGGATCTCACCATCTTCTACAGGAGGAGGTGGTGGTGGAGGAGGAGGAGGAGGAGGAGGAGGGGATTCTGGGGGTGGAGGTGGGGGCGGTGGCATTTCCAAGGGTAATGGAGGTTGAAGCACAGGCACATTTGACTGAAGGAGGGTCCAAAATGGAGTAAGTGGCATGAGTGAAGAAGAAACTTGGCCAGAAAAGGACTCTTTACAAAGAGAACCTATGAAAACAGATAAGAGTCAGGGAAAAGGCAAAATAAAAACGCCACAGCTCATATTCAAAGAAATGTTCAATTTAAATGAAACAAACATCAATAGTGTAGGAACCTAGTTCAGTGTATAAAATACTTTCAAACAGCAAGGACTCCTCCACACAAGTACCTACTCTACATTGGGGTCAGTGAGATATTAAAACAGAATTGACTTTCACATAAAGATGGAACCTCTTTTATGAACATCACAGTTCGCACTTTCCCCAGCTGTGCTATACTAACCTTGTTTTTTAAGCACAGATTTCTGGATGAGAAGAATTTAAGAAATCTGAATCTGTATTTTAAAGTTTTTTATTTCAAACATCCACAGTTTCAACATATATTAGAAGGCTATAATAGCTCTGGGGTCTTTTTTTTTTTTAAAAGATTTTATTTATTTATTCATTTATCCCCCCCTTGCTGCTTGTGCTCACTGGGTCAGCCAACCACACCGTGCGGGCGGGCCTGCCCTCACCAGGAGGCCCCGGGAACCGAACCCGGGGCCTCCCATTTGGTAAACGGGAGCCCTACTGATTGAGCCACAGCCGCTTCCCGCTCTGGGGTCTTTTACAGCTTTTTTATAATTTTTTTTAGGAGGTACCAGGCATTGACCTCAGGACGTCGTACATGGGAAGCAGGCACTCAACCACTGAGCTACATCCATTCCCCTGGGGTCTTTTCTATTTCAAAAGTGAAGGGGCGAGTAAATGATATGCCTTTGCAACATTGATTCCATGTACTTTATTTCTTAGTGAACTAGGTAAGTTATTGGGGATGAACCAGAAAAGTACCCATTCAAAACACAGAAATTCTACCCATTTTAATTAATTTGGGTTACTAAGTTTTTTAAAATCCATTTGCAAAGTGCTATTGTCAAACCTATCATTCCTTCACACATTTGTGTGAATTACATTTATTTGCTAAATCATAAAAACACAAATCAGAAAGGGTAATTTTTATTTTTGTGATGAGAAAAGTGAAATTTAGGAAGGATAAATCTTCAAGGTAAATGATATCTAAGGCACAAAAAGAGGTGTTTGAAGATGCAGAGGAGTTGAAATTGCTATTGCAACATTTGAATATGATTTAAGAAATCTACACAATCAGCTTTCTTTAAATTTTGCAAAAGTCAGAGTTAACTATTGTCCTTTCTCTGGTAGAAAAAGCTTACAAGATTAGAGAAAACAGGAGGATATACTTACTTGTAGCTTTCCCCATCCCTCTTTATCGTCAATGGGGAAGTTTCACAATACTTGGGACTAATAGATATATATCCCAGAAATGCTGAATGGGATTTTCTCCCTAAAAATCATAGATTTAGGAGTAGAAGAGACATGAGAAATCACCTAATTTAACCCCCTCATTTTAAAGGTAATGAAACCCAGGAGAGAAGTGACTTGCCCAAGATCATAAAGCTATTAGTGGCCAGTCAAGAGGTAGAACCTAGGTCTGACTCCTAGGCTAGTGCTTTTTATTTTACCAATATGTCCTGGTGAAAGATCCAAGAGCTTTAGAAACCACACAGTATCTCACCTCTCATGGAATAGAGATCCAGATGTAGTCACCTGTTAAATTTCACAGTCAAAAGTGGTGGATTAAATAAGGGCTCAATTATGAAAGGCTCTAGGACAAGGAGCAGGCCTTTTTATATTGCTCCGTTCAAAGTACACCACACTGGTATGCAAAAAGGTAGAGCCAAAATGACCAAGGGCCCTTGGCCTTTATGGTAGCTTTACATTTTATGGAACAGACATTGTATAAAAGAGTTTAAGAACATGATTCACATGGTTACCTTAATTATTCTGAGAACCTGCTTAATGCTAAGGAAAAGTGCACTGGAAAAAATTCACCAGCAAACAGGAATGAAGTTTTCCAGCTATCAGACTTCTAACGACTCGTTACATTTTTGTATTTGACCATATCTAATCTGAATTTATACACTAATTTTTAGACAAAGTCTGGGTATGGCCAGGCAGCCATATAATAATACATCAAGATTGTATCAAAACTAAAGTAAAACACTGAGGATTAACAAAGCATTAAACATCCTTCCACTAACCTAGCAACAATATATAGCAAGGAAATAAATGTCAGATTTTATATATTAGTAGGTTTCTCATCTAGTGGCATAATACAACATCAATAAATTTATGATGGTGACATGCTATTCAGGGAAAGTCAACAAAACACAGTAGGTTAAAGGTTAATAATGTGGTTTAAAACCTCAGCAAAGCCAATCAGAATTAAATGTGTTAATATGAGATTAACTAGATTTGATAAATTTATTTAGCAGCAAACAAGGAGCATTTTGAGAGTTAATATTTGAATCTCAAACTAAGTTTACTCAAAACATAAAGTTGTATCTTAACATTGATAATTATCTCCTTTAGCTTAAACACAAAGAACTTCAAGAAACTCCAGTTTGAATATCCATGTATGTCATATTATAATTATGTTTCTCCTTATTTCTAAATTTAACTCAGTTGGTGTTTTTGCCATTTAAGACCATTTAAGTCTAAACTGAGTAGAGATTAATGGGATACAAAGCTTTTATTATGTACTAATAGATGAAAAACTATAATCTTAAGGAAACAATGTGGGGACACAAATTCTGAAGTCTTCAAGAACCTTTTTCCCCCTCTATTTACATGTAGCCTTCCCTTATCATTTTCCTATATCCCCTCAAAGAAAAAAATATTGTTTGGCATTTTGAACCAAGAGGCCAATTTAGACGTCATGATACAATTAGTTTCATATATAAATTAAATAACGACAAAAAAAGGGCTGCTAAATTTAATCTAAGTGACAAAAGCCCAGCTAGACAGACATGTTGGATATCTTGAAATAGCATCCATTCTTTAGAGACATGTTAACTTCAAACACTGTAACATTGAACATGGCTTAAAAATGATTTAGAAAAATGAATAGAATTTTGAAACTTCCTTGCCCCACATAGAGTAATAAGCATTAATAGATGATTCCTTTTATGGATTTTAGCCACTACTGGGCTAAGAGTATAACACACACACACATTCTCTCTCCCTCTCTCTCTGTCTCTCTCTCTCTTTACAGGCTTAAAATAGTGATCAGTATTACTCTTAAATCCCAAAGATCTATAAGGTTTGATTTGGATTTTATTTAGATCAAGTTTATTATGTGATTCTAGAGACTCTCAATAAAGAGGTTTAAAAATATAAGCTAGTTTATCAATGACTTTTTCCTACAGCATAACTACTTTTCTTTTAATCAGATGGAAATGGCCCAGAATATTCCTTTTACCACATAGTACCAACTCTATGTGTCATCAACAAAGGGAGAAAAGAGCTTAATACTTAATCCTTAAGTGATCACAGAGCCATTAAAAAAAAATCAAGAGTTGGTAATTCTAGTATATTCAGCTTTGGAACATATGAGAAAGGGAAAAAAGGGACTATTGCTCTTCAGATAGTGGTAAGGAATGGAATCACCTACCTAGAATCACCATTAAGCCTCTTTACTAACTACTTTTAAAAAGCAAACCTAAAACAACAACAACAAAAAACCAAAAACCAAAAAACCCAAACCAAACCCAACCTCATTATTAGACATGTCTATCACTGCTACCAAAAGATGGGGAAACATATTCAGAAGAAAATCTCTTTGTGAAAAAGGGAAGTGAAATATGCTATAACTTGAGAAAATATGTGAAGCAGCATAAAACCACACTTTTGCATGGGTCTTAAAACACAGTGAATCCTGTGGTGGAAGACGGACTATGGTTAACAGAACAAATATGAGAATATTCTCTCATCAACTATAACAAATATACAATACTAATACAAGGTGTTGAGATAACTGGGTGGGTTGGGGGAAAAACACACCAAATATAAGATACTAGATTCAGTTAGTAGTAATATTTTGACGATGCCTTTTCATAAATTTGTAACAAATGTTTCACAACAACTTAAGGTAGTGTGGTGGGGTGATACATGGGAGCCCTGTATGATGATATGCATGTTTGTTTTGTAAGTTCACAACTTTTACTATATACTCATTGTTTATGTATGTTCATGTATGAATGATATAATTCAATAAAGCTTTTTTTAAATGAAAAAATAAACATGATTTTGTTATGTTCTAAAATGATCACAGGTCATATGTGGCTTTTCATTTAGGGTGATCTGATGTAGATTACTTGGTCATTTAAGAAGTTAACAGAATTATTTGGTACATTATCAGAATATTTCTACTAGGATTGGGGAGCCAGTAGAGTACAAAGCAACATTTTTAATAAGAATTCAGCCCCTCGCTTCCAATGTTATCAACAAATTTCATATCTTCAAAGACCTAATTATTTCAGAAACCACTCCATAGACTCTTTGCTTTCCTATACCATCGCTTTAACAAATAGCTACCAGTTTTTGAGATCATAAGTCTTGACTGCATTTCATTATTCACTAATTTTTGTTACAGAAAGATTATCTTCTTTTATATATTCATGAATATTCAAAATAGCTTCTAGATTCTGTGTGAAAGTTAAACATTTCAGAAACATCTATCACATGTTTTGATATCCATAACAGCAAATCAAGCTGTGGCTCTTCTGAAGAGTTATCAAATCTTCTGAGCAGCAAATGTGTATAACAAATAAAAATGTTTTTAACTAAACTGAATACCTCTAAGATAACCTTAAATGCCATTCTATATCTTATTGTTTTATATTTTTGTTGTTGGTAGTTTTCAATAATCAATTATTTTGATAAGTGTGGTCGTACTTTTGAGAGCATTTCTTCAAATCATTTTGATTTGTGACAACCATACTTTTTATAAAACCAGTGGAGTAGAAAAATGAGGTTGCAATAGCAATAGACTAACTGTCCTATAGAAATGTAGAACAAATTTCATGTTACTCCACATAGATATTGATAATTCAACTATCTAGTTCTTTAGACTCATTAATTAGCATTCCTGTTTTGTCTGTAGCAGGATAGTGATAGGACAATCTTTTAAAGGAAAATATATTGGCTCATCATTCCAGAGCAGAGTCTGACATATGATATCAATAGTATTCTGATTTCCAACCAGTTGTAGCCTTCATTTCTTTCAGTATAACTCATGCCATTCTTTTTTGTAGGTCAAGCCACTATTTTTCAGTTAGAAGCATCTGCTATTAAAAGCTTCTTTTATGATACAAATTTATAAAAAGTGACAAGTCTTTTTTTCCTCTAAAGTGATTTCTCTCCAAAAGGGATAGGGCAAATTGTCCCACCTGTGGAACTCTCGGAGGATTCTGCAGAATTTGAGTCAGTGCCAGTTTTGTCTTTCAAAATCTGTTTAGGAAGAGTCTCGTCTCTACTTTCTTGTGCTTGGCTTTCTTCCTCTTCTTCCTCACCATCTGGGAACTCCCACTGAGACTCGCCCGAATGTTCGTTTACATAGAAATATCGTCTATGATCCCTAAATTACAAGAAAGAAAACACAGGTTTTAAGACCCATTCTCCTACAAAAACACTTCCATTTGGTCCTGTCCCAGGACAGCAGTCTGCTCTCACAGGGACGAACCTCTTCATAATGGACTGCTATTCACAAAGGCAACAAAGAGCTTTGACAATTGAGAATGGAGAGCCAAGGATAATTCAAAGCTATTTGCACTGCCAGCAGCTCCGTGAATACAGCCCTGAGCCCTCTAACTCCAACAGATGACTTAGAAAACATCTTTTTTTTTTTTTTTTTTTTTTTTTGCCAATGCTTTACAGGGTTTCAAGTTTCATTAATGAAGGGACTCAATCGCCTAGAACACTAATTCCCTTCCAAAGAGAACAACGAAGTTTGTGAAAGGTGAATCTTCCCCTCTTGGACCGTGGAATTCACAATTCATATTCTTGATACCAAACACAGTGAAAGCTAAAGAGAGGGAGAGGATCTGGGAGCTGAAAAATAAAAGAGCAAAGATTTCAAATAACGAAAAAAAAAAATCAAGAAAAGCCAAATATAAAAAGAAATGTTTTCATCTGACCTGCCGGCAGAAGATAGTAATCTTGTTCTTCATTCACATCTTCAGCCACGAAGTTTTCCTTAACTTCACCGAGGTTAATCAGGAGTAGTTGCTTCCAGAGGTCCTGTAAAGCGCACAGAGCTCTCGCATGCGCTTAACCCCAAGCCCGCCCTACTCCGTGCAACACTCTGGAGAGTAAAAACCAGCTTTGTCCAATCTTGGGAAAAAATCCGTTACATGGAAAACTTTAAACATTGCTTTTTGTTTCTCCAATGTGTGGCTGGCCCAAACTCTGTAAGTGCGTGCGGTGCTCTGCCTGCCCAGCACCGCTAACTGCAGCTGCTCTCAGTCTCCAGACAGGCTGTCACATGTCGTCAGGTGGTGGTGATCACAAATCATGTCTGAGATGTCAAAGGTGAAAGGTGAAAAGGGGAGAAGAGTGCGTACCTGTCCCAGTGGCAGGACCAGCCTTTAGGAGTGGCGTTTATTTCATACTGTTTTAGTTGTTCTGCTGCATCCTGAAGTTTTCGTTTAAGGTAGTTTCCATTAAGAGCCCCTTCCCGCCAGTCTGCAATCCGAGTCTAGGATCAACAAATAGATAAATAAGTTAAAGACTTATTATGTCAGGAAACAAAGATTAAAGGGATATAAGTCTTCTGTTAAAAGGCTGTACTGCTGTACCCTGAGAGAAGCAGGTGGACCAAAGAGAAAAAGAGAAGCCACATTTTAATTTCATGAAGTGGTCTTTTTGCACAGCAGTATTGAAAGATGAGACTGGTCCCCAGTATATTTTTAGACTGCCAACAATCCAGTATCTATAAAAATAAGTATGACCCCCCTCCCCCAGACCACATTAAGACTGGTCCCCCCAGTAATTTCACTTTTGGTGGGGAGGAAGGGGAGGACGGTAGTGGTGGTGTAGTTAGTTCATTCAGTTTTGTACCGTTAGCTTCCTGTAGCAGTTTCTTACCTAATCCTTCTCTGCCATTTTATAATGTATACAGTTTACAAATAGGACTCAAAGCTTTTCTTTTTAGATACTCATAATGCTTCAACACTTATAAAGTACTTCCAACATTATATGGTTTTACATTTTAAGTAGAATTTTAATTTGTTAGAAGGTCTATATTAAAATATATGCTTATTGAAGTTGGTATCATTATACAAAAACTCTTGTATTTATTCTTATAATTATATTTTGTTTTGGCTATACGTAGTTTTATTTCCTGGGTAGGTGTTTCAAATATGTATCAATGTTAAAAATTTTTAAATTTAGGATTAAAACACAAACAGGACAGATGTCTTACACACATTTCATTCAAACATTGACAGTTCAAACCAAAAATGGCTAAATTACCTCAGTCTGTAAGAGCAGAACATGAAAGTTGGAGATGGACTGTCTATTAATGCCTAAGAATTCAAATTTACTGGTCAGGGTATTTGCCAGTTCTCCAATCTGAAACTGTAATGCAGGAAAGAAAAAAAAGGAAAAACAAAAACAATCAGTAATATTTTCTGTATTATGTGAAAACTTTCATTTACTCACAGGTACTAAAAATATGAATCTGCCTATAATAGCCTTCCTTAAACATTTGCATCTAAAATATTTAACACAAAATAAAAATGTTAATTTATAGTAAATTCACAAAATATAATGATAGAAGGTTTATAGGAATCCAGTTCATATCTATTCACACCATTACAATGCATTCTAGCAAATCATGGAATTCAACAGTTGAAAATAAACCCTGAACAATGTAACTCACAATACTGCCCAAACTGTCCTTCATCCATTACTAATTGCATATACTAACCATATCCAGAAGCCACAATTAATTCTCCCAGTCCCTCCTACAAAACAAAACAAAAAAATATCTTCTAGCTAGTAAGTGGATAAACTCCATCAGATCAAAAGAATACACTGGGAAGTGGATGTGGCTCAAGCGACTGAGCTTCTGCCTACCACGTGGGGTGGGGTGGGGTGGAGAGGTCCCGGGTTCAGTTCCCGGTGCATCCTGGAGAAGACAAGACAGTGAGCTGGTGCGACGGGCAGGCGCAGCAAGCTGATGTAACAAGATGATGCAACAAAGACACAAAGAGGAAAGACAATGAGAGACACAACAAACCAGGGAGCTGAGGTGACTCAAGCGACTGAGTGCCTCTTTCCGACATTGGAGGTCCCAGGTTCAGTTCCTGGTGCCTCCTAAAGAGAAGACGAGCAGACATAGAGAGCACACAACAGATGGACACATCAAGCACAAACAACGGGAGAAGGGGTGGGGAGGTGGCAGGCAAGGATTAAATAAATAAAATAAATATTTCAGGAAAAAAACAAAACAGAGAATATGCTAAGTAATTTTTTTCCAACAGACTGCCCTGAAAGAGCCGACATTATTTACTTGGATCAACTATCCCCATGAGATTGGGCTAGAAATGCAATTGGAACCAAACCTGTCTTTGTGTAAAGACAAGTAATTCATGCAGGAATTAAAACTGAGACTTTTATTTTTTTCAATACTTTTAAACTAAAGAAGACTACTTGATAAGCTATTGCATTCCAATGGAGACAAACTGAAAGAAAGTAATTCAAGCATTTAGAATTTATTTTTAGACCATTTCTGGCCATTTAAGTCAGTCTTAGAATTCCTTAATTCAGTTTTAAATTTGTCCTCGTCACCTAATCAAGTAAGTGATCTATATTTGGAAACAGTAAAGATTTACTTCTTGCTAATATGAAGCAGTTTAATGTTTGGCCAATTTTTGTCAAGTTTGCATTAATGTACGTACTTTCAAATCCTGTTCTTCTTCTACTTTAGGCGCTGTTTGTACTTTTATCTTCTCTGGAGACTCGTCTACTTCCATCTCTTTATCTGAATTCTCATCTATTTTTTCTGAATTTTCAGCGCCAACTGCTGCAAAAGAAAACGTGAAATTAAATCAAAGGGCCTATATTGATACCGCCCATATATATATATATATATATATATATTTTTTTTTTTTATTTTTTATTTATTTTTTTTATTATGGGTAAAAATCAAAATTCTCACAATACATACAAACATTTGCATAATGATATATAAATATATGTGCATATATGTGTATTTGCTTACAATGCCCATATATATTTTATTTCTGTAGCAGAGTTACATGAAAAAGGCTATCGGTTCTCTCTCCTTTGCCTGTTTTCCCCTTACCTGTTACAGAAAAACTCTTTAACTTACTGTCTATACACAGTAAAAGTAATTTTATCTTTTATAATCATCTTCTTAAAATATCACTGTATAAACAAAAATTTACTTTGTTCTATATCACACCGTCCTGTATAGTTTTGGCTTTTTCTTCATTATCTATTAATTTTTGTCTAATCATCTCTTCCAGAATACTACTGCTTTGATTACTTACAAAGCTAGATTCAAACCTGAAACATAGAAGTGTTCTTTAACAAGTAGAGGAAAAAAGGTTCTCAATATCAGAGCAGCCATCAATTTTTTAAAAAACTTTTTAAAAGTGATACAATTAGTGTAGCACTAACTTATAAGAATAGGAAATATAATGAGAATTTATTTCATGAAATCACTTATAATCTAACTCAAATCTCATGGGCTCCTTTATTAACCTAGATTATTTTTGTTTTGTTAAACATACCTCTGCAGGGCACAATCACATGCAATCAATACGATTGGTAAATTATATAAGCTCTATCCTAAGAAAATATGCATCAATGTTAAGTTATTAAAAGCCAGTAATTTTAAACCACCTGATATCTTCCTTATCCAAACTTCTTAAGACCTGTAAACAATCCATTTTGAACCCACCTATTCTGTTTGGCGTAGTTTGTTGGTAGGGGGAATCTCGAAAAGAGAATAGGTTTACCAGTGATTTAACTGGAGTAAACGAGATGAACTTTTTCCTATATTTGCTTCATTTAAAACCAGCTTAGGGAAGTGGATGTGGCTCAAGCAGCTTCCCGCCTACCACATGGGAGGTTCCCGGGTTCAGTTCCCGGTGCCTCGTAAAGAAGATGAGCAAGTCATCAAGCTGACGCAACAGGCTGGCACGGCGAGCTGATGCAACAAGATGATGCAGCGAGATGACACAACCAAGAGACACAGTGAGAAAACACAATGAGAGACACAACAAACAGGGATCGGAGGTGGTTCAAAGCGATTAGGCACCTCCCTCCCACATGGGAGGCCCCAGGTTCAGTTCCCAATGCCTCCTCAAAAGAAAGAAAACAAGCAGACAGCGAGCGCAAAAATGGGGGGGGGGGCAGATAAAAATAAATCTTTAAAAAATCAAAAACAAAAAGAGCTTACCCAAACTTAATACAATCTAATTAGTTCTTCTGTCACAAGGTACCACATACTTAAAAAACAAACAAACAAACAAACAAAAACACAAAACCCTAACTTGAAAACATTTTTACTTCTGTCTAAAGATGTAAAGAAATGTTAGTTGAACTTTCTAAACAACTTTTATTAGCCTAAGCATAATATCAAGTTCTTTATTTGATCATTATTAATATCCCTTTCTGAAATTTCAAATTGCCTGAGACAAAATCTTTCCATTATCCCACTTTAAAAAATTTTTTGTGTATATTAGAAATCTTACATGTGGTGGCAGTTACAAAAATTTAACAATTTTAGGTATCGTTAGAGCACTAAGACTTGAATATTTGAGGGTAATTAAGTGTCCAAGATTGGTGCCCAAATCTTACTGACTTTTGCACTATAGAAGTAAGGCCAAATGGAGATTAAAACATTAGTTTCATTTGGAGCTTTCTGATTATAGCCTGGAAAAATGCAGCAGGATCTCTTCTACCTTACTCTGTATTAAGATCACTTGCATTCCTCTTGTGGGCCCAAACTATCTACCAGTTCTAACCAGAGGTGGGAAACTTGTACATAGATGGCAGAAATGAGGCTGGATCTGCTAGAGAGGGATCTTGCTTGCCTTGCTTACTAACTATAGAGAGAGAGCAGAGGATAGCCCTTGGTCCTCATATAGATCAAGGCAATGACTGTGGCAAGCAATTAAAAAAAGGGGTGGGGGGTGTCAGTGTCAATCCTGTTTTCTGCCTTTGAAGGAGAAGTACTCCCACTCAGTAGTGAATACATGACCCAAAGGATGCCAGTCTCTGAGATTTATTCTTCCTCCAGAGAACAAGCAAGGAAAAGGTGGAGAGAAGTGGAAGGAAGATTCCTTCCCACCACTTCCACAGAAGGATAAAAGTGTTACTTCCTCTTTTTGCTGAAGGAGGAAATCCTCTACACCTTTCAACTTTAAAGTTTAATGGAAAGTACAAAATACCAGTTTCTCCATTTTCTGGAGTCTCTCGTCCAGTTTTGCTAGAACTCCGGCTGGTAGATTCTGGACTGGTAGCTCGAACAAACATCTTCCATTTTCCTCTTTTAGACGTAAGTCTACGCATTCCATCTTGAGATGCTGGCTGGCTGATATCAGAACGTGGACTAGACCCTGACACACTACCATCTCCTTCTTCCAAGGCTCGCAACTCTGCCTACAAAGAACATGACAATAAAGTTAGTTTTGTTAACTGCTTATCAACATTTAAGTGTTAAAGTAAGTGACCAGTAGGAATGGTAGCCATAACTATGTTCTTGCTATTTAAATCCTCTAAGGGCAGGAAGCATTTCTTCAGACATTTTTCCATCAGAGCTGAGCATTATATTCCATATTTTGTTACTACTTAATAAATGTTTACTCGTGATTACAGTAAAATACACCAATTTGAAGAGGACAGGGTCTAGAGATCCACAAACAGACAAGGTTTTCAATGTGTACCAACGGAAGAGAAAGCTTAGTTAGCTAGTCCATCTCTACAGCTATACTTTAAAATTTTTCAAATATGGAAAAGCTTTAAGGAGTTATTAAGATTCTACCTTATTCTCAAGACCCTTTTAAGGCAGCAGCAGATGAAATCATTCCAAAGGAGGGTGGGGAAGCAGTAAATAGGTAAAAACTAAATCCTAAACCAGGAAAGTTTCTTTTTGAAAGGAAAGAACATGAAATTTTAGGTTCTTCTTACTTCTTCTGTTACCTTACGAGGCCCATTTAATTATCCAAACAATGCCATGGCTAAACATTGGAAGTCAACTTGCACTTCGATGGCTGGATTAAAAACCAAGTTGTCAGAAGAATTACAATGTTCATTTGTTATGAAGCTAAATAAAGAGGTGATTGCTAAGGAGTGTGGAGTTTATCTTTTTGGAGTAATGAAATTGTTCTAAAATTTTTTGTGGTAATGAATGCACAACACTGTGATTATACTAAAAGCCACTGATTATACACTTTGGATAGACTGTATAGTATGTTACTATATCTCAATAAAATTGCTTTAAAAAAAAAAAAAAAAAAAAAAAGGCAAACAAAAAACCCTGTATTTTAACATCAATTAAACTTTCCAAATCTTACTTTTTTCCTTTCCAAAACTAGCTCCAGCTCAAGGGTATCTTGTTCCTCTTCCTCCTCACTTTCTCCAGATTGAACAACACTGCATAGGTCCTCCTGAGAAGGGTCTTCCGTACTGTCCATCAAAATTTCCTGTGGTTTTACTATTGTTACTGCTTCTTCTGTTGTACTTGCTTCCTTCACTTCTGAAACTGGCTCTACCTCTTTACAAATTACTTTTCTTCTCCATCTTTCTTCTTCCTCTTTTATTCCTTCAGGTAATAAAGGAGCAATCAGGGATGCTGCTACCCCTTTCTTCTCCTCTTCACTATTTGAGAGAGCCTGAATTCCTTCGTTTACTTCCTGTAAAGAGTAAAATAATGCTCAAAGAAATCTCACTTGTATTTATATTCAATTGTTCATGTTTTTTTTTGTTGTATTTTTTTTTTAAGATTTTATTTATTTATTCATTTATCCCCCCCTTGCTGCTTGTGCTCGCTGGGTCAGCTAACCACGCCGTGCGGGCGGGCTTGCCTTCACCAGAAGGCCCTGGGAACCGAACCTGGGGCCTCCCACATGGTAAACGGGAGCCCCACTGATTGAGCCACAGCCGCTTCCCTCAATTGTTCATGTTAACACTAACACTGGATACTCTTACAATGCCTACTGGCAGTGGATTAGTATGCAGGTTTGTACCACTTTCCCTACTTGTGTAATGGACACATTGTTACTTAGGATGACAGCAGTTGAAACAGAGT
Organism: Tolypeutes matacus; assembly: GCA_026826555.1. NCBI lineage: Eukaryota > Metazoa > Chordata > Mammalia > Cingulata > Chlamyphoridae > Tolypeutes > Tolypeutes matacus. The sequence continues at coordinate 1,162,286 of JAKSZT010007815.1, read as the reverse complement.
CTAGTTCTAGATAGGACTCAAATATACACTCCGTCCTAGTCTTAGGATGTCAAAAGGCAGACTAGTAAGAAGCACTGGCAAACTTAATTAAGATCAGTGTTTTGTCAGTTCAACACATGATTGGATAAATCTTCACCTTCTCTTCTGTATGATTATATAACTTTAACACCATGTTGTGAAATTTAGAGGAAAGTGAGTATTTCTAAAATGAAATATGTGATTATATTTAGTGTCTATTTCCCCTACTGGGGTAATATTTGTCCTACCTCCCTCCTAGGATTGTAAAAATTACTCTAAAAATATTTTGATATACAAAAATTCATTTTAAAATTCAAGATAAAATAAAAATTCAAGACATAAGGTCTCTGAAGAATACAATTTACCTATCTTACTGATAAGGCTATAGAAATACTTAGTTTCAGTAACAGTAATTTTTAAGGCAGTTAATCTTTTTATTTAAAAAAAATCTTCGGTGTAATTCCAAAACAATAGAACTATTCTGTCAGAAGTAAAGATGGGGACCTTGAGCCCTGCCTGTTTGGGTCCTCCCACATCCTTCACAATGAGTTCCAAAACAATCACTGGAGTAGATGACTGCTATAAATGCCAAGTAAAACTTTTAAGAAACAGAATTTATCCTATTTCACACCTGTGTCCTAAAATATCAACAGAAGGTTGTACTGCCAGTGCTCAAGTAACATTCAAGTTTTTTAGATCTGAAAATAAGCAAATGTGGTAAGTTGAAACACTGACCTTTTTCATTTCTCGTTTGGTTATGACTGGTCCACTTTTACTACTAGAAACAGAAATAGTTTTCTCTTTGGTGTATACATCTGTATTTACCACAAAACTAGCTTCAGCACCTGTTACAGAACTAAAAAATATATATATACTTATTAATAAGAGAAAGAACAAATATTTTCAGCAAAAGATAAGACTAGTTTTCTTCTTAGTAATTTCGATTTCCATTCTTACCTGGGCTGGTAATGTTGTAATCCCTGTACTTGGGTAGCGAGATATTGGGGTAACTCCCAAGTAACTTCATTTGTTTGTGTGTTCCAATAATAATAGCATCCTGTATTCTCATCCCAGACTTCCTGCCAATCTCCCATCTCAATTCCGACTGTAAGAAAATAAAACAAGTTTTAAGAAATGCAAACTCTTCTATCCACTATTCAGACCTTATATCCCAAGTCAGCTCTAAAATCTAACACTAAGTTTTTCAACCTTGGTGCTATTAACATTTTGGGCTGGACAATTCTTTGTTGTGAGGGACTATCCTGTACACTCTAGGATGTTTAGCAGCATCCTTGGCCTCTACCCATTAGATATCAGTAGCACTGTCCCAGTTGTGAAAATCAAAAATGTCTCCAGACACTTCCATTGTGTTCTGGGGAGCATTCCTCCCATTGAGAACCACTGATCTAACACCAAAAATTATTTTCAATAGGCACTGTGTCACTTTTTCATACATGGTTTTAAAAAAAGAGTAGTTTGCTAGCCCAAAACTCTATTTTGAAAACAATAGCTTTTATTATTCACCTGGCATTATCTGCTATTGGTTAAAAGGACAAGCAAGTACCTTTCACAAGATAAAGCATCTGGGCTTTGATCTTTAGGAATCTCAATGTCTGGAATACCTACAAAGAATGCACGTTAGGTTTCTTTAAAAAAAATCTAAGAACCAAGCTTACCTCCTGCCAGTGAACACTGAGTGTCATACTGCCACCCTGAAGTCTGGGTTGAGTCTGTTCCATTTGAAGTTGTAGAAGAAAGGGCAGATGTTACTGATTCCTTGGGCTCTGGACGAGGTGGAGTTGGAGGTGGAGCAGAAGCTCCTACAGGAGCTGCAGGCTGAGGAGCTGTTATGGCATCAATCTCCTTTAAAATGAAAATAACAACACATGTATCAATTACACCAAAACCAGAAATGTGAGGAAATGATCACTTTTTATTAAAAAATCTAATATGTTCAGTTTTCAACTTCTCAAGTCAAGACCCTCTTCTACCAATTACATAAATTCCTCAAAACCTTCCATTCTCTATTCTTCTCTACCTTTATAAAAAGAGAAAAGAGAGAGTGAAAATAAGGGGGAGGGAGGGAGGAAAGCGGGGAGAGAGGGCTGGAAATACTGAGAGATGAAAAGGATGCTTTCCAATAATTAAAATCCCCAAAAAAAGCACCACTAACCGCTAGGAAGTTGGCCAATGTACTGTCAATATCAGATGACTGGTTTCCATTTGTCTCTTTCAACTGTGCTGGTTTGTCTGAAACATCACTCTCATCATCATCACTGTCAGCATATGCACCAAGTAGGCACAGACCTCCTAGAAACAAAATCAGTAACATCATCAATATGTCCTAAAAAAGTATACAAAAGAAAATATAATATGGCTCTTTATGGGGGCGGCTGTGGCTCGGCTGGTTGGGCGTCCGTCTCCCATATGGAGGGACCTGGGTTCGATCCCCGGGACCTCCCGGTAAAAAAAAAAATATATGGTTCTTTAACCAAAGAATTTATAATTCATTTACTTACAGAATATAACAAAACCTCCAAATTAGTAATCACTGAACTACCACAGAGAGGTATAAGTTACCACATTATACACTTAGAGCTAATAAAAAAAATGAATCCATATAGCTATTTGACATCCTCCACCAAATGCATGCTCAATTATTCAACCTCATTCTTCTTTCAATATAGCTCATAGCATATTACAAAATTTTAGAATTAGGTGATTAAATTGTTTATCTCAAACAGCCAATCCAATGTTGCAAGTTGAAATAAAGAGATTTTCAAAGTTAAAAATAAAGCTCTTTTCAAATGATAATTCTTTAAATAGGAAGTGACAGGAATTAAAATGGACTCAAAACAACTAGAGCCAATTAACAATGCTTTCCTCAAACTTAAGTTATCAGGTATCCCTCTTATTATTGCTATGCCATTTCCTTTTGGGCCAAACTATGGCTACTCTAATGTCACAATTTAGTGCACATATATACACTAAACCTCTGCTAAGCTCCTAATAACATAATGCTTATTAAATTAGTAAGGCAAATGAAAATGATTAAACCTAGTATTTGTGGAAAATAGGCATACTTAATATTGTTAGGACACCATAAAGCCTTAAGAATAATCTGGTAACATATATGGAGTTCTACAAAACTCTTCACATGTCTTTTAACTAGATAATCCCTTCTTTGAGAATATGACCCCAGGAAATAATTCAAAAAAATTCTTTTTATAAAGCTTTGAGCAGCATTATTCAAATAACTGAAAGCTGGAAACAACTCAAATGCTCTCAAGTAGGGTACTGGCAAAGAAAATTATAGCACAGTAATAACTGATAAAATATTATTGTATCATTAATTAACCCATTACAGGGATACATGAAATAATGCTAAGGGGATAAAAAGTAACGCTAGAGGAAGAAACGCAAAATAAAAGCAAACTATGTACATTTTATTTACACAAATAAAAATTTATTGGACTAATTTCAGACAGTTCTTAATAATACTGTAAAGTTTAATTTAATAAATACAGTGAAATTTAATTAAAATTTAGTGGACATGGATATGGAAACTTTCAGTGTTTAGAATAACCACTGAAAATAAATCTTTACACTATTATCAAATGCTACACACATAATAAATAAATACAATATTATCAAATGCTATACCAGAACATGCCCTAGATCACTGAGATTTGTTGTTAGTTGTAGAAGCCAGAAGAAGCAAGGTCATTCTTCAGTCATAACTGTTAACAGTTTTTTGGGGGGGTTGGAAGGGTGGGGAGGAGCTGACTCCTCAAATCTCAATGTTTTCTTAACAGATCATGCCACACAGTTTGGAAATTAATTACAGCAGATAGTAAACTATTTCTTACATTACCTTACAAAGAGGCTACACACAGTGACTATGTACTTATACTTCTAATCTCACTACCTCTTAAACCTTTTGGGTCATAGACTATTAACAATCAATATAATAAAAATTATGGACCATCTCCTGAAAAACATATTTGAGTGCACAATTTCAGGGGTTATGTGGACTCTGACACTCATATGTGGCCCCTTCTTTTTATTTATTTATTTATTATTTATTTATTTATTTTTTAAGATTTTAATTATTTATTCATTTATCCCCCCCTTGCTGCTTGTGCTCGTTGGGTCAGCCAACCGCGCCGTGTGGGTGGGCTTGCCCTCACCAGGAGGGCATATGATAAATGGGAGCCCCACTGATTGAGCCACAGCCGCTTCCCAAGGCCCCTTCTTTTTAGAAAATGCTTAACAAATACTGCTGACTATCATAATGATCGCTTGATCTAATTTAATAGAGCTTATTCAGAAAGTTCCCTTAATTTCACATGTAAATACCCTAATATTTTTCAGCATTAAGGCACTAGATATGTTTGCTTTACTATATTGTAAAACATACTTTGACAACTTCTAAAAATTTTATTTTATCCCTCCCAAAGCTTCCTTCATTTTTGTGGAAAGAAATCTGGCATGTTTCTAGTAAGAAAAGCAAAATCCTTTAACTAAAATCATCTTTTTTTAAAAAAGATTTTATTTTTATTTATTTATTTATCCCCCCCTTGCTGCTTGTGCTTGCTGTGTCCATTTTGCTTTCGGTGTTTTTCTGGGTCTGCTTGTCTCCCTTTGTTGAGTCATCTTGCTGTGTTGGCTCACCGCGTCGCACGGGCCGGCTTGTCTTCACCAGGAGGCCCTGGGAATCAGACCCGGGGCCTCCCATATGGTAAACGGGAGCCCAACCAGTTGAGCCACAGCCGCTTCCCTAAAATCATCTTAAGAGAGAAGTGGATGTGGCTCAAACAACCGAGCTCCCACCTACCAGATCAGAGGTCCCAGGTTGGGTTCCTTGTGCCTCCTGGAGAAGACAAGCAAGACAACAAGCTGGTGCAGTGGGATGGCGCGGTGAGCTGATGCAACAAGGCGACACAAAGGAAACACAATGAGAGACACAACCAAGCAGGGAGCTGAGGTGGCTCAAGCAATTGAGCACCTCTCTCCCACATGGGAGGTCCCAGGTTCCATTCCTGGTGCCTTCTGCTCGTATTCTGAGCAGGCACAGAGAGCACACAACAAACACAGAGAGCAGACAGCAAGCGCAAAAACAACAGGGGGTAGGGGGATAAATAAATAAATCTTTTAAAGATTAAAAAAAAAAAAAAAAAAAAGAAGAAAAAGAAACAGGAAGCAGATGTGGCTGAAGCGACTGGGCTCCTGCCTACCACACAGGAGGGTCCCTGGTTCAGTTCCCAGCACCTCCTAAAGAAGACAGTGAGCTGGCATGTAGGGCAGGCACAGCAAGCTGACTCAACAAGAGACACAAGAAGAAAAACATGAGAGACACAACAAAGCAGGGAGCGGAGGTTCCCAGTGCCTCCTAACAAGGACGAGCAAGACAGCAAGTTGATGCAACAGGTAGGCGCGGCAGGCTGATGCAAGGAGATGACGCAACAAAGAAAAACACAATCAGAGACACAAAAAAGTAGGGAACAGAGGTGGTTCAAGCGACTGGGTGTCTCCCTCCCATATTGGAGGTCCTGGGTTTGCTTCCCAGTGCCTCCTAAAGAAACAAAGAAGATGAACAGACACAGCAAGTGCAAACAATGAGGGGGTGGGGAGAAATAAATAAATAAATCTTAAAAAAAAAAAGAAACAATCAACTATTGATTATTTATTCTAATAGCTCCAAATAGCCAAACAAATAATGGAAAGCATTCCCTTTGGTTTTTGTCTGACACTTTTCCTTCTGCATTATGCCAACTAGAGGAGTAAGAATGAATAAGGCTGATACATTGTTATGGTGCAAGATGAAGTTGGACTGAATGAAAAAAATTCTGTTCACAAGGCACCCAAAGGTCTAAAGAGCTGACTGACAAGCAATCAAGGAAATTTTTCCTAGGTACATTTAAATTTTATTTATCTTTAAAAATTCTTAGAAGGCTCAAAGGAAATAATATATGTAGTTGGTATTACATAGTTCTGCATTTTCTCTCACAACCAAGTTCTAGCTTTTCTAAACCACATTGTTTTTGTTTTTAAGTGGCAAACTTGGGTCAGGAGTGGGGAGAAAAGTACCTAATATTTCATTATAAAAAGTATTCCAAAATGAAAGAATAAAATTACTACCAACTCTAAAGTACTTAATAACAAAACACATTTTAATCTTATAAGATATACAGAGTAGAGAAAACTAACACTTTTGGCACTTATTTATGTCAGAACTTCACACACATTATTCAATTTAATTCTCAGTGTAACTCAGGGCTATCAAATACAATTTACAGATGAAAGAGTTTCACTGCAATTAAAAACTGACCTAAGGTAGAGCAATGATTTGAACTGTCTACGAAACCACTGTTGCAAATGTTCCTTGATGCTTAAAAATATTTTATAAGAGCATTTTTCAGCTCCACGAACATATGATAGGTACCAATCGAGGCAGCATGTCAAAAAAGGCATAAAATAGATGGTCAGTGATCTTAGGAAACACCAAGCTAGTGGGAAGCCAGAAAACTAATCACGTAAAAAAAGCATTAAAAGAAAAAGTGTTACCATGTATTTTGAGTAGAGAACAGGCAACAAAAAATTTTGCACAGGTCAAAGTGTATATATATACCAACAAACCCAAGACCTAACAAACAAAACATTTTGCATTTCCATTTTACGGGAGAAATTTAAGTTAGCAATACTGAAGGATTCAAGGAAATATACTATATAAAATCCAATTAGATTTAATGAAAGACATTCTAAAAAAGACATAAAACAATCTATACCTGTTGCTTTAACAGCTGTAGGTCTGGTGGTCATGACTGGTTTTGGAGGAGTCTGAACAACTTTGGGAACCTCCACCACCACTTCCTGTTCATCTGGATGTTAGAAATAAGGAAAGAAAACTGCAGTCAGACTATGGACCAGATATCAGACTAGAAGTGACACACAATCTTTGATATGACAACTTTCAAGCCTAGACTGCATCAACTGCAAATCACTAACCCAAATAATTGGGAGATGATAAACAAGCATAGCTATGATCTCTCATTTGTCTAGGGAATTTAACATTAAGAATCTAAGCAATGTATAAAAAATTAAAATTTTATTATCCCAGTAAAGTATTTTAAAGTGGTTTCACTTGAAAGGCAATGCCGTTCTATAATCCCAACTCTAAATATATACCTTAAATAAACTCTCAGACAAATATACAGGCAGGTAGGGTGTTCAATGCAGCACTGCTCATTGGAAAGAAGGCTGAAATAACTTAAATGTCCATCAAAAATGGAATGAATAAACTAGTATATTCATACCACGGAATTCTACATAGCAGGTAAATTCAACAAAGTAAAACAAGTGTATTAGCACATAAATCAAAAATTATCACAAAGGATGTGCATGGTTTGATACCAGTTACACGAAAAAAATCCTGTATAGTGTAAAAATGTATAAAATACACAAAGGAATATACACATCAACTTAGAGATATTAGGGGATTTGGTTCTGTTGGAAAAGTTTTATTTCTATAAATAGAAAAAAAGATATGAAGCACTCTGGGAAAATAAACATGTTTTAGTAATGGATGGTGGTGATGGTCGCATAATGGTTTATATATTTAACACCACTGAATTGTATACTTGGAAGTGGTTAAAAGGGGAAATGTTGGGAAGCGGCTGTGGCTCAATCAGTAGGGCTCCCGTTTACCATATGGGAGGCCCTGGGTTCGGTTCCCGGGGCCTCCTGGTGAAGGCAAGCCCGCCACGCACGGCGTGGTTAGCTGACCCAGCGAGCACAAGCAGCAAGGGGGGAAGGGGGGAATAAATAAAAAAAAAAATAAAAACTTTAAAAAAAAAAAAAAAAAAGGGGAAATGTTATGTTGTATATAAAATGAAATTTAAAAAAAGGCTATGACACAAAAATGGCATAACACATCTGTTTAATCTGGGAGTAGGTATGTATTTACATTTTTACATTTGAAATACTTCAAAATAAATACACATACGCACAATTTTTCTTCGGCAGGCCACCACAGGGTCTTTAACAAGGAGCACAGTTATATATTTTCTCAAGCGACCCTACGTGATTTTTTTTTTCCAGGAGGTACCCGGTACCTCATACATGCGAGGCAGGTGCTCAACCACTGAGCTACACCCATTCCCCCCCACACATCGTGATTTTAAATGCTGAAATTGGGAGTGGAGGTGGCTCGGGCCATTAGGCGCCTCCCTCCCACATGGGAGATCTCAGGTTCGGTTCCTGGTGCTTCCTAAAAAGAGAAGACCAGCACACAACAGACAGACACAGCACATGCAAACAACGAGTGGGTGGGAAGAAATGAATAAAGTAAATCTTAAAAAAAAAAAAAAAAAAAAAAAAAAATGCTGACATTATGGCGGTTTGTCCCGCGTCCGGCCCCTATAGTAGCGCTGTCCGGTCACTCTTTATCCAATACCATCCTAGGGAAAGCCGCACAAGCACATGGCAACCTACAAGCTTCACTTCATTATTTGGGGGCAGTTACCCTTTGGCTGGCATAACAACAGGGTTTGTTCACTTCTAAAGAATCTCTATCTCAAGGGACGCGGCTGTGGCTCAATCAGTAGGGCTCCCGTTTACCATATGGGAAGCCGCGGGTTCGGTTCCCGGGGCCTCCTGGTGAAGGCAGGCCCGCCCGCACGGCGTGGTTAGCTGACCCAGCGAGCACAAGCAGCAAGGGGGGGATAAATGAATAAATAAATAAAATCTTAAAAAAAAAAAAGAATCTCTATCTCAGTTTCAACAAAAATGGAGGAAAAAGATGACATGTAGAAAGGCCAGGTGCCATTTGTCACCAAGCCTGAAAACTCGTACACACATCTACTCTATAAGTTATCTAAACCGACACTGCAAGTTTGGGAAACTCAGGATGCCCGGGCCAGTCAGATTTCAAACGTTCCCGGGTCAGCCCCTGGAACAGAGATGGCGCCTCGGGATCGGCCCAGGCGGACCACGGACTGAACCGCCAGCCCCTTCCGCCGCCGCGGGGCCCACAGCCGCGCTCTCGCAGGCCGCACGCAGGCAGGCCTCAGAAGCGCCGCCGCCCGCCGGGGTTTCCCTTCCTCCCAGGGTCCGTCTGGGCGTCCCTTGAGGCTTAGGCCGCAAGCCCCGAGCTCGAGTTTCGGACGCCAGACTCGGAGCCCCTCGCGCATCCTAACCTTCCGAAGGCGAGTCGTCCGGCACCGCGGCGGCAGGCACCGCGGTCGCAGTCGGCGGCGCCGCTAGGGCTGGCTGACTGGAGGCCGCAGCCGTCGAGTCCGGCTCGGTGTCGGCCTCCAGCTCCGGGTCCCGCCCGGGCGTGCTGCTCCGCGGACCCGGCGGAGAGAGCTGCAAGATCGGCCTGCGGCCCGGTACCGCCCGGGACTTCTTCCCCATCGCGAGCCCGAGCGCGAGCAGCTAGCGTCGGACAGCCGAAAGGGGCGGGCGTTCGGCGTCGTGATGCGTAATCAATATTCATGATTGCGACTCCGCCTCCCCGCGAGAATCCGCTTTTAACTGGCGGAACGCGCGCCCGCGCAAGCGCCTTGGGTCCTTTACGCTCTTATGACTCCTCCTCCCTCGTTGGCTTTACCTACGGCGCAAGGAGATTGGCTGTTTGGACACAGAGAAGGAGCAGGTAGCAAATGGAAAAGCAAAAAGGTGAACGGCGAGCCAATAGTGCCCAAGGGCCGGACTTGAAATGACTTTAGCCACTTACGTCGCGGCTTCCACACGTACGTTTTTTTTTTGCGGAGTCTTTTTTTTCCTTTTTTGCCCTCCTGCCCTCCATTTTGTGGCTAATATCGGCTGCTTGTTTGGCGTTTGCAATTTGTGCCCCAGAAAGTTGTGCCGCTTTTCTTACCTTCTCCAAAATTTCTCCCTGATTACTGTGGCCTTCTCTGAGTATATCATTGTCTACTACATGGGTCTTTTATGCTTTTGTAAATTCTTACAGCACAAAGATGTCTCCTATTGTGTACCTTACCAGCTTGGAAAAAAAAAAAAAAAAAATCAGCAGGCATTCGATTGCCTACAACAGAAAAGCCTAAATTTGGGGCATGGGATACACGAACTTCCACAATCTGGTCCCTCTGGTTCTCTCAACAGGCTTTACTAGGTTGATCTTCTTTTACCCTTTAAGTCCTTCTACTCCAGCTACTTGCAATATCGACTTTCTCGCGTTCGGTGCTTCGCACTAGCTGGAATGACTACTGCACCAGACAGCGAGATTGTTTTCGTTCCTCAAGGACCAGTGCAGATAATTACTTCTCTGAACCTTTTATCTCAGTGCCCAGTCCTTCCCCGCATTCGAACTTGATAGCCTACTGTTAGTGCTTGTCTCCCTCTCTCAACTGAGCTTAAGAAGAAATACGTGGTATTTCGCGTACTATCCCCCAGCGGCTACCTCAGTTCTCACTAGTGCATGGAAATAATATCTAACGTTTCATTTATTGAGCACTTACTATGTGCCAAGCACCGTCTAAACATTTTATATGTAGAGTTCCATTTCATCATCACGACAATCTTATGTGGTAGATATCATTATCCCCATTTTACAAATGCGCCTTCAAATTGGTTGCTGAACGCCAAAGCCATGAGAGCAGTGACTTGTCTGTTTTGTTCCCTGTACGTGGAATGCTTAAAACACTCTGGAAGTAGAAAGCACTCAGGAAATATTTTGAACTTGTACATGAATATATCTACAAATTTGAAATAAGTAGCAATATTTGTTTCTTTTTCTTACTTATGGGAGGGATATCTGGATTATGGTGCCCTGAGATTGGACTCCCAAGATTTCTGAAAACTTTAGTAGAAAGGGATTTGCCTTTTTAAAGCTGTTAGCAACTTCCTGATTTTTTTTTTTTTTTTTGAAGAGGCAGTACAATGTGCATAGGTATTCTAAAGCTAAACAGATCTGGATTCAAGTGTTGGCTTCAGCACCCTCCAGATGTAATGACTTGGACATGTTCTAATTTTTTTTTTCAAAATTACCTAATGTTTTATTCAACAATTTCTAAAGTTGTATGAGAAGAAATCTGTAACTATTTAAATACATTAAAATGGTAAGGGTGGTTTTAACTTTTTTTTTTTTAAAGATTTTTATTTTTATTTATTCATTTATCCCCCCCCTTGCTGCTTGTGCTCTCTGGGTCAGCCAACCACACCGTGCGGGCAGGCTTGCCTTCACCAGGAGGCTCCAGGAACCGAACCCGGGGCCTCCCATATGGTAAACGGGAGCCCTACTGATTGAGCCACAGCCGCTTCCCTTAACATTTTTTGTGACTATAAGAACCTGTATATGAAAAACTGTAGACTTGTATCGGAACTGTATGAAGTATTCTTTTTCTTTTTGTTTTTCAAAATGTATACAAATAAGTACATGTGTAAAACAAATATAATTGATAATAACTATGATTCTATTCAAATGCATTTTTGGAAAGGAATTATAATTTATCCAGAAAAGAAGTTTGGATTTTCTAATAACATGTAATTTTTTTTTAAAGATTTTATTTATTTATTCATTTATCCCCCCCCTGCTGCTTGTGCTCGCTGGGTCAGCCAACCACGCCGTGCGGGCAGGCCCGCCTTCACCAGGAGGCCCCGGGAACCGAACCCGGGGCCTTCCATATGGTAAACGGGAGCCCCACTGATTGAGCCACAGCCGCTTCCCAACATGTAATTTAAATAATGAGGTAATACATTTCATAAAAACTCTTTGTGTATAAATTTAATTACAGTGCCTTCCACCCACTTTAATAGACTATACATTTTATTTTGAGGTACCAGAGATTGAACCTGGGACCTTGTATGTGGGAAGCTGGCACTCAACCACTCAGCACATTGGCTTCCTTGAGTTGTTTCTTTTGTTTTTTGTTTGCTTTTAGCACTTTATTTTTATTTGTTTATTTATTCATTTATTTATTTTAAAGAATCTTTAGATTACATAAATGTTACATAAAAAATATAGGAGATTCCCATACGCCACACCCCTCCCTCTTCCCCACTTTCCCACATTAACAACATCCCTCATTAGTGTGGTACATTTGTTACAATTGATGAACACATATTGAAGCATTGCCACTAAGTGTGGATTATAGTTTACATTATAGTTTAAACTCTCTCCCGCACAATTTTGTAAGTTATGATAAGATATATAATGTATGCAAATATCCTCGCTGTCCTGATTTTGTGATAATCAGGGTAGGCTAAACATTCGCTATATTATAAACCATGCGTGTGTCCCCAGACCTAGTTTTTCTCCCTAGGCCTGATTTTTGGAATGCTGGTGATAAACTAAGCCTGATTTATAATATGACCATCCTCTATGGTAAAAGATTGTAACTTTGTGTATCTTTGGTCAACCTTAAGAGATATAACAGGGGGACGGATGTGGCTCGGGTGGTTGGGCATCCATCTCCTATATGGAGGAACCTAGGTTCGATCCCCAGGACCTACCGGTAAAAATTTAAAAAAAGAAAAATATAGAAGGCATGTGGGCTACCAGGCCCCATGCATGGGTGTACCACCAGGCCCCACGAGCGGTGAGTCATCACGCCCCATGTGCTGGTACACCGCCAGGCTCTGCAATCCATGCAGCAAGATGATGACGTAACAGGAGAGTGACACAAGGGAGAGCCAAGACGAGATGCACTGAAAAACCAAGAACTAAGGTGGCGCAGGCGGTAGGACGCCTTTCTCCCACATTTGAGGTTCCGAGGATCGAATCCCAGTGAAGAGAGAAAGATGAGAAGAGAGAGGAGGAAATGGACACAGAGTTGCCCAGCAAATGGACACAGAAACGGTAAAAACGAGGTGGGGGTAGTGTAAAAATGGATAAAAGTAAATAAACAAATAAATCATTTGAAAAATATATATAGGGGAGGAAGAGAAAAAAAAAAGATATATAATATCCTGTATCTGTCATTGCAGCGTCATTCAGGACAATTCCAATGTCCCAAAAATGTCCCCATGTTACACCTATTTTTCCCTCTCTCTCGCCTCAGAATCTCTAGTGGCCATTGCCTCCACATCAAAGATAAAAGCTCTTCCATTACTAGAATCACAATAAGTCTATAGTAGAATACCAGTAAATCTACTCTAGTCCATCGTTCATTCCCCAATCCTAAGGATTCTGGCATGGTGATGCCCACTCCACCTCTAACTGAGAGGGGGCTTAGATCCCATGGGACAGATGGATGGGATTATCTTGCTTGCAGTTGTAGACTCTCTGTTCCTTGGGATGGTCGTTGTCCATCATCATCTCCTTGTTAGTTGTCCTGGGTGAGTCCAGTGAACTGGAGAGTAGGTGTTGCAACTCTGTTGAGATTCAGGGCCCAACTGGCACATGGAAAGCCCAAAGATTTAAGTCTCTTAGACATAAACCTATCAACTCTAATATTAACTATAGTTTCAAATAAAAGGGGCAGAAGAGCCATGTTATAGGGAAACCACAACTGAGTCCAACTGTCACACTGGGGAGCATAAATTCCAAAATAGGGCCCACTGGCAGGGTGCCAAACTTCTGCACTGTCAGCCCTGCCTATAGTGTCTGGATGTCTCCAGAGCCCTCAGGAGCCCTGCTATTTGAGGAAATAGTTAAGGTGGCAGTAAATGAGATCCTGCTGAGATGTGCATAAGCATAACCTCTGGAATGACCTCCCAACCCACTTTGATGTCTCTTAGCCAAATAAACTCATTTGTCTTTACCCTTTCCCCCATTTGGTCAAGGTCTTTTTCCAGTTGCATTGCTAGTTGGTGCTTGGTAGTAATCCCTTGGTGCCAGGGAGGCTCATCCCTGGGAGTCATATCCCACACCTGAGGGGGAAAGTAATGCATTTATATGCTGAGTTTAGCTTAGAGAGAGGCCACATTGAACAACAAGGAGGGTCTCAGGAGGTAACTCCTAGGCAACCTATAATACTAAGCTAAGTTTCAATTAAAAAAAAAAAAAAAAGGTTTATAAATACAGTCATTAACATCAAGGGCCCATCAATGGTTCATCTTCCTTCCCTAGTCAGTGCCCCTGTACTCAGGGGATTCTCACTGTCCCATTAGAGAATGTAGAACTCCCCAGGATGGGAATTTGATATTCTTTCAGTTATTGTGTGGATCTCCACCTACTGTGACAATGCCGCATGAACACTTTAACTCATTTATATGCCTTATAGGTATGCCCCCAGTGAACCTCCTCCCATGCATCCCCCATTACTGACACCCTGCACCAATGATCCTCCCCTGCCACAGTTGTAACCCTTCTGTGATTCAAAACTTCTTCGAAAATGAAGCTAAAAAAATAATTGAATAAAATTAATAAGAAAATGAAATAATAATTTTAAAAATAAATAAAATACAAAAATTTTTTTGAATTTTGAAATAATAAATAAAATTTTTAAAAATTGGCATTACATCTTTCTTCACTGTAAGATCTGTTGTCTTGTATGGAGAGTGACCATTTTCTTCCATTTATTCCCCCAGAGTCTTATTTTTTTCACTTTGTCTTCAAAGAAGCTTTAGGTTACAGAAAAGTCACATACAGAATATAGAGGATTCCCATATATCCAACATCCTTCCCCTTTTCCCCTTTCCCCTACTAATAACATTTTACATATGGATGGTATGTTAGTTAAAATTGATGAACAAATCAAATGTTAGAAGCATAGTTACTAACCATGGTCAATGATTTACAATATGGTTTACACTTTGGACCACAGACTTATAAATTTTGACGAAATTTAACATGGCCTGTATCCACCATTGCAAGATCATGTAGAACAATTCTAATGCCCCCAAGATGTCCCATGTTTCATATATTCTATTCTTCCCTCCCCCTCCCCTTGGAACCCATGGCAACCACCAAGCTTCACTCCTTCAAGAACTTGCATAATAACTTGCAACAACATTGAGGACTTGACATACTAGTCTGTCCTGCCCTATTAGGCACTGCCTATGCTCTAAGAGACTCCTGCCCCTCTATTTGAGACCATAGCAGGACTCCCCAGGATGGGAGTCCAACACTTTCATGTTCATTATGTGGGTCTCCGCTCACTGATACAATTCACTATGATAGGATGAACACTCACACACTCCCTAGAAGCCTGCCCCAGATATGCCATGTCCCACATGCCCCCCACATCCAACACCCTAAACCAGTAACCCTCCCCTGCCGTATTTGCCAAAAGAATATTCCCAACATTGTACTTTCAACCACCTACTCTCAAATCCCCAGAGTTCATCTGCTTCCTTCCCTGACCCTCCCTCCAGTTCCATGGAATTGTGCAATCCATCCCTCCCCCACCCTACCTGTCTGTTTTGCTTGTCGTTTTGTTGTTTCAGGAGGCACTGGGAATCAAGCCCAGGACCTCTCATGTGAGAGTCAGGAGCTCAACCGTTTGAGCCACATCCACTCTCTAACCCTTTATTTTAACAAAATCAAGGGTTGACAACCAGCAAGATGGCAACAGAAGATGCTCCTAGAGTCAGCTCGTCCTACAGGGCAGTTAGTAATCACCCAGAGCTATCTAAAGCACCTGTTTGGAGGCTCCAGGAGACCAGAAGAGCATTCTGCAACATCCTTAAAAGAACGGAAGGAGGAGACTGCCCATCTGCAGAGAAGATTCATAAGTAGTGCACTCCACTCCACGGAGGCTGGTGTCCATCCTCCACTGGTGGCACAAGCCACCTCAGGAGCTATTCCATGGCTGAAATTGGAAGCTCTGCTTCCCAAAAATGGGGGAGGAAGAGACTGTTGGGCATGAACTTCAGCTACTGGTTAGTAAATTTGGTGGGCTGAAGTATAATCCTAAGAACAGCTGAAGATTGAACCTGTCCAAGTCAGAAAGAGGCAGGTACTTGCCATTTTAACTCTGCCCCCAGCATGAGGGGAAGCGAGGCAGACTGAAAATCATAGTGACCATAGGGACCAGCTTCTACCTATCCAGAACGGATTGCAGCTCTAGCCTAAGCCCCAGCCCCACCTCTGGCAGGGAGGAAGCTGGGGGGAGGAAAATACAAAATAACATGGAGGCCTTTGATCATCTTCCAGTGGCGGCACAAGCCGCCTCAGGAGCTATTCTGTGGCTGGAGGTGGGAGCTCCATTTCCCAAAAACAGGGGAGGAAGAGATGGTTGGGCACTGACTTCAGCTACTGATTAGTAAATTTGGCTGGCTAAAATAGAACCCTAAGAACAGCTTAAGTTTGAAACTATCCACATTGGAAAGAGGCCAGTAGCTGCCATTTTGACTTTGCCTCCAGCATAAGGGGAAGCTGGGCTGATTGAAAATCACAGTGACGGTAGAGACCGGCTTCTTTCTACCCAGATTGGCCTGCAGCCCTAGTCTGGACTTCAGCCCCACCTAAGGCAGGGAGGAAACTGTCAGGACCTGCACCTATAACTGACAGGTACATTTGACTGTCACAGTCTGATTAGTCAGAAGTCTACTGGGGTAACTGTAGTCATTTTGGACCCACAGGGCATAGATTGCCGCCCACACCTGCAGCTCCATCCACACCCCAGGCAGGGGAGGAAGGGGCGTGAAGCTTCATCAGTCTCTCTAGGCAACTAGAGTCTAGGCCTGTGCGAATTGGATTATTACACACAGCTGTGGTTCTCTGTCCCTACCCCTGGCAAAGGAAAAAGGTGGGAGAAGCTTCATTGGTCCCTGGAGCAATGCAGGCAGCTTGAGCCTCCACAGCTTACAGCACCAACTACATCATTGGCTCCTACTACACAACAAGCAAGGGAAAAAGGACAAGAAAGCCCTAAACTAGAGAGAGAAACTGCACTCAGAATAAATACATCTAGGGAAGCAGATATGGTTCATGCCATTGGGCTTCCACCTACTACATGGGAAGAGGTCCCAGGTTTGGTTCCAGGTGCCTCCTAAAGAAGGCAAGCTCGCGCACTGGGCAGATGTGGTGAGCTGACACAACAAGATGACAGAACAAAAGAGACACAAAGAGAAATGACAATGAGAGACACAAAAAATCAGGGAGCTGAGGTGGCTCAGGTGATGGAGCACCTCTCTTCTACATGGGAGGTCTCAGGTTCAGTTCCCAGTGCCTCCTAAAGAGAAGATAAGCAGAAAAAGAGAGCACACAGCAAATGGACACAGAGAGCACACAGCCACCTCAAACAATGAGGGGGGTGGTGATAAATAAATAAAATAAATCTTAAAAAAAAAACATCTAGTAAGCCGGATGCCAAGACACCAACAAAAAATTACAATCGATACCAAGAAACAGGAAGATATTGCCCCGTTAAGGGACAAGATAAGCCTCCAGATGGCATAAAGGAGTTAGACAACTGATCATAGATATTCAAACAAATCTCCCTAATAAGTTCAATGAGATGGCCAAAGAGATTAAGGATATTAAGAAGACACTGGGTAACTTCCGGGAAGATGGCAGACTAGAAAGACAAAGGACTCTCTTCTCCTCCAGATAAATAGCTAGAGGATAGGCTGAAACAGCCTGGAAAAAGATCTTCTAGGGTTTAGGAACCAGGCGAATGCTATACACCACCCAGAGAAGAGAGGGATGAAGGAGGGGTATAACTACAACAGAGCTGTGAGCTGAAACCAGTGGCTGCTGCTGCTGGCATCCTCCCCTCCACTAAAGACACTTTAGAATTCTCAGACCTCTGGGCCTGCACCTACAGACAAAAGGGGCTCTAGGGATCCACCACCCCAGGAAAGGGGAGAGAGAGGGACACAGCCTAAAGCTGACTCAGCTATTAACTCACAAATTTGCTCTGCTGTGTCCCAGGAGCCCTTCTAGGCCTGGTGGGGCTGCACCATTGTTTACCTTGGAAGCCAGCAAGAGACTAAAGATATATGACCCCCAATCTCCTTCTCTACTAACCTGGGCTGATTGTTGAGGACACAGAGGAGAGTGGAATTACTTCCTATGCAAGAAAAGGGAGGGGGCTGCTAGGGAAGGCTGGAGAGCTATCTCTGAGAAAGTTTGAATTACAAGGCTCTTAGCCTCCAGGCAGGAAGCACTAACATTGATCTGGTCTGTGTTGCAACAAATACACTCCAACCACGCATTAAACTGAGAGCTGCCAAAGAGCCCCATCTTCTGGTAGCACAAGGAAGCGCATGTGAGAAAATTAAAAATAAGTAAGAGAAACTTTTTCCATCCTTTATAGCTTCCCTCCCCAAGGACCTAGGAAGCGGGTCTGCAACCAACTATGGGGTCCAGAACCCAGTTTTGAGCAACTAGGAGAGACAATCCTAATAATCCAGGTTGAGTCAAGAGTAAAAGAGCCACAGTAACACACAGCCTTCTGCCACTAAATCCCTATGAAAGAAAGAAACTGAGCATCTGAGTAAACTACATCCTAATCAGATGCCTAGACATCAGCAAAAAATTACAAGCCATACTAAAAAAATGGAAGACATGACCCGAGAAAAGGAATATATCAAAGCCCCAGGAGAGACTCAGGATTTGAGAGAACTAATTAGCGAGATGCACACAAATTTCCAAAACCAAATTATTGAAATGAAAGTCAATATGGCTAAAGAGATAAATGACATCAAGAAGACATTGAGGGAAGCAGCTGTGGCTCAATCAGTAGGGCTCCCGTTTACCATATGGGAGGCCCCGGGTTTGGTTCCCGGGGCCTCCTGGTGAAGGCAAGCCCGCCCGCACGGCGTGGTTAGCTGACTCAGCGAGCACAAGCAGCAAGGGGGGGATAAATGAATAAATAAATAAAATCTTTAAAAAAAAAAAAGACATTGAGCAAGCTCAAAGAAGAATTTGAAATCCTGAACAGAAAAGTAACAGAGCTCATGGGAATGAAAGACACAATGAGTAAGATCAAAAACACATTAGAGGGCATGGATGTGGCTCAACTGGTTGGGCGTCCATCTCCCATATGGAGGGACCTGGGTTCTATCCTTGGGACCTCCCAGTAAAATAAAGAAAAATATTGAAGGTGCGCGGGGCAGCCGTGCTATCAGGCCCCTCCCCCAGGCCCCACACATGGGTACGCCACATGCAGCAAAATGATGACGTAGCAGAAGAATGCGGTAGCAGGAGAGTGACACAGGGAAGAGCCAAGACAAGACGTGCCGAAAAACCAGAAACTGAGGCAGAATGCCTCTTTCCTGCATTGGAGGTTCCCAGGACCGAATCCCAGTGAAGACAGGAGGAGAAGGACGAGAAGGGCAGAAAACAGACACTGAGAATTGCCCAGCGAATGGACATAAAAACAGCAGAAACGGGGATGGGGGGTGGGGTTAAAAATGGATAAAAAGTAAGTAGGTAAGTAAATAAATAAATAAATAAATAGAAACATTAGAGGCATACAACAGCATTATCAAATTGGTAGAAGGAAGAATATGTGATACTGAAGACAGAACAACTGAAATTGAACATAGAAAAGAAGAGAGAGAGAAAAGAATAGAAAAAAATTGAGCAGGGTCTCAGGGAGTTGAATGACAACATGAAATGAAATAACTTGAATGTCATGGGAATTCCAGAAGGAGAAGAGAAGGGAAAATGGGCAGAAAGAGTATTTGAGGAAATAATAGCTGCAAATATCCCAACTCTCACAAAAGAAATCAACCTATATGTCCAAATAGTGACCATACCCCAATCAGAATAAATCTGAACAGATCTACTCCAAGACACATACTACTTAGAATGTCAAATGTCAAAGATAAAGAGAAAATTTGCAGAGCACCAAGAGAGAAGTAAACTATCACATACAAGGGACACCCAGTAAAACTTAGCACAGATTTCTCTTCAGAAACCATGGAGGTGAGAAGATAGTGGTGTGATACAATTAGGATACTGAAAGAGAAAAACCGCTAGCCAAGAATACTTTATCTAGCAAAATTGTCCTTCAAATACGAAGGTGAGTATAAAATATTCACAAATAAACAGAAACTAAGAGAGTTTGCAAAAAAAGAATCTACCTTTGCAGGAAATATTAAAGGAAGCTTTAGAACCTGAAATAAAAATGACATGAGAGAGAGGCCTGGAGGAGAATATAGAAGAAAGAATCGAGAAAGGATAACCAAAAGAGTGAAAAGACAGATAAAAATATATGAAAATCAAAAGAAAAAAATGGTAGAAGTAAATAATGCATTTACAGTAGTATCATTGAAAGTCAATGGATTAAACTCCCCAATCAAAAGATACGGGCTAACAGAATGTATAAAAAAACATGAGCCATCCATATGCTCCTTACAAGAAACTCACCTTAGACCCAGGCATACAAACTGGCTGAAAGTGAAAGTTGGGAAAAAGATACTCCATGCAAATAGTAACCAAAAAAAGAGCAGGGGTAGCTATACTAATATTGGACAAAACAGGCTTTAAATGCAGAAAAGTTATAGGAGATCCAAAAGGCCATTATATATTAATAAAAGGGACAATCTGTCAGGAAGATATAATGGACATAAATATCTATGCACCTAACCAAGGTGCCCCAAAATACATAAGACAAACTCTGGCAAAACTGAAAGGAGAAATAGACATTTCTACAATAATCGCTGGAGACTTCAACACCCCACTCACAACACTAGACAGTAAAACTAGACAGAAGATCAACAAGGAAACAGAGAACTTGAACAACATGATAAACGATTTAGACCTAACAGACATATACAGAACGCTGCATCAAAACTCAGTGGGTTATACATTCTTCTCAAGTGTCCATGGATCTTTCTCCAGGATAGACCACCTGTTAGATCACAATGCAGCTCTCAATAAATATAAAAAGATTGAAATTAGACAAAACACCTTCTCAGATCATAACAGAATGAAACGAGATCATTAATAGACAGGAAAAAAGTAAATTCACAAATGTGTGGAGGCTGAAAAACACACTCCTAAATAATTAGTGGGTCAAAGAAGAAATTGCAAATGAAATCAGTAAATATATTGAGACAAATGAAAATTAAAACACAACTTATCAAAACTTATAGGGTACAGTGAAGGCAGTCTTTTTTTTTTTAAGGTTTATTTTTTAAATTTATTTCACCCTCTCCTCATTGTTTGTAGTTGCTGTCTGCTCTCTGTGTTCATTTGCTGTGTGCTTTTTGTGTCTACTCATCTTCTCTTTAGGATGCACTGGGAACTGAACCTGGGACCTCCCATGTGGGAAAGAGGTACTCAATCACTTGAGCTACCTCAGCTCCCTGAGTTATTGTGTCTCTCGTTCTTTCCTCTTTGTGTCTCTTTGTTGAATCATCTTGTTGTGTCAGCTTGCCACACCTGCCTGTCATGCCAGCTCGCTTTCTCCAGGAGGCACCAGGAACTGAACCCGGGACCTCCCATTTGGTAGGCAGAAGCCCAATTGCTTGAGCCACATCCACTTTCCCAAAGGCAGTCTTGAGAGGGAAATGTATAGGCCTAAACACTTATATAAAAAAGAAGAAAGAGCTAAACTCAAAGATTTAACTGAACAACTAGAGAAACTAGAAAAAGAACAGCAAACCAACCCCAAAGCAAGCAGAAGGAAAGAAATAATAAAGACTAGAGCAGAATTAAATGAAATTAAGAACAAAAAAACAATAGAGAAAACCAACAAAAGCAAAAGTTGGTTCTTTGAGAAGATCAATAAAATTGACAAACCCCTAGCTAGACTAACAAATAAAAAAAAGAGAGAAGATGTAAATAAATACAATCAGAAAAGAAAGGGCAGATGTTACGGCTGACCTCACAGAAAAAAAAGAATCATAAGAGTATGTTAGGGAAGCGGATGTGGCTCAAGCGATTGGGTTCTCCCATCTACCATATAAGAGGTCCAGGGTTCAATTACTGGGGCCTCTTGGTGAAGACAAGCTGGCCCACACGGTGAGCTTTCCCAAGTGGAGAGCTGGCCCACACAGGAGTGCTGACCCGCACGGAGTGCTAGCCCGAGCGGAGAGCTGGTACAGCAAGATGACGCAACGAAAAGAGACACAGAGGAGAGACCATAAGTGACGCAGCAGACCAGGGAGCTGAGGTGGCGCAAGAGATTGATCAAATCTCTTCCACTCCAGAAGGTCCCAGGATCAGTTCCCGGTGCTGCCTACAGAGAAGACAAGCAGACAGAGAAGAACACACAGTAAATGGACACAGAGAGCAGACAGAGAGCGCAAAAACAATGGGGGGGGGGGGAATAAATACATCTTTTAAAAAAAGAGTATATTATGAGAAACTGTATGCCAACAATCTAGACAAACTAGATGAAATGGACAAATTCCTAGAAATTACCAATAACCTACACTGATGTTACAAGGAATACAAGAACTTAACAAACAAGAACTTAAAAGACAAGAACTTTAAATCACATTTAAAGAGATCAAATTAGTCATCAAAAATATCCCAACAAAGAAAATTCCAGGACCAGATGGCTTCACAGGTGAATTCTACCAATCATTTAAAAAAGAATTAACACAAATCCTGTTTAAACTCTTCAAAAAAAAAATTGAAGAGGAGGGAAAATTACCCAATACATTTTATGAAGCCAACCTCACCCTAATACCAAAGCCAGATAAAGATACTTCAAGAAAAGAAAATTACAGAACAATCTTACTAATGAACATAGATGCAAAAATTCTCAACAAATTCTTGCAAGTCAAATCCAACAGCATATCAAAAGACTTATACATCATGAACAAGTGGGATTTATTCCTGGTATGCAAGGCTGGTTCAACATAAGAAAATCAATCAATGTAATACAAAACATTAAGAGATAGAAGGAAAAAAAACACATGATCATTTCAATTGATGCAGAAAAGGCATTCAACCAAATCCAGCATCCTTTTTTGATAAAAACACTTCAAAAGATGGGAATAGAGGCAAAATTCCTCAATCTGATAAAAGGCATATATGAAAAACCCATAGCCAACATATTACTCAATGGGGAAAGGTTGAAATCTTTCCCTCTAAGATCTGGAACAAGACAAGGATGTCCACTGTCACCATTGTTATTCAATATTGTACTAGAAGTTCTAACTAGGGCAATTAGACAAAAAAAAAAAAAAAAAAAATTAAAGGCATCAAAATAGGAAAAGAGGAAGTAAAACTCACTGTTTGTGGATGACATGATCCTTTATTTATTTATTTATTTATTTTTAAAGATTTTATTTATTTATTCATTTATCCCCCCCTTGCTGCTTGTGCTCGCTGGGTCAGCTAACCACACCGTGCGGGCGGGCTTGCCTTCACCAGGAGGCCCCGGGAACCGAACCCGGGGCCTCCCATATGGTAAATGGGAGCCCTACTGATTGAGCCACAGTTGCTTCCCTGATCCTTTATTTAGAAAACCCTAAAGTATCCATGACAAAGCTACTTGAGCTAATAAATGAGTTCAGGAAAGTGGCAGGATACACGATCAACATGCAAAAATCAGTAATGCTTTTGTACACTAGTACAGAATAATCTAAGGAGGAAATCAGGGGGAAATTCCATTCACAATAGCAACAAAAGGACTCAAATACTTAGGAATTAATGTACAAAGAAGTACAGGACCTACATGCAGAAAACTACAAAACAATGCTAAAAGAAGTAAAAAAAGACCTAAAAAAAAATGGAAAGACATTCCATGTCCATGGATTAGAAGACTAAATGTTGTGAAAATGTCAGTCCTCCTCAAATTGATTTATTTTATTATTTTTTAAAATTTCTTATTTATTTATTTATTTATCCCCACCCCCTTGCTGCTTGTGCTTGCTGTGTCCATTTGCTTTTTTTGCATTTTCCTGTGTCTGCTTGTCTCCCTTTGTTGGTCATCTTGCTGCCTTGGCTCACCAAGCTACAGGGGCTGGCTTGCCTTCACCAGGGGGCCCCGGGAATCGAACCTGGGGCCTTCCATATGGTAAACGGGAGCCCAACCAATTGAGCCACAGCTGCTTCCCAAATTGATTTATATATTCAATACAATACCAATCAAAATTCCAACAGCCTATGTTACAGAATTAGAAAAGGCAATTACCAAATTCATTTGGAAGGGAAAGTGCACCAAAATAGCCAAAAGCATTCTAAAAAAGACCAACATGCAAGGAATTTCATCGCCTGAACTTGAAACATATTACAAAGCTACAGTGGTTAAAACAGCATGGTACTGGCATAAAGATAGACACATCGATCAGTGGAATAGAATTGAGAATCCAGAAATAAACCCTAACCTACATGATCAACTGATTTTTGTGAATCCTACCAAGTCCATGCTAACGGGACAAAACAGTTTCTTCAACAAATGGGGCTGAGAGAACTAGATATCTATAACTAAAGGAATGAAAGAGGACCCCCATCTCATTCCCTATACAAGAGTCAGGTCAAAATGGATCAAAGACCTAAATATAAAAGCCAGGACAATAAAACTACTAGAAGGAAATGTAAGGGAACATCTTCAAGACCTGGTGGTAGGTGGTGGTTTCTTGGACATTTATACCCAAAGCATGTGCAACAAAAGAAAAAATAGATAAATGGGACCTCCTCAAAATTAAACACTTTTGCACCTCACAGGACTTTGTCAAAAGGGTGAAAAGACCACCAACTCCTTGGGAGAAAATATTTGGAAATCACATATCTGATAAGGGTTTAATATCCAGGATATATAAAGAGATGTTATGACTCAACAATAAAAAGACAAATGACCCAATTAAGAAATGGGCAAAAGACTTAAATAGACTTTTGTTCAAAGACTAAATAGGAATGGCAAAAAAACACATGGAAAAATGCTCAGCATCACTAATGATTAGGGAAATGCAAATCAAAACTTCAATGAGATATCATTTCACACCTATCAGAAAGGCCACTATTAAAAAGACAGAGAACTACAAGTGTTGGAGAAGTTGTAGAGAGATAGGAACACTAATTCACTGTTGGTGGGAATGCAGAATGGTACAGCCACTGTGGAGGCCTATTTGGCAGTTCCTAAAGAAGTTGAATATAAACTTGCCACATGACCCTGCAATACCACTACTGGGTGTATATACAGAAAAACTGAGAGCAGTGACACGAACAGACATCTGCAGACTAATGTTCATAGTGGCATTATTCACAATTGCCAAAGGTTGGAAACTACCCAGGTGTACATCAACCAATTAATGGATAAACAAACTGTGGTGTATTCACATGGTGGAATATTATGCAGTTGTAAAAAGAAATGAAGGATGTGTGGGAGAAAAGTTTAACTATACTATAAATTATAATCCACAGCAAATGGCAATGCTCTAATATGTGTTCTTCAATTATAACAAAGGTACCACACTAATGAAGGACGTTGTTAATGTGGGAAAGTGTGGGAGGGGTAGGAAGTGGGGCATATGGGAATCCCCTATACTTTTTATGTAATATTTATGTAATTTAAGAAACTTAAAAAACAAAATTTAATTAAAAAAAAAAAAAAAAGAAATGAAGGAGTAAAACATATGATAACATGGATGAACCTGGAGGACATTATATTGAGCAAAGCAAGCCAGACACAAAAAGACAAATACTATATGATTGCATTACTATGAACTAAATATATTGTGTAACATATTGTATGATTTAAAAAAATGTTATTTGTATCCAGTACATTTAATTGAGAAATGTATGTTTTTATTCAACTCTGTTTTTTTTTTCTTCTTTTAATTATTGTTTTTATTTTCAATTATTAAATGTACAAAAAATAGTATTAGTATCTACCTCATAAGATTATTGTGAGGATTACAGTTATTTCAAGACTGATAAGGACCCAATTAAATGTTAATCAATAAAAAAAAATACACTGAAATCATTTAACAGCATATCTGAGGATGCAGAACAAATGGCCTCTGAAAGTGAATATACAAAAGAACAGATAAAAAAAGAATGGAAAAAATTGAACAAAGTCTCAGAGAACTAAACAACAGCAAAAGACGTGCAAACATATGTGTCATGCAGGTCCCAGAAGGAGAAGAGTAGGGAAAAGGGGCAGAAGGAATATATGAAGAAATTATGGTAGAAAATTTCCCAATCATATTGAAGAACATAGATATCCATGCCCACGAAGCACAACATACTCCCATCCAAATAAATCCAAATAGACCAATTCTGAGACACATACTAATCAGAATGTCAAATGCAGCAGCAAGAGAGAAGCAAACGATCACGTACAAAGGACGTGCAGTAAGACTTTGTGCAGATTTCTCTTCAGAAACCATGGAGGATGGGGTCGGATGTGGCTCAACTGGTTGGGCGTCCGTCTCCCATATGGAGGGACCCGGGTTCGATCCCCGGGACCTCCCGGTAAAAAAAAAAAATAAAATAAACCATGGAGGTAAGAAGACAGTGGTATGATACAATCAGGAAACTGAAAGAGAAAAACTGCCAGCCGAGAATTCTTTACCCAGCAAAACTGTCCTTCAAATATGAAGATGAATATAAAGTATTCACAAACAAACAGAAACTAAGAGAGTTTGCAAAAAAGAATCCACCTTTGCAGGAAATATTAAAGGAAGCCTTAGAACCTGAAAGAAAAAGACAGGAGAGAGAGGCTTGGAGGAGAGTATAGAAGAAAGAAAAGCAGAAAGGATAACCAAAAGAGTAAAAAGAGAGACAAAAAGAAGATGACATATGAAAACTAAAGAAAAAAATGGAGGAAATAAATAGTGCATTTTCAGTAATATCATTGAATGTGAATGGATTAAATTCCCCAATCAAAAGATACAGGCTGACAGAATGGATAAAAAAACATGAGCCATCCATATGCTGCTTACAAGAAACTCATCTCAGACACAAGGATACAAGCCGGCTGAAAGTAAAAAGTTGGAAAAAGATACTCCACGTGAATAGTAAACAGAAAAGAGCAGGGGTAGCTATACTAATATCAGACAAAACAGACTTCAAATGCAAAAAAGTGATAAGAGATGCGGAAGGCCATTATATATTAATAAAAGGGACGATCCTCCAGGAAGATATAACAGTCATAAATATCTATGCACCTAACCAGGGTGCCCCAAAATATATGAGACAAACTCTGGCAAAACTGAAGGGAGAAATAGACATTTCTACAATAATCACTGGGGACTTCAACACCCCTCTCACATCATTAGATAGAACAACTAGACAGAAGATCAACAAGGAAACAGAGAACTTGAACAATATGATAAACAAGTTAGACCTAACAGACATATACAGAACACTGCATCCAAACTCAGCGGATTATACATTCTTCTCAAGTGCCCATGGATCTTTCTCCAGGATAGACCACTTGTTAGGTCACAATACAGCTCTCAATAAATATAAAAAGATTGAAATTATACAAAGCACCTTCTCAGATCATAATGGAATGAAACTAGAAATCAATAACAGACAGGAAAAAAGGAAATTTGCAAATGTATGGAGACTGAACAACACACTCCTAAATATTCAGTGGGTCAAAGAAGAAATTGCAAGTGAAATCAGTAAATATATTAAGGCAAATGAAAATGAGAACACAACATATCAAAACTTATGGGAGGGAAGCGGCTGTGGCTCAATCAGTGGGGCTCCCGTTTACCATATGGGAGGGCCCGGGTTCGGTTCCCGGGGCCTCCTGGTGAAGGCAAGCCCGCCCGCGCGGCGTGGTTAGCTGACCCAGCGAGCACAAGCAGCAAGGGGGGGATAAATGAATAAATAAATAAAATCTTAAAAAAAAACAAAAACTTATGGGATACAGCAAAGGGAGTCTTGAGAGGGAAATTTATAGCCCTAAATGCCTATATTAAGAAACAAGAAAGAGCTAAACTCAGAGATTTAACTGAACAACTTGAGAAACTAGAGAAAGAACAGCAAACCAATCCCAAAGCAAAAAGAAGGAAAGAAATAATAAAGATTAGAGCGGAAATAAATGAAAATGAGAACAAAAAAAGCAATAGAGAAAATCAACAAAACCAAAAGCTGGTTCTTTGAGAAGATCAATAAAATTGACAAACCCCTGGCTAGACTAACAAAGAAAAAAAGAGAGAAGATGCAAATAAATACAATCAGAAATGAAAGGGGGGAAATTACAAATGACCTCACAGAAATAAAAAGAATCATAAGAGGATATTATGAGAAACTATATGCCAACAAACTAGACAACCTGGATGAAATGGACAAATTTCTAGAAACTCATAACCAACCTACACTGACACAACAAGAAATACAAGAACTTAACAAACCAATCACAATTAAGGAGATTGAATCCGTCATCAAAAATCTCCCAGCAAAGAAAAGTCCAGGACCAGATGGCTTCACAGGTGAATTCTACCAAGCATTTCTAAAAGAATTAACACCAATCCTGTTTAAACTCTTCCAAAAAATTGAAGAGGAGGGAAAATTACCCAACACATTTTATGAAGCCAACATCACCCTAATACCAAAGCCAGATAAAGATTCCACAAGAAAAGAAAATTACAGACCAATCTCTCTCATGAACATAGATGCAAAAATTCTCAACAAAATACTTGCAAATTGAATCCAACAGCATATCAAATGACTTATACATGATGAGCAAGTGGGATTTATTCCTGGTATGCAAGGCTGGTTCAACATAAGAAAATCAATCAATGTAATACACCACATTAACAAGTTGAAGGAAAAAAACCACATGATCATCTCAATTGATGCAGAAATGGCATTTGACAAAATCCAACATCCTTTTTTGATAAAAATACTTCAAAAGATAGGAATAAAAGGAAAATTCCTTAATATGATAAAAGGCATATATGAGAAACCCACAACCAACATCATACTCAATGGGGAAAGGTTGAAAGCTTTCCCCCTAAGATCAGGAACAAGACAAGGATGCCCACTGTCACCATTGTTATTCAACATTGTACTAGAAGTTCTAGCTAGGGCAATTAGACAAGACAAAAAAATTAAAGGCGTCCAAATAGGAAAAGAGGAAGTAAAACTCTCACTGTTTGCGGATGACATGATGCTGTATTTAGAAAATCCTGAAGTATCCACAACAAAGCTACTTGAACTAATAAATGAGTTCAGCAAAGTGGCAGGATATAAGATCAACATGCAAAAATCAGTAATGTTTTAGTACACTAGTACTGAACAATCTGAGGAGGAAATCAGGAAGAAAATTCCATTTTCAATAGCAACAAAAAGACTCAAATACCTAGGAGTTAATTTAACCAAGGAAGTACAGGACCTATATGCAGAAAACTACAAAACAATGCTTAAAGAAATTTACAAAGACCTAAACAAATGGAAAGACATTCCGTGTTCATGGATTGGAAGAATAAATATCGTGAAGATGTCAATCTTGCCCAAACTGATTTATAGATTCAATGCAATACCAATCAAAATCCCAACAGCTTACTTTACCGAATTAGAGAAGGCAATTACCAAATTCATCTGGAAGGGTAAGTGCACCCGAATAGCCAAAAGCATTCTAAAAAAGAAGAGCAATGTGGGAGGAATTTCACTGCCTGACCTTGAAACATATTACAAAGCTACAGTGGTCAAAACAGCATGGTACTGGCATAAAGATAGACATATCGATCAGTGGAATAGAATTGAGAATCCAGAAATAAACCCTCACCTATACAGGCAACTGGTTTTTGACAAACCTACCAAGCCCACGCTGATGGGAAAAAACAGTCTCTTCAACAAATGGTGTTGGGAGAACTGGATATCTATAACCAAAAGAATGAACGAGGACCCCTATCTCACCCCCTATATAAGAATCAACTCAAAATGGATCAAAGATCTAAATATAAAAGCCAGGACCATAAAACTACTAGAAGAAAATGTAGGGAAACATCTTCAAGACCTTGTAGTAGGTGGTGGTTTCTTGGACTTCACACCCAAAGCACGTGCCACAAAAGAAAAAGTAGATAAATGGGACCTCCTCAAAATTAAACATTTTTGCACCTCACAGGACTTTGTCAGAAGGGTGAAAAGGCAGCCAACTCAATGGGAAAAAATATTTGGAAATCACATATCTGATAAGGGTTTAATATCCAGGATATATAAAGAGATGTTACAGCTCAACAATAAAAAGACAAATGACCCAATTAAAAAATGGGCCAAAGACTTGAATAGACATTTCTCCGAAGAAGAAATACAAATGGCAAAAAAACACATGAAGAAATGCTCAACATCACTCATGATTAGGGAAATGCAAATCAAAACTACAATGAGATATCATTTCACACCTATCAGAATGGCCACTGTTAAAAAGACAGAGAACCACAAGTGTTGGAGAGGATGTGGAGAGATAGGAACACTTCTTCACTGTTGGTGGGAATGTAGGATGGTACAACCACTACGGAGGACTGTTTGGTAGTTCCTAAAGAAGTTGAATATAGACTTGCCACGTGACCCTGCAATACCACTACTGGGTATATACCCAGAAGAACTGAGAGCAGTGACTCGAACAGACATCTGCACACCAATGTTCAAAGACACATTATTCATCATTGCCAAAAGTTGGAAACAACCCAGGTGTCCATCAACAGATGAATGGATAAACAAACTGTGATCTATTCACACAATGGAATATTATGCAGCTGTAAGAAGAAATGAAGTCATAAAGCATATGGCAACATGGATGAATCTGGAGGACATTATGTTGAGTGAAGCAAGCCAGACACAAAAGGACAAATACTGTATGAATGCATTACTATGAACCAAATATATTGTGTAATATATTGTTTGATTTACACACACAAAAAAACAAAAAAACAAACAAAAAACAAAACAACAAAAAAATTTACATGTATCCATTACATTTAGAGAAATGTATATATTTATTCATCTGTGTTTACTTTTTAGTTATTTATTGCTTATGTTTTCAATTATTAAATGTACAAAATAAAGTTAAAAAAAAAAAAAGAATGTCAAATGCCAGAGACAAAGAGAGCATTCTGAGAGCAGCAAGAGAAAAGCAATACGTAACATATAAGGGACACCCAATAAGGTTAAGTGCTAATTTCTCATTAGAAATCTTGGAGTCAAGAAGACAGTGGTATGATATATGTAAGATACTGCATGAGAAAAACTTCCAGCCAAGAATCTTATATCTGGCAAGATTGTCTTTCAAAAATGAGGGTGAATTTAGAATATTCACAGATAAACAGAAAGTGAAAGCATTTGTAAGAAAGAGACTGGTTTGCAGGATATACTAAAGGGTGTGCTACAGTCTGAAAAGAAAAGACAGAAGAGAGAGGCTTGGAAGAGAAATGAAGATTATATCATTGAAAGTAATTAAAAGTCTCAAAAGAATGGTGAAAGTAAAATATGACAGATAAAACCCAAAGGTCAAAATGGGTGAAATAAGAACTGCCTTTAAATTAATAACATTGAATGTTAATGGATTAAACTCCTCAATCAAAAGACAGACTGGTTTAAATGGAAGAAAAAAAAAGAAGACTAGTGGAATGGATAAGAAAATATGTGCCACCTATATGCTGTCTGCAAGAGACTCATCTTAGACCCAAGGATACCAATAGATTGAAAGTGAAAGGCTGGAAAAAGATATTCCACACATGCAGTAACCTAATAAAAACGCCAGAGTAGCTATACTTCTATCAGATAAAATAGACTTTAAAAGACACGAGTAATGCACAATCTGAGGAGGAAGTCAGGAAAAAAATTCCATTTAAAATAGTGACTAAAAGAATCAAATACTTAGGAATAAACTTAACCAATGATGTAAAATATTTGTGTTCAGAAAACTATAATGTATTGTTAAAATAAAATTTAAAAAGACCTAAATAAATGGAAGACGATTACATGCTCATGGATTAGAAAACTAAATATTGTTAAGATGTCAATTCTACCCAAATTGACATGCAGATTAAAAGCAACCCCAATAAAAATTCCACAAGCATTTTTTTAAACAAATGGAAAACACAATTATCAAATTTATTTGGAAGGATAATGTGCCCCAAATAGCCAGAAACATCTTAAAAAATAAGAGTGAAGTCGGAGGACTCTAACTTCCAAACTTTAAATTATATTACCCAGCTACAAACACATAGACCAATGGAACCAAATTGATGGCTCAGAAACAGACCCTCACATCTATGGTCAAGTAATTTTTGACAAGCCTGTCAAACCCACCTAGTTTTGGCAGAACAGTCCATTCAACAAATGGTATTGAGAAAACTGGATATCCATGGCCAAAAGAAAGAAAGAGAACTCCTATCTCACACATTATAGAAAAATTAACTCAAAATGGATCAAAATCCTAAATATAAAAGCAAGAATCATAAAGCTTCTAGAAGATGATGTAGGAAAACGTCTTCAAGACCTTGTGGTAGGGGAAACAGATGTGGCTCAAGTGATTGGGCTCCTGTCTACCTTATAGGAGGTCCAGAGTTCAATTCCTGGGGCCTCCTGTGAAAGGAAAAGTGGCCCACATGGTGAGCTGGCCTGAGCAGAGAGCTGGTGCAACAAGATGACGCAACAAAATGAGACACAGAGGAGAAACAATAAGAGACGCAGCAGACTAGGGAGCTGAAGTGGCACAAGAGGTTGAGAGCCTCTCTCCCACTCTGGAAGGTCTGAGGATTGGTTCCTCGTGCTGCCTAAAGAGAAGACAAGCAGACACAGAAGAATACACAGAGAGCAGACAGAGAGAGCAAAACAATGAAGAGGGGATGGAGAAATAAAATTTAAAAACCTTAAAAAAAAAGACCTGATGGTAGGTGGTGGATTCTTAAAGGAGATAGGAGGAGGACTGAGATGGACTACTGATGTTTAATGTATGTAGAAGTTTTAATTAACTTTACTGTAAAAGTGTGGAAATGTATAGAGTTGATGGTAACACATTATACTGAGTAACTGCTGGTTTATAAACGGGAAAGGGTAGCCTAGGGATGTAAATGTCGATTGAAAGAGAGCTAGACAATAATCTAGGGACTGATTAAACCCAGTAAACCCAGAGGTGGATGAGAATTGTGGTTGATGGTATAGATGCAAGAGTGTCCTTCCTAAGCTTGAGCAGATGTATGTCACTATTGCAGGGTGGTGAGAATGTGGAGAAACATGGGAAAAATACAACTGCAGTGACCTATGGATTGTGGTTAACAGCAATATTAATGCATCTGTGCCAAAGATGTACTGTGTTGATAATGGGGGATATGGAAAAAGTGTGCCAAAAGTACGCTATGGACCATGATTAGTGGTAATAGTCTTATGATATTACTTCATAATCTATAACAAATGTTCCCCCAATTGTGTGGTGTGTTGATAGAGGGGTGTTGTATGGGAATTCTGCACATGTGCATGATTGTTTTGTAAGTTCACAACTTCAGTAATAAAAATATATTTAACGGGGGAAGCGGCTGTGGCTCAATCGGTGGGGCTCCCGTTTGCCATATGGGGGGCCCCGGGTTCGGTTCCCGGGGCCTCCTGGTGGGGGCGGGCCCGCCCGCACGGCGTGGTTGGCTGACTCAGTGAGCACAAGCAGCAAGTGGGGGATAAATGAATGAATAAATAAAATCTTTAAAAAAAAAAAAAAATATATATATTTAACGGAAGCGGATGTGGCTCAAATGATTGGGCTCCCGTCTACCATATGGAAGATCCAGGGTTCGATCCCCAGGGCCTCCTGGTGAAAAGCAAGCTGGCCTGAGCAGAGAGCTGGCCTGAGTGGAGAGCTGGCCCATGCGGAGAGCTGCCCCACGTGGAGTGCTGGCCCATGTGGAGTGCTGGTGCGGCAAGATGATGCAACAAAAAGAGACACAGAAGAGAAATAATGAGAGAATAGCAGATCAGGGAGCTGAAGTGTGCAAGAGATTGAGCAGCCTTTCTCCATTCTAGAAGGTCCCAGGATTGGTTCCCAGTGCCACCTAAAGAGAAGACAAGCAGACACAGAAGAACACACAGAGAGCAGATAGCAAGTGCAAAAACAACAGGGTGCAGGGAGAGGGAGAAATAAATAAATCTTAAAAAAAATATATATATATATATATTATATATAAATAATAATATATAAATAATAATATATAAATAATAATAGGGTTGGTTGGGGGGAAAATACACCAAATGTAAGATATGGACTATAGTGAGTAGTAAGATTTTGATGATATTCTTTCATAATTTGTTAAAAATGTCTCACAACATGCAAGATGTTTGTGGTGGGTTGATGTATGGGACCCTGTATGATGTTTTGCATGTTTGCTTTGTAAGTTCACAACATATACTACGCATTTATTGTTTATGTATGTTCATGTATAAATGATATAAAAATAAATAAAAATAAGAATAATAGGGTGGGTTGGCAGAAAAATACACCGAATGTAAAATACTTTGGTTAGTAGTAATATTTTGAGGATGCTCTTTAGTCATTAGTTAAAAATGTTTCACAACAATGCAAGGTATTGATGGTAGGGAGAGTATGATAGCCCTGTATGATGTTATGTATGTTTATTTTGTAAGTTCACAACTATTATTGTATTAGTTAGGGTTCTCTAGGGAAACAGAGTTAACAGGAGATTATCTGTAAATAGTATGAGAATTTATAAGAGTCTCTCACATGACCGTGGGGATGCACAAGTCCAGGTTCCGCAGGCAGGCTGCAAACCAGGGGTCCAATGAAAGTTCAATGAAGGTCCTTGATGAGTTTATGGGAGAAGGTGGCTGTCCAAAGACAGCTGGGAAGTTCTCTCTGAATGTTGAAATCACTTCTCCTTTTAAGGCATTCAACTGATTGGATAAAAGTGTCACCCATTGCTGACGGTAATCCCCGTTTGATGCAGATGTAATCAGCCATCCACACAGTAAACTCACTGGTGACTGAAGCCCATCAATGTCCTTGTATTACAATTAGCCAAGTGCTTGCTTGACCAAACAACTGGGCACATTAGCCTAACCATTACAATTACTATACACTTATTGTTTATGTATGTATCTGTATGAGTGATATACTTCAATAAATTTAAAAAAAATAAAGAAGATCCATGCAAAAATTAAAAAAAAAAAAGAGGGTTAATGGTTTATGACTTCTTCCACTCTATAAGTAAAACTTCTAGTTAAGATATTATCCTTAAAAGGTAAAAAAAAAAAAAAATGCAAGAACTATTCATTGTGAATCTTGTGAATTTCATCATTGGAATTTACACATAATAAAAACTTTGTGATACTGAGCTAACAGTGTTTCAATAAATACAACTTAAGAGCATATTTAACAATGTAGATACATGGTAACACACAGATATTAATACAATTAAGATTTAGGTGAGAGGTTTCCTTAACAGATAACTCTATCCCTAATGTACTTCTGATTTTTATTTACATGTCTTAACACCACAAGTTGAATAGAACCAAACCAAAGTCTAGCAGAATGATGAGCACTCATCTGTTAGATACAAAGCACCAGCTATACAAAATAATTAAGGACAAAAAACCAAACTGCAAAGGAAATCAGACCTGAATTCTTTAAATTACATAATGAGAGAAAGATTCAGAAATGATCATTTCAGTTTTAAAATAACATGAACTACAATTAGGATTTTCTACTTTCTTTTATTGCTTAAAATGAATATTACTCATAAAATAAAAGGTAATACTTTCATAAGCATTAAAACCTATCATATAAAATTGGGGACAATTAATACCTTCTTTCTTAGTCTTGCCACAAAAATAGTCAGTGAACCGATTATTTTCTTCCTATTCTGCAAAGCCAAATGATCAAGTCAATTGATTTCAGAGTTAGCTATAATGGTAGCTAAGCATTTTTGTCAAAAAAAAAAAAAGAAAAAATCACAGGGGCGCATATGTGGCTCAAGCGATTGAGTGCCCACATTCTACATGGGAGGTCTGGGGTTTGGTTCCCGGTGCCTCCTGAAAAAACAAAACAACAAGCAAAACAGATGAAAACAAAAACAAAAATAAAAACAAAACCAATCCACATTCAATCCCTGGTACCTCAAAAAAAAAAAAAAATTAATACTTTTGGGGAACTATAAGAATATGAAAGAAAATCTTTAATCCTTACAGTCTTTACCATTTGGACAGTTTTAAAACTTTAAAAGTATCTTCCTTTCAAAACCATGTAAGAATAGTAATGTACAGAAAAAGAAAATGAGAGATTTTTGCTATTTAGGCAAAAAAAAATTGTTTTAGGCTAGAATCTTTTTTTTTTTTTTTTTTTTTTACCAGGAGGTCCCAGGGATCGAACCCAGGTCCCTCCATATGGGATATGGGAGACGGATGCTCAACCATTTGAGCCACATCTGTCCCCCTAGAATCATTTTTTGAATGTTATTTTCCCTCTAAAGAGAAACCAGGAAGGAGACTCCTGTGAAACCTAGAAGCCATCCCAGATGCTCTCAAATGATTCCTTTTAGTACAGGAACTTCTAAGCAATCACACTATTGCCATAATAAAGTTCTTTTGGCAGAGTGGATAGATGTCTTTCCTTTGCTCTTTTTCCTGCTAGCAGGTGGGTGAAGTTAGAGATATCAGGGGAAGGGCACTCATGAATGGAGAGGCATACATCTCCTCTGAAGGCAGTTGTGTCTGTTTTCTCCTCTGTCAAATTAGCTGGTCTCTGCCCATTAATAAGAAGACTCATCATAAAAATGAAAAATACATAAAAGAAATGTTGAAATGTCATTTTTTTTTTTTCTGCCACACTAATGTGGAGCAATAGATCTCAAAGCAAATCAAACTATTTAAGTAGTCTGTGCAATATCTGTGTGGCTCTCCTTACATTCTAATGACAAACCTCAGAGAATTGCCAGCTATGTTTTCCAGAAAGGTTAATGAGGCAAAGTTACTGGTCTGGATGTGTTTCTTAAGCTCCCCAAATTTATTTCTGAAACTGTAAAATGTTTGTAATGGTATACATCAGGCTGGTGTGAAGTTTAAATTAGATCAGTTTTAAGCTCTTTGCTCCGAACCTGGAACAAAATAATCATTCATTATATGGTATTATTACTGTTGTTTACACCGAAGTCCAGATCCAATTATGAAAATGGATGGAACCAAGCTGGTACTGAGCTAAACTTCAAGGCATAGAAATGTGAAAAGCTTGCTTTCCTTGGGGGAAACTTACTTTCTGAAGGTGACAATTATTTGCAACAAGAGCTCTCAACCCTGGCTGTTCATAGACCATTCTGGGGAGCATTAAAGCAATATTAAGTTCTAAATCTATTGAATAGGGGGTGGGAGTGTGGAGCCCACATCAGTATTTGAACCACTGGCTTTCGAGGGAGACATGTTTTGCTATTGTTTACCTCAGAGAAGGCAATTAAGGGATCTAGACCAGGGGTGGGCAAACTATGGCCAAAGAGGCCAAAGTAAGAATGACTTTTATATTTCTAAAGGGTTGGAAAAGCAAAAAACCAAAAAAAAAAAAAAAGGGACTGAGACCAAACACAGCCCACAAAGTCTAAATTACTTACTGTCTGGCTCTTTAGAGAAAAAAGTTTGCCTACATCTAGATTGGATAGGGAATCATGGTCAAAGTCACTTCCTTTAAGAAGACTGGTCACTATCACAGGTGTTAATAAGGTGATACATGGTAAAAATACAATTAATGCAAATTATGTACTATAGTTAACAGCAATATTGTAATATTCTTGCATCAGTGTAAAAATTTACTATATCAATATTAAGTCAATAATAGGGTATATGGGATTTTTTCTATTGTAGTAACGAACATGTTATAAAATTTACTGAGGCAATGACAGCATAATTCTGTGATGAAACCAAGAGTCACTGAGTATGTACTTTTGATGGAGTATATGAGACATGGGCCTGTACAACACAGGGAACCATGTGGCTGAAGATGGACTCTGGTTAACAGTACAAATATGAGAGTGTTTTCTCATGAACTATAACAAATGTACAATACTAATACAAAGTGTT
This sequence comes from Tolypeutes matacus, assembly GCA_026826555.1. Taxonomy (NCBI): domain Eukaryota; kingdom Metazoa; phylum Chordata; class Mammalia; order Cingulata; family Chlamyphoridae; genus Tolypeutes; species Tolypeutes matacus. Next base: position 1,124,482 of record JAKSZT010007815.1, on the reverse strand, counting down.
AATAATAGGGTGGTTTATGGAAAAATACACAAAATGTAAACTATGGACTATAGTTAGCAATAATATTTTGATGATTTTCTTTCATACTTTGTAACAAATGTTCCACAACAATGCAGTCTTGTTGGTGGGGTGATATATGGGAATTCTGTACATTATGCATGATTGTTTTGTAAGCTCATGATTCCTTAACAGAAAGTAAAAAATAAAAACAACAAAAAAATAAAAAACAACAGCAAAAAAAGGAAGACTGGGAAAAAAATCAGGCATGATCTTTGATTGCCAGGGGCCTAACCATGTGTAATTACTGAGGGTTTTTTTCAGTAGTGGTTAACAATGTGTTATTTCAGTAAGAACAAATTATCAGGGCTGACAATTTGACAAATGGAACCTCTGAAGAACTATCATTTGAATAAACAGGTATTTCCAAATATATTTTTAATATAAAAAGCTGACCTTCCTTAATCTACTTCCCCAGCACCATGATATCTGCTCTATATCTTGTAGCTAGTTTACAAGCCTTTGTTTTTCTTTACCGTGAAGTGTTCAGTGGAGCTTTAGGAAACAACACAGCCTGGAGTTTGGGAGGTAATGGGATGTCAATACCTGGAAGGAATTAGAAAGGGGTGAGGAGAACCAGTAGTGAAGTAGTGAGAGCCTAGGACACTGGAAAAGTCCTGATTCAGAAAGGAGTGCTTGCAGAGGTGACAAAACCACCAAGATGGATCTGTAGCACAAATTAGCTTTCTTGGAAGGTCACAAAAATTGGTGATAAACTTGGTAAGAATGGTCAATGAGATTGGAGTGTCATAAATTCTGATGTTAAATGGAATGCCACGCTTTTTTTTTTTTAAGATTAGCAAAGTTTTACTTCAAGCCACTTGCTTTTACTGTCACAGTCTGGTAACCTTGTTACATTTTGTTAAATTATTTTAACTATGAAATCAAGTTTTCCTCTAAGAGCCACACCTTTATTTAATGGTAGCTAAATACTAAAAAGGAAGGTGCCCTTTTAATAACACTTTGTGATCAGAAAATTGTCAGAGTTGGAAGACACAAGAAATAGTGATGCTATTATGGACTACTAAAATGTGTAGTAAGAGTCCAGCAAACAATATGCAGACCCAAAGCAGTGAGTGGAGGGAGGTAAGCACCTTCCGCTCTGGCTGGGAAGCAAAGTGAGGAAGGTAGAAGAAACCAGACAGAAGAGTTGGTTTGGCTCCAGCCTGGCTTCCAGGTCTTGAACTAAGGTAGTGAGGACAGGAAAAGGTGGTCAGTGTATTGTGAACAGCCACCATGGAAACCTCCACTTTGATCAGCAATGCAATTGGATAGGTTTCTGAAACAGGGCCACTTTCTTACTACTTGTCCTCAAGAGGTGGCTACAATAGAGTTTGATATTATTTAGACTGTGGGTTATGTATGACCCACTAGTCACTCACACATGAAAAAATGAGGGGGTACATAGTAAGGATACATATTTTGTGAAACTTTTCTTTGGCTACCTATGTGCATGTAGGCCATGACATAAAATGTATTTCTTACTGCAGTTGAAAGATGCAGGTCTAGAGGGCTGGGCTCTCCCAGTCCCTATTTGGACAAAATACCTTGTATTAATTATGGCAGAGCTAAAATAAAAAAGAACCATATTCCTCAATATCTACCAACAAGAGTACAACAGGGAAACTCACATTGTTATTTAAAATATAATGTAAATATGATATTGATAGCATGATTAAAATTAAAGGCTTATGAAAAACTCAAGAAAAGTCAAAGAACATATAAGCAATTAGTATACAGATCATTTTCTAAAAAGATAAATTTTAATATGCAGGATAAAATCCAGGAAGATTTTATTATTTCATGCTCAAAATTTGTGGGCATGAGTGCTTCTGAATCTGACCAGGAAAGTTTATACTTTGGTCCAATACATTATCAGAATAACTACATGATCAAGTCCAGCTTGATATCAAAAATCATAGAAGTTAACAGAATTTTCTTTGAAAATCTGTTCCTTTTATAGATGATTGATTTCCAATGTTTTCTTAGCTAAGAGTTAATCAACTATAGCTTCAGAACCAAATTCAAAAGATATCTTCTTTAAACAGCTGGTCATCATTTGAGGCTTAATCTAGGCAAATTATTTAATACTTTATTGAAGGTCATACAAAAACTCCACAATAAATAATGAAAAGAGTACACAAAATCATTAGCCTTCGTTTGCAATACAGAAAATACACGTCAGTTCTGGACCAAAATAATTCCATTGAAATACAAAAAGTGATAGGGAAGAATGAAAGGATTTGCAGTGGCTGCTTTTGGTGGTTAGCTACAACAAACCAACAACCAACAGCTAATTTGGGAAAGTGAAGGTGGGTTTTAATTTGCAGATAAAGGATGTCTTCGGTAGTTTAAAAAAATATAACTCTAAAAAAGCTCGTGAATCATATACAAAAGCAGCTGTTTGAGACCAAGGCTGAAAATCAGAAATTGTGTGTTAGCACCACCAGCAAGCACAGGGTCCTCTGACTCATGTCGCCTTCGTATTTTGTGCAGAATGTAGTCTTGAATGTTGTACACATCATTTACAGTAATAAAAAAATTTTGCCTTGAGTACAGGGTTCCTGTAGGGTAAAGTCTTAAGCCCTAAGAGGCACCAAGCGGTTACAAAGGCTAGGTAACAATCTGGATCACAAGTTCCGACGATACAATAAATCCCGTGTTGCCTTATCAACTTTTTGCTGGTAGTCCTCCAATTTGTCAAGTATTTTCTGAGAGAGCTGTAAGAGAAAAGGGAATCATTATGGAATAGCTCAAGGACTAAAAATGATTGATGTTATTTATTTATTTTTTTTAATACTGGGAGGTCCCAGGGATCGAACCCGGGTCTCTCCATATGGGAGACGGACGCCCAACCAGTTGAGCCACATCCGACCCGATTGATGTTATTAATCACTTTGAGATCTCCAATTGGACTCATTAAATATAGGAATCTGCACTGTGACGCTCCTGATTAACTGGACTTCTGTTATTTACCATACTCCAACCCTGCTTTCCTAATAAATTTTCTTAAATATTAAGATCGCCATCAGTATTTACAATAAAAGCATTGCTAGCTCTTTCCCCAGAATTTAACATTAGCTGCTAAGTGAAATACAGGGATAATATTTTAGATAGTTTAAATTATTTAACATTTTATTTATTCTTGATTGATAGACCCAACAGGCAGGAACTTATTTGCCCAGCTGTATTTCTTTCTTCCTCTTGCCTAACACTTTGGAAAACCATTTGGGAAGAGAAACACACAAAAGCACCACGAGGTGGTACTGTGAATGAAATGCTGGTTTAGAATCATATTCTGTTGAGTTCTATTAACAGGCTATTAACAGGCTCAGGAGATACTTGACCTAGGTCTATAAGTGATATACAAGCCATCACTACAATGACCCTTTGTGAGCAAAGGAAATACTATCCTTTTTTGCTGTTAAGATAAACAGTAGCTAATATGTGAGAACTGGAAAATGTAGCTACATATGCAGAGTTCACTCAGAATAGTGATAATTTATCGTACTATATTTCAAGTACCTGTTAACCTTGTCAGGTCTGCCCTAAAAAACAGTAAATTCCTTTAAAACAGCAAATTCTTAACCAGGGGGTCTGTGCACTCGAATTGAAAAATAAAAATGAACTTCTTATCTTTATTTTCTCTGACCTCTGATGTTGAGTGTCATAAAACTATCTTCCGCTACATTTTGAGAAGGGGTCTGTGGTTTTCACATGATTGGCAAAGGAGTCCATGGAACAAAAAAGTTAAAAAAACTCCTGCTTTAAAGAATGGACGGCATGGTCTATATATATAATTAACGCCAACACAGTTTCTCATTAGTTTTGTTGAATAAAACGACAAAGTTGCTTTGATCCTTTTGCCTTATTTATAAAGGGATTTGGGCAGTATATTAAGGTCAATGAATGGTTTTTTGCCTTCCCCCCCCTTAATGCCTCAGAACTGAAGAGCAAGGTGTAAGGTGTATGCTGGTGCAGGAGCTTATGGAAGACTCCTCTCAGGAGTTGACTTACTGCGAGGTTGTGACTGTTGGCACTGTTCTCTCCCAGAACTTGGAGAAGCTGATCAATAGAAGAATATGGGAGCCATACCATTGGGGATGTTGCGGACAGTGGAAACTGAAAGGAAAAATGTCTATCATTTGAAAATAATCTGAAAACTTAACCATTTTTTCTGGGTAGTTGCTATCACAGGCCCCTATAACATAACATGCTTTACTTTTTTTAAACAAACCAATTTTATTGATACATATTAATAAAATATAATCACATAGTTGTGCATTATCATTTCAATCATTATTAGAACATTTCCATTATTTCAATAATAATAATAATAATAATAATAATAAACAGACAAACAAGAAAATTCTTCACCTCTCTATTTCTCTATGTGCTTAACTTTATTTTTTTTTTTCCCCACAAGAAATTGTGCAACTCCTCCCTTGCACACAAACACAACTGGACTCCCCCCTTTCCCTCTTTTCTTTCTCTTTTGAACTGGAGAACTCATCTTTTTTTCCAATTAAAATGTATTTCTAAATTCATGTCATCTCCTTATCTCAAAGGAACACTAAGGTCTATTAATGATAAATACATTCAACAAAGCTGTCCTCTAAATTGTTGATAAGTGATAGTATTCCCAGTTTGAAATTTAGATTCAAATTATCTGGAAAAAAATATTTGGTAAGGGAAAGCTCAACTCTCGAAGTTCTAGATATTATCCTGAGAAGTTAAGAGCTTCACTCTATATTTAGCTGATTGGATTCTAGACCCAGACCTTCTACTTAACATCTGTGTGAGATTTGGCAACTTACTTAACCTCTGAGCCTCAATTTCCTCATTTGCAAAAAAGAGAAAAAAAAAAGATTAAAAAACAGTACTTCCTAAGGCTGCTATATAGATTAAATGAGAAAACGCTTGTCCTTGACCCACAGAAAACGTACCATTTTGTTCTTACTTACCTCACTCCTCCAAATACTAACTAAAGTCACATTCTTTGATGGAGAAAAATGAAACGTATACCCATTGTATAAACCGAAAATTGGACACTAGAGGGTTATGTGGCTACCAGTCCATGATCAAATAGCAAAGGTTACATCCACTAATTTATAGTTCCAATTTACTTTCAGATCCTTACCTTCCTGTGATAATACAGAATTAAAAAGAAATGTCTACCTCAATTCCAAAGTACTGATGTCCTTTTCCCAATACAGCATCCACATATTCTGAAACCAAATCCACAGCTTCTTCTAAAAGATCATAGTTCAAGTAGAGACGGAGTAACTCAGCAGCATCAACCTTCTGTAAAAAGTTGGGTGATTAAGAACATCTATCTGTTTTTATTTTACCTGAGTACTGACTTAAGGATATTAAGCGCCTGATCCCCAGCCATTTTACATTTCTCAATAAAAATAAGTGAATGCCTTGGTTTACTCATCTGTATCTTAGAATAAGGGTTGGAGTCCCCTGAGCCCAGTTACCTGAAGGCACTTTGTGAGACCCTATCTGTTAATTGGACTTTCTCTCCTGATTTGAGATTACTTCAGTTTCATATTAATGAAAGCCAACAAACATTCCCAGCAGCAATGCATTCACATTACTTCTCAGAATTATATAAATGACAAGTACAAAAGAAGTTCAAAGATTCAACCAATTTTATTTAGTTTTAAATTTTATTTATTTATTTATTTTAAGGTGGTACCAGGGATTGAATCAAGGACCTCATACATGCGAAGCAGGCACTCAATCACATCTGATCACCTCAACCAGTTTCAAGCACCTGAATTAATTTTTTTCAGGGTGAGAGGTCTGTAAAGTCTACTTGGAAGAGCTCTATTAATTATGTTAATTATGCTTTCTATATTCTGATTTGATCACAATCTTTCCTTCACTATTCTAGCTGTCTTCTCTATCTCTTATTTCTATCAATTTCCCTGATTTTGAGCTCTGGATTCTTTCTTTCCTTATTCTACCCATGCTTACCATTGTAGCATCACATACTTTTCTAAAATCTCTCTCTCTCCTTATCAAGTCCTTATTCCAAGAGTTCTTAATAAAGGTGTGCATCAGAACTACTATAAAGCTTTTTAAAGTACATCCCTGCCTCAAATTTGAGTTTAGCAGGTCAAGTATAGGTAGGGCTTGGACATCTATATTTTCAAAAACCCCCCAAGGTAGTTTAGATACAGTAGCTCCCAAACTTAAGTATGCATCAAAAGTAAATTAAGAGGGGCAGATGTGGCTCAAATGGTTGGGCGTCCGCCTGCCATATGGAGGGACCTGGGTTCGATCCCCGGGACCTCCTGGTAAAATAAAAAAAAAAAAAAAAAAAATATATATATATATATATATAAGGCACATGGGCTGCCAGGCTCTGTGTGCCGGTGAGCCGCCAGGCCCCGGGAGCCATGCAGCAAGATGATGACATAACAGGAAAGAAACGCAGAGGAGAGACAAGATGAGATGCACCGAAAGCTCTGAAAGCCAGGAACCGAGGTGGTGCAGGTGGCAGAACACCTTTCTCCTACATCGGAGGTCTCCAGGATCGAATCCTGGTGAAGACTGGAGGAGGAGGATGAGAAGAGATGGCAGGAAACAGATACAGAAACTTGCCCAGCGAATGGACACAAAACAGCCAATGGGGAAGGGGGGTTAAAATGGATAAAGTAAATAAATAAATCTTAAAAAAAAAAAGTAAATTAAGGAGTTTATTAAACTGTAAATTCCTGGCTTCTAGCATCCTGTAAGTCTGTGGTAGAACCCAGGAATCTGTATTTTGAAGAAAACCACCACTTGAGTAATTCTGATACAGGTAGCCTAAGAACATTATTTTGACAAAAACATCATTGTAATATTTGAAAACTATCAAGGACCTCATACATGCGAAGCAGGCACTCAATCACACTTTTATAGCCACTTTTGTGAATTTTTTGAATAATACTAGTAAATACTATGTCACATGTATACTTACTGTCCTAAATATCGACTCAATGCTCAGTGAGTACACAAGCAGGCATTAACTTAATGACTAACTTGTGGAATTTGAAATTGAAATACCCAGTACTATATGTGAAACCAAAGTTAAATTGTTCTAGTGTTTTTAGCTAAGACTGAGAAGCTGCCCAAAGTATAAAAGTCTGTTTGTTCCCTTAAATTGTAACTCTTCTACTTTTCAATCTCTTAAAGTTTTCCAGAACAATAAAGACCAGCTTCTTAACTCTTTACAAGTTAAGGTACTACATACCTTGTAACTGTTTATAAGCCAATTAGGCAGAGGCACTCCATGAGACAAGAGCTTGTTGATTACATGGTGGTGATACAAGTTATTCTGGACTTTGTACCTTTCCAGGTAAGTTGATAATAGTCGCCATGCTTCATCTGTAGCACTTGATAAAAGCAAAAAGGACTAATGATTTCAGAGTCTAAACAGAAATTACTAAGGGTCAAATGTGACTTGGGGGATAGCACTAGAAACTATATAACCTGGCATCTTATATTTCTCTAGTGCTAATCACATATTTATATGAGTATACAATTCACTTTGTTTCTGGATTTTTTTTTTTTTAAAGGTACCAGGGATTGAACCTGGGACCTCATATGTGGGAAGCTGGCGCTCAACCACTGAGCCATGTTAGCTTCCCTGCGTTGTTTTTTTTCTGTTTGTTTTGCTTATTGTTTTTGTTTTTTTCAGGAGGCACCAGGAACTGACCTCCCATGTAGGAAGCTGGCACTCATCCGTGTGAGCCACATTTGCTTCCCTGGATTTCTAAACAAGGAAACTGGCTTAGATCATTCGTTCCCAAACTGGTGGAACATTAGAATCATGTAGAAGTTGTAATTTAAAAGATTATGGTGATGTCCCAGATTCTGTATTTTAATAAGTGACTCAGATGTGCTAATTTGGTGGATGAACAGTAAGATTAGAGGCCTTCCAAATTCTAAAATGCTACAAATACAAATCTACAGGGCTAAATAAACAATATAACACAAGTTGTAAATGCAATTTGAGGAAGTGAAGTTTATTGAGTTGGGGTTGTTAGAGAATGATTCTGAAGAAGAAACTGTAGTACATAGAGCTAGACACTGACTGGGAACACTAGGGAAGTATCTGGAGAGAGGAGATCTGAAGGAGCCATGATAAGAGGATAGGGGTTGGCTGATGAAAGACTACTAAGCAGGAGCCAGAGATGAGCTCTAAAAGGACACTGTGATGACAACAATGCAGTGTCAGCTCAATGGAAACATACCCTACTCTGACACCAAATATATAGACTTCTGCCTTGTAAGAGTACCTTTTCTTGATACAATACGGTAAGTCTGTGAGGAGGGGGATATGGAGAAGGAGACTGGGAGACATGTCATAGTCAGACGGTCCTGGTTTGGATAATAAATTATATGGTATCACCCTTGCTATAAAACTTAGCTTCTACAAAAACTTATTAGAAAAGAAAAGGAAAGAAGAGAGAAGAAAAAAATGAAATGACAATTTAATCAAAGAAAGAGAGCTACAGCTTTCAGACAGGTAAACCCACCCTGGCTGAACACTAGGGCTGTACCTAGACTCCTTGGTGGTAATGACTGACGAGAGCTGATTGGCTGCTAACCACACCCAGGCTTCTGCTTGGGCTGTCTCTCCTCCAAACTGCAATTTGATGCATCTGCAATGAAAATGGTTCCATTTCAACTAATGGTTGAAAGCAGATAAAGACGCAGTATTATTTTGTTACTAAAAATAGACAAGATGACAACTTTAGCTCTAGTCTTTCAATGAATTCACTACTGGGATACTGGCTCTTCCAGGAATCATCAGTGAGTTTTACGAAATAATTTACTTCTAAGATAAAATGATGAAAAATTTTGAAAGTTTAAAAATGTTTCCAATTCACAGACTACTTAGGTAAAGGTAACTTAAATAAGAAGTATTTTGCAGCAATGCCTACAGGGCTGACCGATATCCTAAAGTACTGGAAAGAGCCCTCCTTGTCTAAAAACGGCACCACTATTTAGCCCAGGCTCTCTCCTATCATGTGGAAATGTGCACCCAAGGATGCATATATTTTCTGATTTCTCAAGGAAAGTTATGAATCTAGATTTTCTTAAAAATATAAAATCACCTTAACTTTAATCACAAGCCACTAATAAAATAAGAATTTAAAATTGTGTGTAGACTAAAGAGAACACTTCTTTAAACCTCAGATGGCTTGTGGGCTACTGGTTCCACACTAGGGAAGAGTACAGTATCTTTGCATTAGAAAATTAAGACTATAAAAGGATAATCTTTTACATACTTGAAAGCAAGTCCCTCAAAGACTGGTGATAAGGGAAGCTTAAAAGTCTGACAGAGTGATATGGCAGTGTCAAAGAGGCCAGCCTGAACCAAGAGAGTGACCATCTCCTCTGCTGACGAACTTCCTGTGGAGATGGAAAAAGGCTTAGTGCAACCAAGGGTTATAGACAAATGAGTCCAAATACTCTGCTTCGTTGACGAATATCTCAAAGGACCAATGACATGCTTTAAATCCATTTAGCCCAGCCCATGGCCTGAACCTAAAAATGTGCTTTTAGTACAGACATGTAAGTGGTTTTAAGAGCTGTATTCCTACCTGCAACTGCAACTGCTGATGGATCATGTTGTGCCAAGGTGAGACGAATGCGAGCCAAGGAACACTCTTTCTCCAGATCTTCCAGTTCTAGGATTTCAATTTGCCGATTTGCTATAAACCAAAGAGAAAAACATTTTCAATTTCCAAAGTACAAAGAAAGTACCTATTTATTTATTTATTTATTAGATTTTATTTATTTATTCATTTATCCCCCCCTTGCTGCTTGTGCTCACTGGGTCAGCTAACCACGCCGTGCAGGCGGGCTTGCCTTCACCAGGAGGCCCCAGGAACCGAACCCGGGGCCTCCCATATGGTAAATGGGAGCCCTACTGATTGAGCCACAGCCGCTTCCCAGTACCTATTTATTTTTAAAGATTTGTTTTATTTATCCCACCCCCTCATTGTGCTTGCTGTCTGTTCATCTTCTCTTTAGGAGGCACCGGGAACTGAACCTGGCACCTCCCACATGGGAGAGTGGTGCTCAATCATTTGAGCCACCTCAGCTCCCTGCTTTGTTGTCTCTCTCATCGTGTTTTCTCTTTGTGTCTCCTTGTTGTGTCATCTTGCATCAGCTCTCTGTCTTGCTCGACTTTTCCAGGAGGCACTGGAAACCAAACCCAGGACCTCCTTCGTGGTAGGCAGGAGCTCAATCGCTTGAGCCATATCCACTTCCCAAAGAAAGTACCTATTTAGACTATCTCAACCCGTCAATTTCCACTAGACATTAAGTAACTTTCAATTTAATTTACAAAGGCACAAAGGGGACAAAACCAGAGGCTTCATAAAAGCTAATGTAAAAAGTAAAGCATTACTTCATGCATACAGCTCCTAACAACATTTCAACAACGTTGAAATGGAACTAAAAAGAAAGAAGGTTACAGTACTTTTACAATATGCTACTGTTCCAACAAAGAATCATTTTAAGGTTCCAACTCACTTGGGGCAGCTGTGCATTCTCCATCATGATTCCTCTTTGGGGATGCTCCAGGGCGATCATACTGATAAGATAAACAAGTGATTTAATTGTGAAGATAAAAAGTATGAATCTGACAATTATTTTTCAGAGCTTTCATGCTAATATTCTCTCAGTGTAAATTATTTTTTTACAGCTCTTCTAACAAAGGTACTATAACTTTCACACAAAGTCAAGTTTTTTGCCTAGTTGGCTTACTAGCTAAGTCTAAGGATATGGATTTGATCTTTATTTAAACTAGTTGACTTTCCTTGGTTCCAGAAGTATATTTTCCACCAATTACCCAATGCAATGGCTTAATAAAGGCAGGAACAATACAATACAATGGAATATAAATGGGCATATATGACCCCATCAGCATTACAGGAAAAACCCAAAGTGTATGCCCTTTAAAACAGTAACTGTAGTCTTCCAGGAAGATGGAGGATAGAGAGGTGGAGTGATCACTTCCTTCCTAGAAAAAAACAGCTGGAAGACAGGTGGTGACTGTCTGAAAGACTGCTCTGGGGCTCAGGACACCAGGGGAAGGTGAGATACCATCCAGAAGTAAGAGGAGTGAAGAAAAGAAGTCTCACTGGCCGAAAAACCTGTGAGTAGAGCTGCAAAAGCGGCAGCGGGCTCCCCTCACCTATGGAGCAAATAGTAATCTGCGGGCTACAGTGAGGGTAGATGGCAGTAGCTGTGGACTGAGAGGGTTGTGTAGTTCCTCTTTCCCAAGAAAAGGGAGCGGGAGGACACAGCCTACAGCAAATCCAGATTTTGGCCAGTGAACTTGGTCTGCTGCATTAGAGGGGTCTCCCACTTCCAGGCTGGGTGGGGCTACACAACTAGTTTGCACTGAGAGCCAGCAGGGAACTAAAGATAATTTACCTACTCAAATACCCTCCCTACTGCCCCAGGCTGGTTGCTAAGAAGGCAAAGGGAGGGAGGGTGCTGCTCGCCTAGGGTGGAGAAGAGCTTCTGAGAAAGTTTGTTTGTGAGGCTTCGCCAGCCCTGAGGACAGTGCATTCCTCGCATGCCTGAGGAGTTACACAGAATGCATTCCCAGCTAGCACCTGGGTCTGAGCAGAGAGGGTGGCCAAAGAGCGCCATCTGCTGGCCAGACCAGAAAAGCGCATGAAAAGGGAAAAGTAAAAGAAAAAGCAGGGGCCTTTACTGCTCCCTCTCCAAGGCCCTTGGAAATTGGCCTGCAACCCATTACTGGGTCCTTAGGCCTGGTCTGAGCAGTTAAATAGGGGCAATCCTAAATATATAGAACAATTTGAACCAAGAGTCAAAGAACAGTGGTACCACACAGCTATTTAACAGTAAATCCCAAACAGTTATTGTTTGTAAATGAATAGAAATTGTGAAAGCACATTGTAGGATTTGTAATTATTAGCCCCAACATATGGGTATGATAGTGGTTTGTTTTCTTTTTTTCTTTTTTTTTTTTGGAGTAATGAAAATGCTCTAATGATAAAGTAATGAATGCATAACTTGGCGATTATACCAAATGCCATTGATTGTGCACTTTAGATAAATTATATGGTTCATGAACAAAAAAAAATAGGGTGGGTTGGGGCAGTTTTTTTTTTTTTTTAAAGATTTATTTATTTATTTATTTATTCATTTATCCCCCCCTTGCTGCTTGTGCTCGCTGGGTCAGCTAACCACGCTGTGCGGGCGGGCTTGCCTCCCATATGGTAAACGGGAGCCCTACTGATTGAGCCACAGCTGCTTCCCAAGGGGCAGGTTTTGTAAGTTCACAACTTTTACTATGCACTTATTGTTTATGTATGCTCATATATGAATGATGTACTTCAATAAATTGTTTTTAAAATGGAAAACAAACAAAAAAACCAGTAAATCCCTAGGCAAGAGAGGAAAACTGAACATCAGAGTAAACACAGCATCATAATCAGATGCCTAGACATCAGCAAAAAATTACAAGCCATACAAAGAAAAAAGAGAATATGATTCAGGCAAATGAACAAATCAAAACCCCAGATGAGAACACAGGACTTGAAACAGCTAATCAATGAGGTTCATACAAATCTCTTCAATCAAATCATGGAGTTGAAGGACAAGATGGCTAAATAAATAAAAGACATTAAGAAGACACTGGTGGGGGGTGTCCACCTGAACTCCATCAGTGGCATTGGGAGGGGAGCGGTGAAATGGATGCCCTCAAATCGGAGATCCACTGGAAGCGGCAGCTGGTGGGGGATAGGAACCTGCTAGCGAAAAATAAAAAATATTTCAAGCATAGCAAACTTGAAAAAAAAGAGGAGGAAGCCTGTTTTGAAAAATGTGGTACAAGATAGAGCCAAAAGAAGAGGATCAGAAACTGCTGACTTCATTGAATCCAGTATTAGAACTTGAACTGGCAGAGGAAAAGCTACCCATGACTCTCTCTAGGCAAGAGATTATCAGGAGATTGAGAAAAAAAGGAGAACCAATTAGATTATTTGGAGAAACTGATTATGATGCTTTTCAACATTTAAGAAAGATAGAAATCCTCACACCAGAAGTTAACAAGGGATTGAGGAATGATCTTAAAGCAGCTTTGGAAAAAATACATCAGCAGTATCTTAATGAAATTGTGGGTGGTCAAGAACCTGGAGAAGAGGACACACAGAATGACTTGAAGGTTCATGAAGAAAACATCACTATTGAAGAGTTGGAGGCACTGGGAAAGTCTTTAGGAAAAGGTGATGATCATAAAGACATGGACATCATTACAAAATTCCTTAAGTTTCTTCTTGGTGTTTGGGCTAAAGAACTGAATTCCAAAGATTATGTGAAACACAGGTGCAGGGTAAACTGAACAGTGCTACCCAGAAATAGACTGAGTCTTACCTCAGGCTGCTTTTCAGAAAGCTATGGAAAAGGAATCTTCCTGCTATTAAAGAATCCATAACAGATATTATTAAATTCATGTTGCAGAAAGAATACGTGAAGGCTAATGATGCTTATCTTCAGATGGCCATTGGAAATGCCCCTTGGCCCACTGGTGACACTATAGTTGGTATCCATGCCAGAACTGGTAGGGAAAAGATTTTTTCCAAGCGTGTTGTCCATATCTTAAATGATGAAACACAGCGGAAATATATTCAGGGATTAAAGAGGTTAATGACCATTTGCCAGAAGCACTTTCCTACAGATCCATCCAAATGCATGGAGTACAATGCACTGTGAGACCTCTCCACGGTGCGTAAATGACAAGCAGCAGCTCAGGGCAGCAGCCGCTGGGCTTCTGGAGGTACCAACAGGAACGAGGAAGGAAGAGCAAGGGAAGGTCTCAGCTCCGCTTTCCACCGGGTGCAGCGCATGGTTGGTTTTAAGAACTGTGCTGGCTCTCATCACGGCTGACTGCACACTGATTTTTGTGTGTCTTGCTTTCATTTTAAAGCGTCAAAAAAATGAAGTTCTAAAGACTGTTTTCCCCACAATTTAAATGTGTAGACTACAGTCAAAGAGGGGGGTTTATAAATGACTTTTTCCTTCCAGATCCGAAAGTTGTGGTTAGATGATTAAAAAGAAACACTGAGGATGGACTTAATTATTTCTGTAAAATGTTATTATCTGCAGTCTTTTATGTAATATTTATAGAAAATATTTTTATATATGTCAATAAAAATATGGAACCATTTAATGAAACTTTATAGTCCTCATGTTGCTGAAGTTTTGATCTTTTGCAATAGAAATCTCAATGTAAATGTTAAAAAAAGAAGACACTGGGTGAGCACAAAGAAAAACTTGAACTCTTGGATAGAAAAATAACAGCTTATAGAAACGAAAGACACAATAAATGAGATTAAAAATACCACAGGTGCACAACAGCAGATTTGAAATATAGAATAATCAGTGATGTAGTGGAAAGAACCGAAATTGAAGAGAGAGAAGAGCACACAGAAAAGAATGGAAAAAATTGAGCAGGGGCTCAGGGAGTTGAATGATAACACAAAGCACACCAAAATACCTGTTATTTGGAGTTCCAGGAGGAGACAAGAAAGGAAAAGGGGCAGAAAGTATATGAGGAAATAACGGCTGAAAATTTCCCAACTCTCATGTAAGATGTAAATACACATATCAAGGAAGCACAGAATACTCCATTGAGAATAAATCCAAATAGACCCACTCCAAGACACATAATATGCAGCACGCTAAATGCAAAAGATAAAGGGAAAAGCAAAACATCACATACAAGGGATGCCCAATAGGACTTAGTGTGGATTTCTTTTGAGAAACCATGGAGGCGAGAAGGCAGTGGTATGATATAATTAAGGTACTGAAAGAGAAAAACTGCCAGCCAAGAATTCTTTATCTGGCAAAACTATCCTTCAAATATGATGGTGAGTTTAAAATATTCACAGATAAACAGAAACTAAGAGAGTTCTTAAACAAGAATTCAGCTCTGCAGGAAACACGAAAGGGAGTTCTGCAGCAAGAAAAGAAGAGAAGAGAGAGGCTTGGAGGAGAGTGTAGAAATGAAGACTATCAGAAAGGGTAACCAAAACGGTAAAATGATGGACAAAAAATAAGATATGCATGTGAAATCCAAAGGATAAAATGGTTGAAATAAGTAATGCCTGTACAGTAATAACACTGAATGTTAATGTATTAAACTGCCCAATCAAAAGACACAGGCTGACAGAATGGATAAGAAAACATGAGCCATCCATATGCTGTCTGCAAAGGATTTGCAAGGATGCAAATAGACTGAAAGCAAAAGGTTGGAAAAAGATATTTCATGCAAATAGTAACCAAAAGAGAGCAGGGGTAGCTATACTGGTGTCAGACAAAACAGATTTTAAATGCAAAAAAGTGGTAAGAGATGGAGAAGGCCATTGCATATTAATAAAAAGGACAATCCACCAGGAAGGAGTAACAGTCATTAATATCTGCCTATGCACTTAACCAGGGTACCCCAAAACACATGAGGCAAACTCTGGCAAAACTGAAGGGAGAAATAGACAACTCTACAATAAAAGGTGCAGACTTCAACACTCCACTCACATATATAGATCTTAGAACAACTAAGCAGAAGATCAACAAGGAAACAGAGAACTTGAATAGTATAATGAGCTGGACCTGACATAGAAAACTATACCCAAATCAGCAAGTTATATATTCTTCTCAAATACTCATGGATCTTTCTCCAGGACAGACCACATATTGGGCCACAACCCAGCTCTTAATAAGTTTAAGATTGAAATTATACAAAACGCCTTCTCTGATCATAATGGAATAAAGCTAGAAATAAGTAATAGGCAGGAAAAGGGAAAATTTGCAAATGTGTGGAGGCTAAACAACACACTCCTAAACAATAGTGGGTCAAAGAAGAAACCGCAAGAGAAATTAGTAGATATCATGAGACAAATAAAAACAAGAACAAAGTGTATCGAAACTTATGGGATAAAATTTATGGGATACAGCAAAGGCAGTGTTCAGAAGGAAATTTATAGTCCTAAACATCTATATTAAAAAAGAAGAGTTAAAATCAAAGACCTAACCGAACAACTGGAGAAATGAAAAAAAAAAAGAACAGAAAACCAATCCCAAAACAAGCAGAAAGAAAGAAAAATTAGAGCAGAAATAAATGAAATTGAGAACAACAAAAAAATAAAGTCAACAAAACCAAAAGGTGCTTTGTTGAGAAAACCAATAAAACCAACAAACCCTTAGCTGTCAATTCTATCCAAATTTATTTATAGAGTGTAAGCAATACCAATCAAAGTTCCAACAGCCTACTTTACAAAAATATTAAAGCCAATTACCAAATTTATTTGAAAGGGAAAAGGGTTCTGAATAGTCATAAAACATCCTAAAAATGAAGAGCAAAGTTGGACGACTCATGCTTCCTGACCTCGAAGTGTATTACAAAGCTATAGTGGTCAAAACAGCATGGCACTGGCATAAAGAGAGACATATTGATCAATGGAATTGAATTGAGAGTTCAGAAATAGACCTTTACATCTATGGTAAAAAATAAATTTCCTTTTTTTTTTGAGGTACCAGGGCTAGGGATTGAACTTGGTACCTCTTATGTGGGAACCTGGCACTCAACAATGGCTCCCCTTAGTTAGTTTTTTCGTTTGTTTGCTTGTTGTTTTGTTTTTATTTTTAGGAGGCACCAGGAACTAAATCTAGGACCTCCCATGTGGGAAGCAGGCGCTCAATTGCTTGAGCCACATCCGCTCACCTCAATTGATTTTTTTTTTTAAACTTTATTTTGTACATTTAATGATTGAAAATATAAACAATTAAAAACTAAAAAGAAAACACAGTTGAATAAAAATATACATTTCACAAATGTACTGGATACACATAAAATTTTTTTTTAATCATACAATATGTTACACAATATATTTGGTTCATTCAACTGAGTTTTGATAAGCCTACCAAGTCCACTTTTCTGTGACAGAACAGTCTCTTCAACAAATGGTGCTGGGAGAACTAGATATCCATAACCAAAAGAACGAAAGGACCCCTATTTCATTCCCTATAAAAGAATCAACTCAAAATTGATAAAAAATCTAAACATAAATGCCAGGACCATAAAACTACTAGAAGAGAACATAAAGGAAACATCCACAAGACCTTATAGTAGGTGGGGGTCTCTTAAACCTTACACCCAAAGCATGAGCAACAGAAGAAAAGAAAAATATAAATAGAACCTCCACAATATTAAACACTTCTGTACCTCAAAGGACTTTGTGAAGAGGGAAAAAAGGAAGGCTACCCAATGGGAGAAAATATACATGCAACAAGGGTCTAATATCTATGATGTGTATCCTTATTTTTTCTTAGGAGGTACTGGGAATTGAACTGGGACTCCATGATATGTAAAGAGATCCTACAACTCAGCAATAAAAAGGCAAATGACCCAATTAAAAAATATGTAAAAAAAACCAGAACATTTTTCTAAAGAAAAAATATAAATGGCGAAAAAAACATGAAAACAATGGTCAACATCACTGGCTATTAGGGAAATGTGAAACAAAGCTACAATGAGGTATCATTCACATCTACTAGAATAGCTACTATTAACAAAACAGAAAACTACAAGTGTTGGAGAGAATGTGGAGAGATGTGGAGAATGTGTAGAAGAGTACAGCCACTGTGGAAGTCTGTTTGGCAGTTCCTAAGGAAGTTAGAAATAGATCTACCGGCAATACTGCTACTAGGTAGAAAACCACAAGAACTGAGAGCAGTGACATGAACAGACATCTCACACCAATATTCATCAACTGCTGAATGGATAAACTGTGGTATATACGCACGATGGAATATTTTTCAGTTTTTTTTTTTTTTTTTTTTTTTTAAAGATTTTATTTTTTATTTATTCATCCCCCCCTTGCTGCTTGTGCTCGCTGGGTCAGCTAACCATGCCGTGCGGGCGGGCTTGCCTTCACCAGGAGGCCCCGGGAACCGAACCGGGGGCCTCCCATATGGTAAACGGGAGCCCTACTGATTGAGCCACAGCCGCTTCCCGTTTTCAGTTGTTGAGTGAAACAAATCAGGCACAAAAGGACAAATACTGTATGATTTCCTACTATGAACTAAATATAATAAGCAAACTCATGGAGTTAACAAAAAAATAGGGGGGCGGATGTAGCTCAAATGGTTGGGCGTCCGCCTGCCATATGGAGGGACCTGGGTTCGATCCCTGGGACCTCCTGGTAAAAAAAAAAAAATATATATAGAAGGCGCATGGGCTGCCAGGCTCTGTGTGCCGCTGAGCCGTCGGGCCCCAGGAGCCATGCAGCAGGATGATGATGTAACAGGGGAGAGACAAGACGAGATGCTCCGAAAGCTCCAGAAGCCAGGAGCTGAGGTGGCGCAGGCAGCAGAACACCTCTCTCCTACATTGGAGGTCTCCAGGATCGAATCCTGGTGAAGACTGGAGGAGGAGGATGAGAAGAGATGGCAGGAAACAGACACGGAGAATTGCCCAGCGAATGGACACAAAAACAGCAAATGGGGAAGGAGGGGTTTAAAATAGATAAAGTAAATAAATAAATCTTTAAAAAAAAAAAAAAAAAAAATAGGATGGGCTGGGGGAAAAATACACCAAATGTAAGATATGGACTACAGTTAGTAGTAATACTTTTGATGATGCTTTTTCATAATTTGTTACAAATGTTTCTCAACAATGCCAGGTATTTGTGGTGGGGTGATATATGGGAGCCTTGTATGATGTTATACATGTTTGTTTTGTATGTTCACAATTACTGCTATATTGTTTGTATGTTCATGGATGAATAATATACTTCAATAAATTGTTTTTAAAATGAAAAAACAATACAAAACAAAACAAAAGAAACATAGACTGAATTAACAAACACAATGGAAATAAAAGCAGCTCTCATTCACTGAACCCTTTCTGCATGCCAGGCACTGTCACAGTTCTGAGAAGTTTACATGAATTATCTCGTTTCATCTTCAAAACATTACTGTGAGGTATTTCTTCCTATTTTCTCCCTATTTTATGCAAGAGGATATAACTGGGTTGCAAAAGATTAAAACCACTCTGCAACACATCTTTCTACAATTTTGAACTTGGGAACTATAAGAGATGGTAGTATAAAACAACTGAATTGCCTCAAAAATAAAGTTCAGAAATACCATAGTAGAAATTTTAAATGAAATGAAGCAAAATAAGGTAACAGTTTTAAAAGAACCAAATCAATATTAAATGATCCCCAAATTTCTGGATGGAAAGTCATACCACTGCACCAGATGCTGGCTGCACAATCCATGCATATTCCGGACGAATAAGTTTTAAACAATTAATAGCAGCCAGGTAACAGTTGCCTTGCTTCTCAAGTCCCCGGAGAGTTCGGACTTCTCTGCCAAGACGCATTCCATACTCAAACATCACTGTACCAGCTATGGAGAAATAATAAATTAGACATTAGAACTGTATTCCTTTAGAGATACACACAGAGAACTTATTATGCTTATCAAAGATTAAAATTTAAAACAAAATTGAGTTTAACTAACTTAAAATCACAAATAAAATAACAGAAAATGTTTCTTTTGACTTTTAGGTACTGCATTCCCATACCAAGTGCAGAAGCCCACGTATAGTTTAGAAAGCGAGTCTCAGGCACATTATCAGCCAAACCCATCCAGGATTCTGGGGCCAAGAAATATGGATTGCTGTGCTCAAGAACATAGATTCTTATTTATTTATTTTTTTAAGATTTATTTTTATTTTATTTATTTATTTATCTCCCCCTTGCTGCTTGTGCTCTCTGTGTCCATTTGCTTTGTGTTTTTCTGTGTCTGCTTGTCTCCCTTTGTTGCATCATCTTGCTGTGTCAGCTCACCGCGCTGCACAGGCTGGCTTGCCTTCACCAGGAGGCCCCGGAAATTGAACCCAGGGCCTCCCATATGGTAAACGGGAGCCCAACCAATTGAGCCACAGCCGCTTCCCTATTCTTATTTTTATAATACTTTAGTTGCATAGGTTGAATGAAATCACTGAAAAATACATTGTTCTGGGGTAGCATGGTACTCAGAAATTAGCACTTTAAAAAAAATTCTCTTTTAGCTTTCAAATAAATCATTTGCTTTTCATTCCAACAAATATTTTTTATATTCCTTACAATATGAAAGCTACTATGTTAGAAGAACAGCCTTATTCCAGAAAGACCTAAACACTGATCTAGCTAAACTAACCCTAATCATGTTGATATAATGGATATCGTTATTGAAAAAGCAAACAAATGAGAAATACTGAATATATTTATATTTCCCTTCCTGCGTGATTCTATCCATTCTTTCCAATGAAAATCAGTTAAAAAAAAAAAAACCCATGAGGGAAGCGGCTGTGGCTCAATCAGTAGGGCTCCCGTTTACCATATGGGAGGCCCGGGGTTCGGTTCCCGGGGCCTCCTGGTGGGGGCAGGCCCGCCCGCACGGCGTGGTTGGCTGACCCAGTGAGCACAAGCAGCAAGGGGGGGGGATAAATGAATAAATAAATAAAATCTTTAAAAAAAAAAAACAAACCCATGAACAAAAACAAAAAACAAAAACCATGAAAAATTCTGAAAATGGCATATAAAAATGTCAACTGTTCCAAAAGGTGAACCACAAAAATATCTTGTAAAATGTGAACGTAATGCAGACTCATTTTGTCTTGTTTTTAGCTATTCTGATCAAGACTTCATTAGTTATTGACAAATCCAAATTAAGGTATATTTTATGAAAGTAACTGGCCAATGTCATCAAAGACAAAGTAAGGCTAAAAGAAGTATTGCAGATTAAAGGAGACTAAAGAGACATGACAACTGAATGCAATGTGTTTCTATGGACCAGGAGGTGGTGGCGGTATGGCAGGAATGTGTTATAAAAGAACATTATTATGACAATCTAAAAAATTTGAAAATGAACAGCACATTAGATAACAATATTACATTTAAATTTAATCTATTAAAATTTTTTGTTGCATTTTCTTAATTTGACAATTATATTGAGGTTATAAAAGAGAACGTCCTTTGGAGATACATGCTGTATAGTATTTATGATGTTAAGAAGCCTGTAACTTACTCTCAAGAGGATCAGCAAACATAAGTAAATAAATAAATGGAAGGAGGGAAGGAGAAAGGAGGGAGAAGGGAAGGAAGGAAAAAGAGAATAAGGAAAGGACAGAGGAAGAGATAAGAAAATGATGTGGCAAAATATTAATTGGTGAATTTGGGTGAAAGGTATGTAGGTATTCATTATAGTACCCTTTCTTGTCTGTAGACTGGAAATTTTTAAAAATAAAAAGTTGAAAAAGAAAAAAAAGGAAAAAAAAAATTCATTTGCCACCAGGATATCATTTGATAAATGTACTCCTCTCCTAGGAATTTTGCATGAAGTTGAAAGTATGTTACAAAGCCAACCAGAGCTAATAAGAAATATTGTCTATTAAATCCAGATGATCCAAGTTCATTTAAAGCAGTCAACATTTTGCTCAAAGAAATAAGGAAAACCAGGAAGACAAGAGAACAGGAACTAACAACCAGCCACAAGAATTCAAGGTGCCTCTTGTGAAAAAGCTAATGTTTCCTTTACAGTTGGACAGAGGAGGCACAAAGGATGCCATCTCACTGGAAAGGTCTTCAGAATGTTCTAGGATGGGCATATGTTTGCTTATCTTTATGGTTAACAGATAATCTTCAAAAGGGTGAAGCTTACCTTGTACTTAAACATAACTTCCCCAAATGCTTGTAAAAATCACTTAACCCAAGGTAAAAATAAGGTAAAAATTACATGCTAAACACCTAGTATTTTTTATAAAATATGATTAAACCAATAAAATTGCTTCCAACAAGACTGCTTTAATAGCTCACCCTTTCGGTAATTGTGGCGATAAATGTGAAAGGCATAAAGAAGCTCATAATAATTGTGAGTCATAAGATCCACAGCTCTAGCACGTGATTCAATTATTCCAACAACCTAATGAAGGGGACACAAGATAACAAAATTAGTAGCAATCATGGCAACCTCCCCAATTGTTTCCAGTTGTCAATGTATAAATAAAATTACCTCATTATGCAGATTCACATAGGGAAACTCTACAAGATCCTGTAGTTGTGAGCGTTCACAAAGAACTACCACCAGCTGCCGTAAACAATCTAACTGTCTAGAAGGAAAGAAAGGAATATGGTGGTAGGCTGTCTTAGTGGGTTAAAAGGGCTGGTAAATAGCCTTTAAATAAAAGAAAAAAAAAGAAAGAAAGAAAGAAAGGAAAAAAAAAAAAAAAAAAAAAAAAAAAGACCATGTGAGGTTACCTGCTGGAATCAGGAATTTGGGTTAAGGCCTCATATGCTTGGCTGTTGTGACCCATATCCAAATGATGTTTGAAAATGCATGTCCTTAAAGTAGCCTAAATAGCAAATGTGGGGGGAAAAAAAAGAGTGATGGAAATCAAAACACCACATCCATAACAAACCTCCAGGAAAACAGCAACTTAATTAGAGTTAGTTACCTGACTTTTCCAGTCATCACCTGCTTCAGTTATTGCCGATGTAGCCAACTGAATAACCAATTCAGGCAAACCAACAACATCTAACAGGCGCAAAACCTAAGGAGAAACAGAAAAAACTCTCTATTATAATTACTACGGTAGTGTGATGATTAGGCTAATGTGTCAACTTGGCCAGGTAAATGTGTCCAGGTGTTTGGTCAAGTAAGCACTGAGCTAACTTTAATACAAGAACATTTATGAACTAGTCACCAGTGAGTTTACTGTGTGGATGGCTGATTATAACTGCATCAACCAGGGAGATTGCATCAGCAATGGGTGATGCTTTTATCCAATCAGTTGAATGCCTTAAATGGGGAAGTGATTTCAACATTCAGAGAGAATTTCCCAGCTCGTGGTTGGACAGCCAACCTCTCCTGGAAACTCATCAAGGACCTTCATTGGACTTTCATTGGACCCCTGGCTTGCAGCCTGCCTGCAGAACCTGGACTTGTGCATCCCCACAGTCACGTGAGAGACTCTTATAAAATCTCATATTATTGACAGATACCTCCTGTTGATTGTTTCCCTAGAGAACCCCGACTAATACAGGTAGCACAGTTCAATTAATATAAATTAATTAGAAAGATAACAGGTGAATTTAAGAGACAATCCTAACATTGCCTCTACAAACCTTTTATAATAAAACACTAAAAATCAACCTCATAACAAGGCGAATATTCCCTAGTCTATCTCCCTGATCTGCTTTAATTTTACTCACAGCACTATCACTGCCTGACATATTTGTCTAGTCTTTCTTTTCTTTTTTTTTAGTCAAAAATTTTATTGAAGTATATCATTCTTAAATGAACATACATAAACAATAAGTGTGTAGTAAAAGATGTGGACTTACAAACCAAACATGCATATCATCGTATAGGGCTCCCA
The DNA here is from genome assembly GCA_026826555.1 of Tolypeutes matacus. Classification (NCBI taxonomy): domain Eukaryota; kingdom Metazoa; phylum Chordata; class Mammalia; order Cingulata; family Chlamyphoridae; genus Tolypeutes; species Tolypeutes matacus. The sequence continues at coordinate 1,100,955 of JAKSZT010007815.1, read as the reverse complement.
TATATCACCCCACCACCAACACCTTGCACTGTTGTGAAACATTTGTTAAAAAACTATGAAAAAGCATTGTCAAAATATGATTACTGACTTTGGCCCATATCTTAAATTGGTGTATTTTCCCCCAACCCAACTGATTAACATCCTGTATTAGTGTTATATATTATAGTTCATGAGAGAATATTTTCACATTTGTTCTATAACTACCATTCATCTTCCACCACAGGATTCATTGTGTTATATGGTCCCATTCTTTGTAAAATTCTTTCATGTCTAGTCTCTTTCCTACCTGAATGTAAACACCATGAGGGCAGGGAATTGGTCTTTTTTGTTATAGCTCTATCCTCAGCCTAAATCAGTGCCTAATACCCAAAAAGTTCTAAACAAATATTTGTTGAATGAAAGAACATAATACAATCTCATGTCACAAAACCAATCCTACTAACTTTTTAGGTCACGGATGATTTAAAGCCTAGTAAATAGTTAACACCATAGTCTTATAAAAACCCTAAAGAGAATACCCTAAATAATATCACACATTTCCAAGCCAACACAGAATACTGATCTTCAAACTGACTTTTCCCTCCATTTACAATGTTTGTGTACATTTCCCAATATGTTTACATGTATTTATATTACAGACATATTTGCCTAATATATATGAATAGTAACAAACTCAAAATACAATTTATAAAGATGAGGTAAAGATAAACAACAGTTTAAAATTATTTAATTTTCTTTATTAAAGTACAAAAGGCATTTTTGTTCCGGATGTTTAGATTTTTTTTTTTTAAACTATATTATTTTACTTAGAAATGCACACAAATCCTAAATAAGTTTATGAGCATAAGTGCATGTAACCAGCAACCAGATTAAGAACTATATTAACTTTCCAAAGCCTGTCCGCTCCCCCTGTGAATCCTTCCAGTCACTATTGACCAATTATCCTGACTTTCAAGAACATAGATTAGTTTTGTTTAAAATGGTCTAGTACTAATTTAAGTTGTAGCAATTGTTCACTTCATTGCTGTGTATTCCATTAAAAGAACATACCACGGGAGGTGGTGGTGGTGATTAAAAATGGATAAAAGTAAATAAATAAATATTAAAAAAACAAAACAAAACAGAACAAAACATACCATGATTCACTGATCCATTCTACTGTTAATGGAAACCTGGGTTGTTTCTAAGATTGACTTTTATGAATTTACTGCTTTGCATATAACTGTATATGTCTTTTGTTAAATGTATGTCTTTCTGCATATATTTAGTAATGGAATAATGGGACATAGGGTTTGTTTATGTTTGGATTCAGTAGATAATGACAGTTTTCCAAAGCAACTGTAACTGTTTTACACTTCTCCATAGATATTAGGATGCTTAATACACCTTGATAATTTTGGACTTATAGTATCATCAATTAACGCTTCATGGATCAATGTATACTTATTTAGAAAACTAAAAACTCAATTATTTTTGGCTGATTCTTGTCAGATCCGATTACAGACTGTTTATAATCTATAGATTATAGACCTTATAACGTGTCTGATGAAGAGCCTGTACCAAAGGTAAATGTATCAGATCTATCTTTTCCTAGTTTGCATATACTTTCATTGTTAGTATTGTCTTCAAGCTAGCTTCTTTGGAGTAATCTTTTTAAGTCAGGTGTCCATATTTTGAAGGTACATTTCATTAAAATTAAGCAATGTAAAGTGCAAATCCACGTAACCAGAAAAATATAACATACTCAAATAAATGGACAAGTTGAGGGTGCCACTATCAATTTCTACCCCCAGCTGTGAGACTCTCAACTCTTCCCTCAGGGTTCCCACCTCAGGAACTGAGTGACAAATGGCAACATGATAAAAGAACTAAGGAGGGCACCAGAGTCAATCCTTATAGTAAACATTGGTATATTTTAATTTATTTCTTCTGTGGATGTGAGTTTTAACATTTTCTTCTCATGTCCCTCTTTGGGGTCCACTGGCCTGGAGCTGAGTTCTTTGTTTTTTTAGGTCATTCAATTCCTTCTGATGAAAGCCACAGAGCCTCTCAGAAAAAATACAAACAACATTTTGCATACAATTTCATCCTGACCTTGTGCATTTGCCTTCTGGTGGAAACTCCAGAAAACAAACAAATATCTAAAATAGAGTACCAAGTACAGTTAAATGTTATAAAGAAATATAAAGCAGGGCAGGTTCACGGTATCACAACCTGAGAGAGAAAGAAACGACATGGAGAAGGAGAGGGAGTGGGAAAAGAGGGGCCACAAGAGTGCAAAAGCTATTCTAGATAAGCTAGGCAGGAACAAACTCTCTTGACCAGGTGACAATTGAGGGAAGAGAGCATATACTAGGATTGACAAACAGTAAGGTGGTCACTACTGCTATAGCTGAGTGGTGGGCAAAAAAGGGCCAAATGATAAACCAAGGCTAAATGTGGTATTACCAAATAATTCTTTGCTATATCAGCAAAAATAAAAAGTATAAATTAAGTAATAAAATGATAATAATGACTGAGTTAATAAAATGATATTCACGAATGGAATTTCATTTATGTTAAAAAATAATAAATTAAATTTAAAACAAATTATCTAAAAATATATGTGTCTTCCATTTCTTTAGGCAAATCCATTTTTCTTTTCACTTTGCTGTTAAAAGTTCGGTATTTCCCAAAATACCGAAGCAATGTTTTCAGAGACATTTTTACACATGATTATAAAAAAAGGGCCAAACAATGATATAAAGTACCTTATCATAATACTGCAGCCTGGGTGCTGACACATTCTCCCCATCCTCTGAGCGAATTAAACGATCCAAGAATTCTTCCTTGCCCACTTCAGATGCCGCCTGGCAGAAACATTCTAGTGCCTAGGGAAATAAAAGAATATAAAGTGACATAAAGACTGCTTTAATTATAAGTGCTATAAGTCAGGAATTTATGTGCTAAGGAAAGCCAAAAAATAAAATAATTTAAGACAAATCTACTACATTAACAATTTGTCACATCTACGTTCTATCTGACATAATGTTTTTTTTTTTTTTTTTTTTTTTTAACTGGGAGGTCCCGGGGATCGAACCTGGGTCCCTCCATATGGGAGACGGACGCCCAACCAGTTGAGCCACATCCGATCCCTGACATAATATATTTTTTTTTATTTTTATTGTGGGTAAAAACCAAAATTCTCACAATACATACAAACATTTGCAAAATGATATATAAATATATATGCATATATGTGTATTTGCTTACAAAAATGTTATTTATATATATATATATATATATACACACATATTTTAAGAGGTGCTTAGATTACCCATGACATAATGTTTTAATTCATCTCACTTTCTTTTTTACTTAAATGCTATTAGTTAAAAAGTAAATTTTAATAAGATGAACTGATGGACAGACAGACATAAAATAATGCAATTGTAGCAACATGTTAACAATTACAGAATTTCAGTGGTGGATATATGATTATACAATCCTTTAAAGTTTTCTGTATGTTTGAAAAATTGCATAAGAGAATGTCAGAGAAAACAAAGAATAACCTATCACAATGGAAAAAAATAAAAGCAGCATAAAACAAAAAAATAGAAGCAATGAAATTAATAGATTTGATTTACAAAAATGCATCCCTGAAAACACCTGCATAGGTGCAGGAGGATTTTAATATTTCTTCTTCATATTTTCTCAAGTCCTAACTAAGTGCATGAAGCAGAACAATCGTCTTGTTTATATCATGCCCTTAGTTGGCACTAGTACAGCTTTCATTATCCTTATCTGAAGGATTCTATGCCTCCCACCCTCTCCAACCTACTTAGATGGAATTATGTTTCCTCCCTGCACTGAAGTTCATTAATCGCTCAAATACAGTTTACCTTCTGTCCCTCTCCTGTAATCAGGTAACATCGTCCCAGCATAAATCGACAGGAACCAACATTGACTTGACACCAGGGATATAGCAGTTGAATATAATCCTTAAAAGCATAAAAGGTGCTTTCTGATTAGAAAACAAACACTATTTAAGGAGATACTCATTTCCAAGTCCTTCTTCACAGAGGGTGAGAAGATAGCATTCAATCAACAAACAATAATTTCCTTGACAACACCCGAAGATTAAACTCTAATCTTGTTAATTTATTCTAAGGTTAGGTTAGACATCTTAAGAAAGCAAACAGGATTCCAGTAGTACAAACACATACATACAGGTGACACACATGCCCATCTCAGCAATTTTCCAACTTTTAGAATTTACTGGTTCAATGACTAAATTCCAGTAAAGGATTTACAATGGTATTTTTGTATTACTATAAAGAGAATCTAATAGAGGAAATAATAAATAATATTATGTTAGGAATATAATCCTGACAAGAAATAAATAAAATCTCTCCAAAATATGTCTTAGTACATTCAAGTTTAAATTATTGTGGCACCTAGCCTATAAACAGACCCTTGTCAGTCCAATTAAAATGCAGCTAACGTTTACAAAGAAAACAAATCTTCACAAGAATGACTAAACTTGAAATATTCAACAGAACTCACCTGCAATTGTACGTACTGACAATTTCCCATCAAACATTCTAGAAAGAGACAACCAGGATTGCTAGGCCATCTAGTCAATGGATAAGGATATTTTAAACTTTTTTGGCAAAACTTAAATGAATACATTGGACATCAAACTCAAAATAGTCCATGAAATAGCTTAATTTTTTAAAGAAGGTAAAGAGAAAGGTGGCAGAGCATGTGTTCTTTCCACATCAAGTTATAACATTAAAATTAGACAAATACACTGAAAAGGTTATATAGTACTAGTCACCTGGCTTAGAGATCCGTTAACTATAGGCTAAAAGTGTGTAGTTCATCTCTGGGTGGTCATCTCCAATTCTGGCTGGAAGGCTGCAGATGCATACTGTTAGTTCCAGTGCACGCCCAGCACTGACCATAGTGCCTGGAATATAGGGCTGCTCAAAATATATTTGAATGAATGAATAATGTATTAAAAGGCACCCAGGTTTTGAATATGTGTGCACCAATAAAATCTGGCTCAACTTCTGTGCAAATCAAAACAAAATAAAAATTGGGATTACATCAGAAAATAAATAATATTATTTATTTGTTGGAGGGCTGGGTAAACCCCCAACCTCACACAAAAAAACTTCATTACATAGGTAGAATAAGAGCCTTAGCCTATTTAGCTGGACGAAACCTTTCAACTGGCTTTTAAATAAAAGGATACAAAAGCTGCAAGAAATAACTGGTAATTGCATTAACCATCTCAGGCCAATTCAACCCAGTTTGGCTCAGAGGTGCCTTTGGTTGAGAGAAGAGATGAGATACAATGTGTTTTCTTGCAACTTCTTGGAAGAATAACTCAACAATTGTCTGAGGGCTAGACACTTAAAAAGAAAAAGTTATGATAATCATAAACTTGTGACAGTAACATCAATTTTCAATTAAGACAGTCTATCAATTTATTTTGTGTCTAAAAGAATATTTATTTCATGAAGTTGTAAAGCATATGACAACATGGATGAACCTGGAGAACATTAGGCTGAGCGAAGCAAGCCAGACGCACAAGGACAAATACTGTATGAATGCGTTACTATGAACCAAATATATTGTGTAACATATTGTTTGATTCAAAATTTTTTTTATCTGTATCCATTACATTTTATTGAGAAATGTATATTTATTCATCTGTGTTTACTTTTTAGTTTTTAGTCTTTACAATAAATATAATAGATTTAAACCCAAGGATTCCAAGTTTTATACCAAAGCAACACAAAAATCCTCTGGAATTATAGTCCACAATGCTTTAAGAGAAGCATGCTCCTACGAATATTTGTGGACCAAAAAAAAAAAAAAAAAAAAAGATTAGAAAAGCTACACTATGAAGTCAGTAAGAAATTACTAAATGATTTTATTAATCAATTACTACAACACCAATACACATTGGAAAAGCCGCAGTATGTTTATGTATATAACACCTTTAATTTATGCCTAAACTGGACCAAGCATGGACCACTTGCCACAGCCAGAAGTCTCAGGCCACAGCTTGCTTATACTCTCTCAAAGTGAAAGCAAACAGCTTAGTCAACTTCTCCACAACAAAGGAGGTGTCAAAACAATTTAATATGCAAAAATGCCCAATTTAAAATCGAAAGCATACACAGACTAGTACTTACCAAATTTATTTGCCATTAAAGCACCAGAGTCAGTCAGTTCCAGTACTGATAAGTGTTGGAGATTAGACTCCCTGTGAGAAAAGGGAAAAAGACAGTTTAACAAATTCTCAAATGCCCTAACATTACTTAAAGAAATTATCCTATTAAGAACACTTGTTTTACTTTTAAGTAGCACACAAAAGCTCCACTGAAAGAACAAGGAACACTGGAAAACACGTTATGATTTACATTGTTGCCCATCATATTACGCAGTGATCCTTCAATGAACCAAAACAGAAATTTCTTAGATCTCCATGCCATGAAAGCTTTACCTTCCCAGAGCAAACAGGACAGTTTATCTTACCGAAAATGTGACTTTTGTAATTACTGGATTTTCTTTCTTCCTTTGGTTACAAAGAAGCTCAACCTACCTTTTTTTTTTTTTTTTTACCGGGAGGTACCGGGGATCAAACCCTGGTCTCTCCATATGGCAGACAGACGCCGAACCTTTGAGCCACGTCCGTTTCCCTCAACCTACCTTTTTTTTTTTTTTTAAATGTACCAGATCTGGGGATTGAACCCAGGACCTCGTATGTGAGAAGCTGGAGCTCAACCACTGAGCCACATTGGCTCCCCTGAGTTGGTTCTTTTGTTTGTTTGTTTTCAGGAGGTACTGGGAACCGAACCTGGGACCTTGTATGTGGGAGGCAGGTGCTCAATTGCTTGAGCCACATTCACTCCCCTGCCCCATCTTATTTTGTCTTCAACATGACTTATCTGTACATTATATATATGTATAAATATATACACATATATATTTATACATTATCTACACATATACATATTTAGTTCCATTCTTATAAGTTGCCATTAACCTTTAGAAAGTGGAACATCTTAAAGATCACTGAATCTTAAAGGTATATTGTGTTACATCATAACATTTACTTTTTGTTAACAAAATGTTTTCTTTAAAATAATGAAGAAAACAAACTCACAATTTATTATACATAAAAAAAATCAGAATAATGAAACTCACAGTGTATCAACTGGAACATCAGTTGCCAGGCACTGACTTGCCCACTTAATGAGGTAATAAGATAAGAGTAAAGGAGCTGTTCGATGTAGTAGGTCTTGCTGAGCTTGAAAGAGCTGACCAGCTCCCAAAATCACCTATACATGGGGAGGCAGTTGGGTGGGTGAGATGATGAAAAACAGCAATTAATAATGGCAACTGTTAAGGTTCAGATAGAGGTAAGGTAACAAAGGCAGTTACAAAGGGCAGGCTATTAGAAAAGCAACATACCTATTACATTTTGAGGTGGCAAGTGGCAAAAATATCTTCCCAAACATTTAACAGTCCAAAAATAATCACAAACAGCCTCCCAAGTCATAGGAGCTGATGGTGAAAAGGCTTAAAAAAAAGCTTAACTTTCATTAAATCTGTGGGTTCAAAAATGAAGAATAGGGAACTCAGGTCTCTCTTATGTTGCTGGTGTTGGGTAAAATAGGTTATGACCTTCAGAGACAAATTTGGCAGTACCATCAAAAGTCTTAATCAAAGAGGTGCATAAAGCTATAGCTATTAGAAAAACAGGTGACAACCTGGATGGCCACAGAGGGGACTGGCTGAATAAATTATAATTGTACTAAGTAACTACTAAAAATAATGTCATATCTTCATAATTCCAAAAGATGGATGCAAACCAAGTGTCCATCAATAGATGAATGGATAAATAAAATATGGTATATACACATAAACACAATGGAATATTATTCAGCCATAAAAAGGAATGAAGTTCTGATATCTGTGACAACATGGGTGAACCTTGAAGACATCATGTTGAGTAAAATAAGCAGGCACAAAAGAAAAATTTTATGACCTCACTGTTATGAAATAACTAGAAAAAGCAAAGTCATACACAGATAGATTATAGGTTACCATAGGCCAGGATGAGGGTATGATATGGGGAGTTACTGCTTAATTGGTACAGTGTCTGTTTGGGGTGACAGGAAAGTTTTAGTAATGGATGGTGGTGATGGTAGCACAACACTGTGAATGCAATTAATACCAATTAATTACATATATGAATGTGGTTATAAGGAGAAATTTCAGGTTGTATCTGTTGTAGAATAAAAATTAAAAACAAGCAAGCAAAAAACCCAAAGGATGGGAAGCGGCTGTGGCTCAATCAGTAGGGCTCCCGTTTACCATATGGGAGGCCCCGGGTTCGGTTCCCGGGGCCTCCTGGTGAAGGCAAGCCCGCCCGCGCGGCGTGGTTAGCTGACCCAGCGAGCACAAGCAGCAAGGGAGGGGATAAATGAATAAATAAATAAAATCTTAAAAAAAAAAAAAAAAAAAAAAAAAAAAAAAAAAAAAAAAAAAAAACCCCGAAGGATTGTAAAACAGTGAACTATAATGTAAACTATGGTCTATAGTTAATAGTATAATTATAATAATATTGTTTCATCAGTTGTAACAAAGGTACACAATAACGCAGTGTTAATGATATGGAAAACTGCACGCATGTGAGTGGGGAATATAAGGAAGCTATATTTTCTGTATAATTTTTCTGTGAACCTACAATTTCTTGAAGTAAAATAATATCTAATGCTAATATAAATAATGAAGAACAAAGTTGGAGGACTCATTGTAGCCGTTGGGTAATTTGATATAATTATGAATTCCAAAAATATAATTGGATCATGCTTGTAAACTGGTCTGTTAATCTGGGCATGATTAAGTTATGATTAGGGCGTTGACTGGGCCACGTCAGTAGGGCGTTGAGCCCCATCCCTTGATGGGTGGGGGAAGAAAATATAAAAGGCATCACAAAGAACAGAGTTGCAGCAGTTTTTGAGAAGCAGTTTTCATGTTGGAGTTTTGATGTTGGAGAGAAGGCCCCAGGAGAAGTGAGCCGTTCACCTGATAGTCTACAGCTGACCTTGTGGAGGAACCAGAAGAGCTAAGCCCGGAGAGAAACGCAGCCCTGGGAAGACAGGAACCCAAGAAGCCTGCACCCTGGCAAACGATGGCAGCTGTCTTGCTACAACACATGGCAATGGACTTTGGTGAGAGAAGAAACTTAATGCTTTATGGCCTGGTATCTGTGGACTTCTACCCCAAATAAATACCCTTTATAAAGACCAACCCATTTTTGGTATTTCACATTAGCACCCCTTGGCTGACTAATACACTCACATTTCCAGATTTTAAAACTTACTACAAAGTCACTTGTAATCAAAACAGTATGGGGGGATGGATGTGGCTCAAAGGGTTGGGCATCCATCTCCCATATGGAGGGACCCTGGTTCGTTCCCGGGGACCTCCTGGTAAAAAAATAAATAAATAAAATAATTAAAAACAAAAACAAAAAACAGTACGGGCTCTCTGCCTGGAGGAGCCTGCACCAAATCTCGGTGTATATTTCCATCTTTCTCTCCCATTTCTCAGCAAGCTCTGTTCTTTCCTCCATTTCCCAAATAAATTCTTTTTACTGGTCTAACTAAACCCCCACCAAACCCCCAAAAAACAAAAAAAAACCCAGTAGGGTATAGGCATAAAGAGAGACATACAAACCAATGGAATAGAAATGAGAGTTCAGAAATAAACCCATATTAAAAAAAAAAAAAAAAGGGAATAAACCATACATATATGGCCAGTTGATTTTTGACAAGGGTGCCAAATATATTAATTGGGAGAGAACTGTCTCTTTGACAAACGATGCTGGGAAAACTAGATATCCACATGGAAAAGAATAAAATTGGACCCCTACCTAACACCAAATACAAAAATCAACTCTAAATGGACCAAGGATCTAAACATAAGAGCTAAAATCATAAAAAGCAGAAGAAAATATAGGGGAAGACCTTTAAAATCTCGAATTTAGCAGTGATTTCTTAGCTATGACACCAAAAGCATAAGCAACAGAAGAAAAAACAGAAAAGACATCATCAAAATAAAAACTTCTACGTCAAAGGATAATACCAAGTGAAAAAACAACCTATGGAAAGGAAGAAAATAATTGCTAACCACATATCTGATAAGGATTTATTATCTGGAACATATAAAGAACTGCTAGAACTCAACAACAGAAAGACAAATAACCCAATTAAAAAATGGGCAAAGGACTTAGACATTTCTTCAAAAAAGATATACAAATGGCCAATAAGCACATGAAAAGATGCTCAACATCACTGGTCATCAGGAAAACGCAAAGTAAACCACAATGAGATACCACTTCATATACACTAGGATGGCTATTAAAAAAAAAAAGGGAAAATAAGTATTGGAGAGGAGGCAGAGAATGTGGAACTCTAGTGCCTTGTTGGCTGGAATATAAAATGGTGCAGCCACTGTCAGAATTAGTTTGGCAGTTCCTCAGAGAGTTGAACACAGAATTACCATATAATCTGGCAATCCCACTTCTTGGTATATACCAAAAAGACTTGAAAGCAGGATTTGATCAGATATTTGTATACTGATGTTCACAGCAGCATTATTCACAATAGTGAAAAGGTGGAAGCAATCCATGTGCCCATCAACTGATGATATGGGTAAAAAAAAAAATTGGTATATACACACAATGGAATATTATTCAACCATAAAAAGAAATAAAGTTCTGAAACATGCCACAACACGGATGAACCTTGAAAACATCATGTTGAGTGAAATAAGTCAGACACAAAACACAAATAGCATGATCTCATGTATATGGAATATCTAGAATAAGCAAATTCAGAGCAGATTACAGGTTACCTGGGGTGAGGGGGTGAGGAGAATGGGAAGTTACTGCTTAATGAGAACAGAGTTTCTTTTTTTTTAAAGATTTTATTTATTTATTCATTTATCCCCCCGCTGCTGCCTGCGCTCGCCGGTTCAGCCAACCACACCGCGCGGGCGGGCCTGCCCCCACCAGGAGGCCCCGGGAACAGAACCCGGGGCCTCCCATATGGTAAACGGGAGCCCTACTGATTGAGCCACAGCCGCTTCCCGAGAACAGAGTTTCTAGTTGAGGTGATGAATAAGTTTTGATAATGGATGTTGGTGATGGTAGCACAGTATTATCAATGTAATTAACATCACTGAATCATATGCTTGAAAGTGGTTAAAGTGGGAAATTCTGAGTTGTACATGTTACTACAATAAAAAGTTAAAAAGAAAAAATCTAAAAATTGATAAAAACCGAAATAGGTAAATTTCAAGTGCAATAAAAATGTTATTATGCATTAAAAAAAAAAAAGTAGAAGAATATTTAATGATGTGGGAAAATGCTGATGATGTTTGTAAAGTAGAAGAATAAAAACAACCAGATTACAAAAGAGTACTATGTAGCATATTCTAATTTTGCAAACAAAAACAAAAACTATTTGCATAGGAAAAAGGTAACAGTAGTTACCACTGGGTAGAAAATTTATACATGAATTCTTAATTTTTGTTCACATTTTATTTTACAAAGGCTCTACAATGATCATCTGTTACTTCTGTCTTTAGGGGAAAAAAAGATTATAGTTATTTAAAAACACTGGAAGAAATGAAGAATCTACAAAGACTCAAAAGAGCTTGCATGTGAATCCTGAGTGACAGATTCTTAGGAAAGTTTCCATTTCTCCTTGGTAGACCTAAACATACAATCTTCCTAAATGATTTTCCTTCTTTTTGCCTGAATTTCTACAATTAGCAATGTATTTGAGTTAATAAATTCTGGTTTTAAAAGGATAAATAACTCTGGGAGCCCCTAAAGGCCTTTCAACTATTTATACATTAATATGAATTGGTTTAACCAGATTCCTTCCTTGCCAGACTTGGATGAGATTACTGACCCAGACACAAATGGGACTGTGGGCAAAAAGGTAACTGATGAACATGGAACAATTGGGGGAATAGGACTGTATGATGGCAACAAGTGTCTAGTGGCATAAGAATAAGAATGGAAAAGGAAGCAGATAAATGGAATTGGGAGGACTCCCAAAGACAAACTTTGTGATCTTAAAACTGTGCTTAAGGTAAGCTCTGTATTGAAAAAAGAGGGAATACCCTCTCTACTGAAGAAATGGTACCCTGCTATCACATCCATAGTAGTAACACTAATTCTAAACTCTGGTGAGCCAATCCAGGAAATCTTTCCATCACTCTGAAGACAAAAGTAAACAGTAAAGCAATCAGCTTCAGACATGCTCCTAATCTGTAATTTTAGATGATAATGTTTATTCACTCTTTTTTTTTTCGAGGTACTGGCACTGGGCATTGAACCCCGGACCTTGTATGTGGGAAGCTGGCACTCAACCACTGAGCCACATTAGCTCCCCTCAGTTGGTTTCTTCGTTTGTTTGCTTTCTTGTTTTTAGGAGGCACCGGGAACCGAACCCCGAACGTCCCATGTGGGAAGCAGGCACTCAACTGCTTGAGCCACATCCGCTGCCAGTGTTTACTCACTCTTTTTTTTTTTTTTTTAAAGATTTTATTTATTTATTCATTTATCCCCCCCTGCCGCCCGCGCTCACTGGGTCAGCCAACCACGCCGTGCAGGCGGGCCCGCCCCCACCAGGAGGCCCCGGGAACCGAACCCGGGGCCTCCCACATGGCAAACGGGAGCACTACTGATCGAGCCACAGCCGCTTCCCTGTTTACTCATTCTTAATTCAACAAATATATTGTGGAGCATCTTAACAGCCAGGCATAGCGTAGAGAACAGTGAACAAAGACAAACGCCTCTGTGCTTGCAGAGCTGACATGTCTTTTAGGTCTGTACCAGGTTTTAGATTTTACAAGTTTTTCCTTAAGTAGTACTTACTGCATCTCCTAGTCTCATTAATAGCTGCTGTAAGATCAAAAGGTCTCTGCAGATCAGGAAGCGAGTACTGGCAATTTTACACACACCTCTACACACAATATGCCCTGCTGTGCCACTACCATAGAGCTGGGAAAGATTCATTCGAATATTCAGGGGCTGAGCTGTAATAAGAGAAATATGAAGTTAAATGTATCATTGTTTTATCTATATCAAAGAGGCACGCTTGTTGTTTTGTCATTTACCTGGATTGAATCCCTTTTCCATTTCCACCTCTGTCTCATAATCCATTTCCCGTATAAGAAGTCCAATGGCGTGGATTGGGTTCCTAATTTCTTGCAATTTACTACAAATATCCTCCATCACATTTTCTCTATAAGGACAATCAGAAAACTCCCATTACTACTAAAAATACATAAGACAGGCTCTATATGCCTTGTAAGCTAAAAACTATGAAAAAGGAAAATAAGCCACATAATAAAGTTTTTGTATTTTAAAAAGCTAAGATAAACACTCTGGCATACAAGATACTTTTACTCCAGATAGCAAATTTCCCCTCAATTTTTCAGAAATTTCAGACAAAATAAATGTGAGGAAAAACTCTCACTTTTTAGAATGGATAGCTTAATAGCCAGACTGTGTTTTATGAGTCTGTTCCTAGACCTGAAGTCATGTTTAAAAGCTGTTTAAAAGATGAAACACCTTTTAGAATCATGGTAACTCACTTTAACTTTAAGCCATTACTTGGCACATACTTGAATGTATGTAAATAACTTGACTTTGGCATTAAAAATTGCTGAATTTCCATTAGGAAATGCACTTTACCCTAAATTCTCCTTACACATCAATAGTGATCAAATCTTCCAGAATCTGTTCTGCAGCCTTTTCTGGAGACTGTAGATTGTAACAACTCATTTCCATCATAACTGACATATCCATAGTTACCGACTCTCCAATCAGCCGAAGGCATTTTATAAGACATATGACATCCCGAGCAATATCCACATCTATGAGAGAAAGTTAACATTCATGTCTCAAGCCAAAGAAGATCTGATTAAAATTATATTAAAACAGAATATTAATAATTGAATGCCAAGGGATCTATCTGTAGTCTTGGAGATGCTTAGGCCTCTTCAGTGTTCCTTGAAATATTTATCATGTGATATGTTAACCAGGAAGGATTACAGTGGCAATCAATGTTCTTTGCATCTATTTGAAAGCATAGGGCTCATGAAGGAAGGGTGTGAAATATGGACATAATTACTATTACCATCAGATATGGCTGTTTCATCCTCTGTCAAAAGGTTCTCATCAGGCAGGAGATACAAATGATCCACTAAGGAAGAGGGCACAAGGAAAGACAGGTACCCCTGGAAATACAAACCTTCTAGTTACATGTTTTTTAATGTTCAAAGGTATAAAATAATTGTGAGACCTGAATTTTATCATGAGGAAACATCAGACAAACCCAAAACAAGGGACACTCTACAAAATGTCTGTAGTCTTCAAAAAAAATTGTCAATGTCACGAGACACAAAGGGCTGATAATAGTTTAAAACTTAGCTAAAGAAACATGACAACCAAATATACACATGATCTTGGATTGGATCCTGGAGCAGAAGAAAATTTGGGGCACAACTGCCAAAATTTGAATACAGACCATATAATATTTTATCATTATCAAAGTGCTTGAATTTTTATTTTATTTTTTAGGAGGCACCAGGGTTTGAACCTGGGACCTTGTACATGGGGAGCACTGAGCTACATCTGTTACCCAAATTGCTTGTTAAGTTGTCCTGTGGTTACGTTAAGAGAATACCTTGTTTTAAATACATGCTGAAATATTTAAAGTCCATGATGTCACAAGTAACCCTCAAATGGTTCAGGAAGAAAAATATTTAATTATACAGGTAGTAAAAGCAAATGTATGTTAATAAACGGCGACTTTGGATGAAGGATATACAGAAATTCCTTGTGCTATTCTTGTAACTCTTAGGTTTGAAATGACTTCAAAATAAAGTGTAAATACATAAAATGCAAAAAAAAAAAAAAAAAGTAAAGATAACACAGAAAACTAACTACAAATGAACGATAATTCTAGAAAAAAAGTCCTAAAGTCTAACTACAACATATAACAGACTAATAGTCTAAAAGATCCTCAACTGTCTAAAGGAGTTCTGATGATTCAGTTCCCTTACTTTTTTCAGCAGGCACACCATGTTTGTGTGCGGATTCAAATGTAGGGCAAGAGGACGAGAGAGGGCTTCCTGATACTGAAGACAACAGGCATAGAACTTGCACCAGAATTCCTGCTGTAAATTTCGAAACTCCTCTTGTGAGAATTCATACTCTGTTACACTTCCTTGGAGCTGGCAATGAAAAAAAATGAAATTACTCTACATACGTTTCAGGACCTTTACTCCTAAAGAACAAAATTGTCCAATAGGATTTTACTAGGTGTGGCAGTTTGATATTATTTATGAATCCCCCAAAAAGAGAAAACTGGTCTGTTCCTTTGGGCTTGATACCCTTTGTATTAAATTCAAAGGTTTTAAGTTTAGTTTACTTGATAAAAGGTTAGGGCTTTGATTCGACCACATCAATAGAGCGTGACTCAGGGTTGAGTCCCCGCCCCCTTGATGGGCTGATATAAACAGAGACTCACTCAAGACACATGGAAGAGGAGAGAACTTGGTCGTTTCAGTCCTGCCATGTGACAGAAAGAAGGCTCAAACAGCTAAAGCCCTGGGAAGAGTGACGAGACCCATGCCAGCCTACAGCTGAGATTGGAAAAAGCTGGCAAAACGGAGCCTTAAGAGGAAGAAGTAGAGACCAGGCAGAGATGGCCCACCATCTTTCTTCAACATGTGGCAACAGACTTTTGTGACAAAGCAGCCTTGACACAGACTCTTTAGGGCCTTGTAACTGTAAGCTTTTACTCCAAATAAATACCCTTTATAAAACCCAACAGATTCCTGGTACTTTGCATCAGCACTTGGCTGACTAATATAGTAGGGCTATATCCAAATGAATGTTCTTTATGCATTGTACATTCATTCCTTATGCATTAAATATACAGAAATATAGATTTAATTCTCTAATTAAAAGGTTTAAACATTTATATTTCCCACTAATAAAGTCAAATGAACAATTTCTCAGTACCAATCTGCCTTACATTGAGATGGAAGAAATGATCATTGTTTTCCCACCCAAATCTCACCTCACTTTCAACAGCTAGAGTAACTTCTTTCTTTAGTTCACTCCAGGAGAGATGCAAATTTCTCTCTGTTCCTCGGCAAAAAATCTAAAATTACAAGACATTTCAAAGTATAATATAATTTCCAAAACTGAATGAAAAATACTCCAGTTTGGAAGGCATTGAGGAACTGTAAAACTATACAACAGAGACTGAGCATACCTGGAATGTACATTTACCTTGAATACTGTTCAAGTAATTTCTGCAAGTGACATCAGCAATTTTGCAATAGTTCCTACAGATCAGAATAAACTATAAAGAAATTTAAAATATACTTTTGGATCACTGCAAAAAAAAAAAAAGGAAAAAGAACTGCTATTACTCATCTGAAGGAAGGTATAAGATGACAGGATGACGCCAAACACATGCTAAAATTGGCACAAAGGCAAGCTAAAGTAGAGATGGGGTGGGCCACTCTGCTGTAAACTATTCTCCTGAAGGAAAACATTTGATAGGTACCTGATTATTTTATATCTTAAAGTGCAAAGTGTGTAAGAAACGTAATGAGAATTATCATATGCTTGATTAATTTTTTTTTTTTTTAAAGATTTTATTTATTTATTCATTTATCCCCCCCTTGCTGCTTGTGCTCGCTGGGTCAGCTAACCACGCCATGCGGGCGGGCTTGCCTTCACCAGGAGGCCCTGGGAACTGAACCCGGGGCCTCCCATATGGTAAACGGGAGCCCTACTGATTGAGCCACAGCCACTTCCCTACTTGATTACTGTTAACAAGGAAGAACTGACTGGTGTGATGAAAGAAAAAAGTAACTCAGGGTAAAGTGACCATGTCATCCTGAAGTTTTAACACAGAGAAACCAGAAAACATGCAATAGCTAGAGATTCAAGAATGCAGCTAAAAGAAAACTCAAGTGTTTGGAAATCATATCACCTAAGATAAAGAACTAGATCTTTTCAGTCTAGAGAAAAACTACTTTGAAAGATTCTTGAAATATCAGAAGGGTAGCTCTTTAGAAGAGACATATGTTCTACGAGGTTCCAAAAGAAAGAAATCACCAAAAGGGTGAAGGTTAAATTCAATTTAGTACAGCAAGGAAGTTTTGAATGACACAGCTTGGGAACAATACCTCACACAGGAGCTAGTGAAGCTTTTAACTGGAGGCATGGACAAATAGAGGCTGAATAACTGTCAGAGAAGCCACAAAAGGTATTTCTACTTTGTGGGAGAAGTTTAACTAGAAGATTCTATAATGTACGCTTCAATTCTATGAACAATGATTCTATTTTAAATCCATGAAGCTATGGTAATTCAAGGAAACTTTTTTGATTTTAAAGTAAAGAATCCTTTTGTAAAGCAACAAACATCTCTTAAACCATGTCACTTTGAAGCTTAGATTTTTAGAATTTTCTTAAGCAAAATCAGACCTTCGTTGTACTAACACAAAGGGTAAAAATAGGGTATCATCAAAAACGAACGAACACAATAGCCAGAAGGTGGAAATTACCCAAGTGTTCATTGACAATAAAGAATGGATAAAGAAAATATGGTGTACCCACATACAGTGGAATATTATTCAGCCATATAAAGGAATGAAGTGCTGATACATGCAATAATATGGAACAACCTTGAAAACATTATGCTAAGTGAAATAAGTCTGACACAAAAGACAAACATTGTATATTCCACTTATAAGAAATATCTAGAATAAACAAATTCATAGACAGAAAGTAGATTAGAAGTTACCAGAGGCTGGGGGGAGGAGGGCTGGGGAGTTAATGCTTAATTGATACAGATTCTCTGTTTAGGGTGATGAAAAAGTTTTGGTAATGGATGGAGGTGAAGGCAGCACAACACTGTAAATATAACTAATGCCACTGAATTGTACATTTAAAAATGCTTAAAATGGCAAATTTTATATTATATATATATACACACACACGTTACCATAAAAAAGCAACATGAACACACATTAAATTTCTTTCAATAGAGATTATATGTAGTGTAGTATAGTAATTTTTTCACAACAGTGCAGACAAAAGTTTCTCTTTCTTACTACTGGCATGCTTCATTAGTCATTGGTAAAGGGACCCTCCTCCCCATCAGGAGTCTTAATGGAAGGAATGTTAAAAAAAAAATTACAATAGTATTTATGAACACATATATACATAATTGCAAAAATATGTTTAGTGTTTAGTGTACTGAAAACAAAAGTTAATAGCAAATACTAATTATACAATATAGTGATAAAATAACAAATAGTATTAAATGAACATTAAATACTTTCTTGCTGACCTGTAAAGCTTTACATAAAGCTGCATTTATGAATCGTCCTGGTGTAAAAAGACTCTGCAAGTACATCTCCTGTTAGAACATTAAAAGATAAATTAATTTCATTCTAAAAAAGATAAACTAAACAATTTCAAGGAAGAATTCAAAATGTTAACAAGGTCTGAGTTCTCATGATATGAGCATGGAAATTTTGCCCTTGTACTTTGAGCAATAACAAGTAGTAACAAAGTTACATATTTTCATCTGGGAAATGAATACTGCAATGTCTTTGTGTCAACCAGATGTCTTTGTGTTAACCAGATGAACTATACTGTTATGCTCATCACAGAAAGCTTCAAGCTTCATTGGAAAGTAAGACCTGTATTCATTCATTCATTTATTCATTCATTCATTCTTGATTGGAAGAGGTAAAAACAGTTTACTGGTGATATAGCTAATCAGCAATGTCACCAATAAAAAATTAAACTAAGCTGGTTTCTACACCATTCACAAAAGTAGTCATTTTATGGCTCACACACAAAAGGAAAGGAACCTATAATAGTAAGCATTACATGTAAAAATAATTGCAATAAGCTCTGACAAATGGGAAATGAAGCAAAGGGAATAAAATGGAATTCTCATACTACCTAAGTATTTTAACTAAGGCTCATAAAGCAGATTGCCATAAGTAGCAAACCCGACATTTATTCAAGTTTCTTTCCTTCTACTGAGGTTCTGGCAGATGATAAAAAGATCAAAGTGTAGGAGGAAAATAAGGATTTTAATAAGCAGTATATGATTCTGGCTCTCAGATAAAAGTCAACTGCTAGTTGTTAATTCTAACAATCAATAACCACTACCAATAAACCAATAAACTCAAGATTATGAATTTAGCAATATTCAATTTCAGATATTTATAGTGGGTTTTCCAATCGGGCAAATAGTGTTTCAAAACCAGAGCCCATAGTCTTTAATTTCATTTTAACACTAAAGCATCAACTTAAGGTTTTTTCTTCCATTTACCCTGATGGTGTCCCTGAAAAATAAGAGTTCAGTCTGTTTTGCTCTCTATTACACTGCCTTTTAAAATTATTTTCTTCATTGCATATGTTTTGATCAGGAATTATTTCTGGTTTATGTGCATCTACCAACAAGACTAGGATAGCAGATACCTATCATTTGTGTGGGTCAGAATCCATTTCCCCTTTTTATTAACAAACCCTTTATGTTTCTTTGAGGGAAATCCTCCTCCACCCACTCAATTGACTTTGCCACCCTTTGCCACAGCAAGGCCCAGGGTCCAGAGAGAAAACAGTCTCTGTCTCATGTTCAGCATGACTGTGTCAGAAACTGGCCCATGACTCAAGCCGAGCCAAAGAATGTTAACTTCATGATTTGGGATAGAGAAGCTGCTTTCCTTTCTCTGGGGTTGCTAAGTTCACAAGGAGGAAAGGAGGGAGAGGTAAGTCCTGAAGACATTGTTTCAGCCATGCCTGAAGCCAGCAAACAATGAACTTCTCAACTATACAAGCCAATACAGTCTCCTTTTAGCTTAAGTCAATCTGAGATGGGTTTCTGTCACTTGCAGCTGAAAAGAGTTCTAATACAAGTGGTTTTTCTAAACTAACGACCAGGGTAAACCATAAGACTTGATTTCACTTTCACTTTAGTGTTCCTTACTCTGGGGTCTTGATCATCTCTGATGACGACCTCTTCCTCTGGCAAAGGCTGCATAAAAACTGGGTTCCACTGACCTGCAACATTACTAGAGAGAAAAAAATTCCATCAGTCCATATAAAAATGATAATTTAAATTAAACATTCTTGGCACAGTCTGGTTTTATATAAGTGCTCTTACCAAGTTTTAACAGGCACTTTCCTGAAATTCTTTGAGGGATAAATATGACCCCCATTTTGCAGACAAGGAAAGTGAGACTTAGGGTATCTCACAGGTCTCAATCCCTGATCTGACTCCAAAACCTGTCTGAGGCTTTTTACCACTTTGCTTCAATGCCATATATAAGGATCACTCTCCTATTTCTTGGGGTGTGGCTCAGGATCAAACCAGCCTCAACCACTCCTAGAATTATCCTAGAATTTAGGGGTTGGAGGGACTTTCTAAGGTTCCATTAGTTCAGTGGTCTTCAAACTGTGTTCCAAGGAATCTTCCACAGGTATTTCAGAGGTTACAGTGTTTGATTCAAAATTGTTTTTTAAAAATATATTTTTAAATATGTTTACTATTTTAAAAAACAGCATGTACATTAAAAATACTAGATAATAAATATATTAGATAATAAATTGTATTGTAATTTTATACTCATAAAATGCTAGTTTTGTTTTATATATTGGTGTTCTATAAACATTATCTTTTGGAAAAAAAAGTTTCTTCTGTAGGTTTTATGTAACAAGCTCTTCTTTTTTTTTTTAAACATTCCTTTTTTATTTATTTATTTATTCATTCATTCATTCATTCATTCATTCATTCATTCATCTATCCCCCCCTTGCTGCTTGTGCTCGCTGGGTCAGCTAACCACGCCGTGCGGGCGGGCTTGCCTTCACCAGGAGGGCCCGGGAACCGAACCCGGGGCCTCCCATATGGTAAACGGGAGCCCTACTGATTGAGCCACAGCCGCTTCCCCGTAACAAGCTCTTCTTAACATGAAACTGTTTGGTGTGAGGTAGGATGACATAGGTAGGTAAACCGTACTGTTCAAAGTTGATGTATTTCACAACTGTCTGGTTCTCAGCATCATGCCACAGGGCCCAGACATCCGTGGAAGTTAAGGCAAAGTCAATCAGTGTCTCCTAGGAGGAAATGTTAAAAAAAAAAAAGGTTAAAATAAGAAGAGGGAGTATTTTATGTGACTGAAAATTGGTATATGCAGGCGAGGTAAAACGGATAAAAACAAAAGACAGTAACACATTAAACTGGTAAAACCTAATGAAAATTGTTTGCATACATCACAAAATATTCCCCTTTAAGATTTCAATCCAATTACAATATGGTGTGGTTAGCTGATATTTCATTCTAGTATATGTGTGATGTGCCAAGAATGATTTAACCTACCTGAGAAGTGAATAGTGAGGAAATGTGATCTAAAGTATAGCGGTTATTCTCAGTGCTCACCAATTGGAAAATGCAGAACTGTTCAAACAAGATGATAATTTATTACTTGAAATAATCAACACGCTACTTTTCTAAACAAAGGTTATTAGCATTTGGCAATCAATTGAATATTTTTAAGTTTTTATTTTTAACAAAGTACCAGAGATAATTTAAAACATACATACAATACAAACTAAGTTACTCTTTATTAATAATAAACACCTATAAATAGTTCATGTTTAATATTTTACTCCACTGCCAAAATAAAAATTTTTTTAAAATTAACTCCCTCTCAACCATCAAATAACCCCTACATCCTTTCCAGTAAGTCATTTTTTTTGTCTAAACTTCTAATTTGTTCTTTCTCATTTAGTTTGGATTAACTTTCCCTTTCATATTCCTTTAAACCCTCTACTCTCTTTCATTCTGACCCCTCCCTTTCAAGACCTTCTAATTCACATATCAGCAAAACACCAATCATCATTTCAGAAACAACTCAACATATGAAACATCTAGGTTGGTGCAAAGAGCTTAAATAGACTTATTGAATCTAGAGCTACTCCCCCACATAAGCACATACAGAATAACTAATACATGTCTTATTCATTTCCTACCTGTCCACGTTTTGGTGCATGCATATATATCCCTAGGTAGAGTCCCATGGAAGGGGAATAAGCTAGTCGTAATTTGTGTCCAGTTCCAGCAGTGAGCCGCAGGTCTTTATTCACAGGGATGTACTCCAGTATGTCGGCTACCATCAGGCACATTTGGTCCTGCCCAAGAGTTAATAAGTAGCTTTAAAGAAAATATAATTTAGGGGGAGGATGTGGCTCAAATGGTTGGGCGTCTGTCTGCCATATGGAGGGACCTGGGTTCGATCCCCAGGACCTCCCGGTAAAATAAAAAAAAAATATATAGAAGGCGCATGGGTAAAATAAAAAAAAAATATATAGAAGGCGCATGGGCTGCCAGGCTCTGTGTGCCGGTGAACTGCCAGGCCCTGGGAGCCATGCAGCAAGATGATGACCTAACAGAAGAGAGACACAGGGGAGAGTCAAGACGAGATGCTCTGAAAGCTCTGAAAACCAGGAACCAAGGTGGCGCAGATGGCAGGACACCTCTCTCCTACATCGGAGGTCTCCAGGATCGAATCCTGGTGAAGACTCGAGGAGGAGGATGAGAAGAGATGGCAGGAAACAGACACGGAGAATTGCCCAGCGAATGGACACAAAACAGCAAAATGGGGAAGGGGCGGTTTAAAATGGATAAAGTAAATAAATAAATCTTAAAAAAAAAAAGGAAAAAAAGAAAATATAATTTAGAAAAACACAACCCTGATTTATTAAGGATGTACACCCATTATATCTAGCTCACTTAAGTTTATTTGCTGTAGGACCCTCCGGATTTTTTCAAGGCTAAGATGAAAAATATCACTTTAGTCTCATAGATAAAATCATCAGCTCTGTTTTGTTTATGTAGAATTCTGAAAACTGTTTTACCGACTTGCATTTTAAAAACACATTTGTTCTAAAACAAAAAAAAAGAAAATGTATAAAAATTAACTAAAGATAAGAAAAATGAAAAATAAAAATAAAAAAGAAACAAAGACAAAACAAAATAAAAAAAAAATCACATTTGTTCTGTACGTTACTAAACAAACAAAAAACCCCCAGAACAATATATTTGTTCTGAGAGAAGGTTATATTCATTACACTGCTCTTTCAACTTTTTTATAGGTTTCATAATTTTTAAAATCAAAAATCAAAAAGGTAGGGGAGAAATGTATGACAAATAAAGCTAACTATAACTGTCCAAACCTGGAAATAACCCATAATTTGCAAACCTATTGCTCTGATAATCTTTCAGAGAAGTAAGGTTTGTTTCAATGTTCTCACCAACTCACTATCCTATTTTAACTTATAGTAACTATGAATGTAGCATTTACCTTATAAGACCACATTCGAAGTTTATGATCCTGACACAGCGCAAAGATGAAGGCATCATGCTCAACACAATGAACAGCAAGACTGAGGGGACGATTTGAAGGCCCCTGATCGCCTCTAAAAACATAAGGCCAAAAGTTTTAGAATTTTATTGGTTGCAAAAAATCTTACAATTTGCAGTTCAAGAGATGTAATAAAATTATAAAAGCACACTCTCAATCAACAAAAGGAGTAAGAGTTTATATGTTGGTATAAGATAATGACATTTTTATTTGTGAAGAATTATAATAAATTTTAAAAGGTTCTGTCTAATAAAGAAATACTGTTTCCTTTTTGTACCATTTTATTCTAACCATCAAATATTTCCACTTCTAATAATTTTATCTAAAATTGGATTTGGTAAATCAGGTTGGGGCACTGAACTGGATACTGTGAGAATATAAATAGTAAGCCAGTTTCTGCTGTCAGGGTGTCCAATCACAAATGAAGTAGCCTCTGGAGTTTTGGCGTTCCTCAGAAGGAATGTGATGTAATATAGATTTCTCTTCTTTCCATTTTATTATCTGCTTTGAAGTGAGACTGGAAGCATTCAGAGGAGGTGACCAGCACAAAAAGGTTAAATTCTTGGGCTCCTTTATTTACCTGCCAGATACCACTCACCTGATAGCTGTTGGCATCCAGCCTATAAACAATCGTTGCATTACTGAACTCTGTTTCAGTTCCACAACTGACACCATCCCTATAAGATTAAAATCAGGTCAATGATATCCAAAACACCTCTTGATCACACTTAGAGAAACTCAAAGGCAAGAATGATGCCACCATGAATAAGATCTTTATAATAGGTGACAGGTTTTTCTGCATTTCTGTACTAAAAAAACTTTTAGGATATATCTTTCCTACATATATCACAGCTAAAAGAGTGTGAATTAACATGGATCAGTAAACACTATGTTTTTATATTCCTAGGGGACATTCTTGCCATTTAAAGACAGTAACTGACATTGCTGCTCAGCAGACTCACTCCATTCTTTTGAAATGAATCACTGTGTACCTTTTACATGCTAGGCACTGTTCTAGGTGCTAGAGATATGGCAGTGAACAAAACAAATAAAAACCCCTCTCCTCATGGAACTCACAATCCAGTGCGAGGGAGGAAGTAAACGACAGTTAACAAATTAAATAAAATGGTAACAAGTAGAGAAAAATAAAACAGGAAAGGAATAAAGAGAATGCCAGTTGGGGTGGGGGACTGCAGCATTGAAAAGGGTGATCAGAGAAGGCCTCACTGAGAAAGTACCATTGAGTAAGACCTAAAGAAGTTAAGGGAATGAGCCACGCAAGTAGCTGGGGAAAGACTAATGCGGGCAACAGCCCTGAGGTAGAAGTATGCCTGGCATATCCAAGGCCATGTGGCTGGTACAGAGTAGGAGAGGGGAGAAAGAATTAGAAGATGAGGTCAGATGAGGTAGAGTAACATGATCTAACTTATGTTATAATGCATCACTCTAGTTGAGAAGATCCTGAAGAGGGGGAAGGGTAGACCTGGGGAGATATTTAGGAAGTTAATGAAATCCAGGTAAGAGAGAATGACAACTTGGAGCAGGGTATCAGCAGCCGAACTTCCTTGCTTTAATTACTTTAATTACAGTACCTCAATCTGTAGACAACCAGTCAATTCATCTCTATTATAGGACTTAGAATTGACTGTCTGTTTTTCCACACTCCAATATGCTTCACTGTTCCTTATCTACTGTATAAAATCTCTTTTGGGGGGCAAAAAAAGCAAGCAAGGATTATGCAAGGAATAATGAATTACCATATCTAGGGTAGTAATGAAGGAATTCCTGCTTTGGATGATGGGGTTGGACATCTATGGTCTGTTTTAATACTAACATTCCTTGTTTAAAATTAAATCCATGCTCAGGTCTCATTCTTACCAGGTATGTCATATGGAGGTAGTTTAAGAACAAAGATTCCCCCAGAAGCAGATGGGAGAGCAAACAGAGCCTCCCCATCACTGCTAAGCCAGGCTGCAGAGGCAGTAGAATTAGGAGAAATTCCAGATACTGCTGGAATTAACTGATAGTTGCAAGGATCCCTGAAATCAACTCTTCCAATGTCAGTGAATATTGACTGCATCTGACTGTCAATGACCAATTCCTGTGAAGTAATTAAAAAGAAAAATCTGTTAAATAAAAATAATCCAAGTTTTGTTTATCCCTCTTAATTGCTACAACAGCTTTTAAAATAAAAATCATTGTTGAACTTAAAAGAATGCTATTATTTTTAACTAAAAACTTTTTTCAACTGAAGTTTGTGATATTCAAAAATAAAAATAAGTTGCTAATATGCAGAAACTGAAAGTTGAAAAAAAAAAAATGTATGTCTGATTATTTTAAATAGGAACTAACAAACTAACAAAGCATGCTTGATGAGGTCTCACAAGGAATCCAACTCTCCTTCGATTCCAAAAGACATTGTTCCAGAACTAAGTTTGGACAGCCAGAGTAATTTGGGAAATTAAGGATATTATATTTAACCAACTTACACTCCTATACATCCGTGAAGGGTGTGGTAAAAGTACCCTGTGTGCTGTTTGATTGGTCAATATCAAAATTATCACATGATTCTGAGTCTCAGAGACATATACCCCTCCAGGTAAGACGCTGCAATTTTGGAATTTAAGGCAAACTGCATTATTCAACAGATTTATGTCCAGTGACTCTTCAACCAGCTCCAAAGTATCTCCTGAGGTCTTCCTGTTAAAAAAGAGAAGATCTTTTACTCTTTTAAAAGGTTTAAAAAGTTTATGGTTGTCTTTCTCAGTGCCATTGCATTAAAAATAAAGCAGAATAGTTTCCAAGTGAACTCTCCTAATTTGAAAAATTTGGATAAATGAATTCATACCAACTTTTACGTTCCAAATCATATTTGAATTTATACAATAAAGCTTAATAGAAAATTCAAATCTTATTATATGGTTCTGTTAAATGGAGACATCTCCAAGCCTTATGGCCCATTTATTTAGAATATTATCCAATGCAATTAAATGCTACTTTAATGAAAATTCATACCACACATCCCCATTAGTTGTAGTAGAATGTGATTTCCACATGTACTACTACAGAGTTGATCAAAATTGATTAATAAAGGTGAGTATGCCCCCTTTCTATTACTTCTTAACCTGGAATAGCACAAAAGAAAAGTAATTTTATGTTTTTTCTCTTGCACATGTGTTTTTTTTTTTTTTTTTTGGGGGGGGAGTAAATCTTTTAAAAGAAATATTTTTAAAATATGCAAATAACTTTATCAACATAGAAATCAATAATTTCTATATTGATAAGCTATTCTGACTTTTACTTTTACTCCTTAAAAGGAGCTTATTATTAATAAATAACTGTAAAACTCTGTGAGTATAGCGATATCTGTCTTGTGCACCAAGATATTCTCACAACCAGTAAAGTGCTTTTGGGACACAGCTAGCATTCATCAAATGCTTTCTGATGAAATACATGAATACTTGGGGGGAAAAAAGCTTTACTCAAGCTTAAGTTGCAACACATTTCCTGTAGGAAACAAAGAACTTTTGCCTAAGGCCACTAAATCTGATGTTTGAATTTAGGTTAAAACTCTTAACAGCCATCCTTCCCCTGTGCCTAGTTTTTACCCATTACAGAAGCTGAATTTTATCTTATTCTAATAAGAAATTTCTTATTTGTGATTTAAAAGTATTTGTTATCTTATAAAAATCACTGGTACATATTTACTTGTCTATGTCCTTCACTCAGCATTTGTGGTCTGTCAAATCCTGATGCTTTCCTCTTCCTGACACTCCTCCTTCCCTTCCATCTCTGCAGTTAAACTGGTCATCTCTTCTTGGACTACTGCAGCTTTAGACTTAGTGCCCTCTTCTCAGCAGCACCAGATGATACTTAATGACTGTCAAAGGAGGCTTCTATGCCTCTTGCTGTGGTCACATTTACTCCAGAATGCTGAAATAAACTCCTTGTAGTAAAAATCAAGGTTAAAATTTCAATTAACTAGCTTATTTTCCTCAACTTCTAGCTCCCAGTTTATCACCTCTGCTTCTCTCAAGTAAATGTATTCTTTTATTAAAATTGTTCTGGCCATAAATTCGCACTATCTCAAATTCCTTCCATTCTCTCTCAGTCTTTTACCTCTTCTCTTTTCAAGTAGCCCTCTAAAGTTTTTTTTTTCCCTTTCCCTTTCCCTTTCCTGTGAATGCTTCCTTGCGTAATGGTAGGAGAGATCTTACCCTAAAAGTATCCTCACCATGAATCCTTCTTCTACCAAAATTCAACAATTTCTCCGGGATAGTCGTTTTTGCTATAATAAAAATTTTTGGTTGTCTCTGACTCAGCTGATTGTTTTATATTACCCATAATGAGAAAATAAAAACATTTATGTTATGAATTAATCCAGAGTTTTTCTTTTCATAGTACTAAAAGGGTTTTAAAAATTTATCAATCCTTGTTAAGGGTGATGCAGTGGAAAAGGGGGGTTGAAAGAACACAGCTGAAAGCAATGACATGAAAATGTAAAAGCACTCTGTTGATATTTTTAAAAGTCTATCATTTCTTGTGAATATTCTCGCTGTTCTGATTTTGTGATAATCAGGGTAGGCTAAACATTTGCTATATTAGAAACCATGCATGTGTCTCCAGACCTAGTTTTTCTCCCTAGGTCTGGTTTTTAGAATGCTGGTGATAAACTAAGCCTGATTTATTATATGACCATCCTATATGGGAAAAGACTAATTTTGGGTATCTTTGGTCAACCTTAAGAGATATAGCAGGGGGATGGATGTAGCTCAGGTGGTGGTTGGGCATCCGTCTCCCATATGGAGGGACCTGGGTTCGATTCCCGGGACCTCCCAGTAAAAATAAAAATAAAAAAAAGAAAACTATAGAAGGTGTGTGGGCCACTAGGCCCTGTGAGTGGGTGAGCCATCAGGCCCCGTCCGCGGGTGAGCTGCCAGGCCCTGCGAGCGGGTGCACCGCCAGGTCCGGCGAGACACACAGCAAGATGATGACGGAACAAGAGAGTGACACAAGGGAGAGCCAAGATGAGATGCACCGAAAAACCAGGAACTAAGGTGGCACAAGAGGTATTAAGATGCCTCTCTCTCTTGGGGTCGGAAGTGGCTCAACTGGTTGGGCGTTTGTCTCCCATATGGAGGGACCCGGGTTCGATCCCTGGGACCTCCCGGTAAAAAAAAAAAAAAAAAAAGATGCCTCTCTCCCTCATTGGAGGTTCTGAGGATCGAATCCCAGCGAAAACAGGAGGAGAAGGATGAGAAGAGAGGGCAGGAAAAGGACACAGAGTTGCCCAGTGAATTGACACAGAAACAGCAAAAACGGGGGTGGGGGTGGGGGTGTGTGGATATAAATAAATAAATCCTTAAAAACAAGGATAGGGGAGGAAGATTTGAACTACTGAGTAGTAATACTTTGACAATGCTCTTTCATGATTTGTTAACAGATGTTTCACAACAATACAGGATATTTGTGGGGGGGTGATGTGTGGGAGCCCTGTATGATGTTATGCATGTTTCTTTTGTAAGATCACGATGTTTGCTGGACACTTACGGTTTGTGTATGTTCATGTATGAATGATATACTTCAATAAATTGTTTAAAAAAAAAAAGGTCTATCATTTCTAGCAAAATGTCCTTAAAGGTGGACAGAGAAACACACGGTTATATTATATTCCTGAAAAAGAAATGTCAGTACATACTGTACTCAGAAAACAAAGCCAATGTACTAGGATGCAGGTCAGACTCTTCAGGTGTAACTCAGCCACATGGTAACTTTGGAGCCACAGAAAGCATCATGCTGGGACTGCCCTAAATTCCCACCACCTCATTTGCCAACTTACCTGCCTACTTCCCCAAAGTCTCCCTCCAGCAATTAAAGGCCAATTCCTGACTTTTAAAAGTATATCCTCTTAAATCTATCCTATCTCCTGCATCTATCTTTCCTTCTTCCAGAGCCTTCCATCAAAATTCAAATTTGCTGTGGCCTGGCTCTTCCTTTCCATCACCCAGTACTCCCCCACCTAGCTATCACATTCTCCCCCTTCTCCTCCATGGCCAAGCTTTCTCTCTTTCCTAGTCTCATTCCTGACTCCAGATGCTTGTTATTATTGGGCTTCTGGGCTTGCAATCATACCAAATGTATGGAGAAGGAAATAAATTCAAAACCTTATTTTTGTACAGTTTTGAAGTTTATGCTTAGAACTGATCACCTCTCCGGCCATGTGGACAGCTGTAGAGTGTGTAAATCTGTCTCTTCCTTGGATTGATTGGTACAGTATTTTTATGTCTGTGGGACCTACTTTTTTGTTCAGTAGTTTGAACTATATATAAACTGTAGTCTGTAAAGTTTTTATAGAATTAAATGCTCAGCTGTGTAAACTGGTAAAATAAAACTGTTTCCTAACTGCCTCCTCCTACTAAATCTGGCTTTTGCCTCCACCACCCCCCCCACTCTTGCCAAGATCCTACATCTATTTCAATGAAGCCTTCTCAGTCTTTCTCTTCACCTCTTAGCAACATTCCACAAACTTGACCATGCCTTCCTTCTTAAAACAGTCTTTTCTCTTGAGTTCTATGATACTACCCTCTTCTGGTTTTTCTCCCATCTCCCCAGTCATCTACGCACCTCTCCTTGACCCACCCCTACTCAGACCTTTGTCCTGGATCATCATCTCTGCTCACTATACATACATACTCTTCCAAGGTTGTGAGCACATTTGAGCTCTAATGATTCCCCAGAGCTATCCTGCTTCTGGTAACTCATGCTATGTTATCAGTACAATTTCCTGTATCCTCAACATCTTCTCTGAATACTCCCTCACCTTTCTGCCTTACGGTTTAAAGTCAGGTTCTGAGGACATTGTCCCCCACAGCCCTCTCTAATGGTGGCAGTTTTCTCTACCACCCTCCTTGTTGTGGGGCCCCAAAACAGGGTACATACATCCTGCTTGTTCCCCATTGCTACTTCTAGACCACTATTCCTACCCCTCTGCCCAAACAACTCACTGCTGATGCTCATGCTATCAGATACCACCTACTACTCCTGCTCATTGCAGTTACCTACAGATCCCTTTCATTCCTTGAATATTTTGCTTTTAACTCACACTCTCTCCCACCCTATTCCTGCCGTAATTTTTAATGATGTAGATGTTTTTCCTACAGGTTTTTGAACTCCGCTCCTCCAGTGGTTGCTCTCAATTGCATCTACTAGATTATCCCCACTACATATAAATATACTATTATTATTCCTCTGTACTCCCCCATTGTCCCATTCTCCTCTAGCTATAAAAGAGAGAAAGAGATCTCTCCCTTTCCTTTATAGTAATATCCCTTGAAATAGTCAGGATCCCTCATAGACCCTTCTCTTTTGAACCCACTCCATTCAGGCATTTGCCCCACCTGTATATTGGAGCAGTTCCTGACAAGGTAACCAATGACCTCCACAATGCAAAGGTCAATTTTCATTTCTCATCTTACCCAACTTACACGCGGCATTTGCCAATTTTTTTTACCCTCCTTCTTGAAATATTTCCCTCAGATTACGGGACAACACTCTCTGCTCGCCTCTCATTTCACTAGCTATTCCTCCTCAGTCTTCTTCACTAGTTCCTCATTTTCCTAAATGTTGGCGTTTCCCAGGGATCAGTCCTTAAGACCTCTTCTCTTCCCTCATCTATACCAGTGATACTCAACTGGGGGTGACTCCTCCCCATCCCTCACTCCACCAAGGACATTTAGCAATATCTGGAGACATTACTGGTTGTCACAACTGGGGTGGTGTTAGGAAGAAGCTAGTGGCATGTAGTGGTTAGAGGCTAGGGATGCTGCTCAACATCCTGCAGCACCCCCCCCCCACACAGAACAAAGAATTATCTGGCCCCAAATGCCAATAGTGCTGAGACTGAAAAACCTCAGGTGCTCTCATTCATTATACAACAAGCTTAAATGCCACCTCATGCCAACAATTCCCAAATCTATATCTTCAGCCCACCCTCTCCATTGAACTCCTGGCTACTGTCTTAGAATCTCCACTTGGGTAGGCATATCAAACTAAACCTATCCAAAATAGAATTCCTACACCCATCAAACCCAACAAACAAGAACATCTGCTTCACCTGCACTATTTCTCATCTCAGTTAATGGCATCTCAAAACTTCCAATTGCCCAAGCTGAAAATCTTGGGGTCACCCTTAACTCTTCTATTTTTGTATACATCAGATTCATTGTAAATTCTAATATATTCATCTTGAAAGCTAATCCACAATAAGAACATTTCTCACTGCTTTTACCACTACCACCCTTGCCTCCATCATCATTTTCTCTTGTCTGAATTGTTGCACTAGTCTCTTAATTGGTCTCCACCCTTCCCCCACTATACTCTATTCTCAATACAACAGCCACAGCGAACAGGGCTTTTATTTATTTATTTTTTTTTTAAGATTTTATTTATTTATTCATTTATCCCCCCCTGCTGCCCGCGCTCGCTGGGTCAGCCAACCACGCCGTGCGGGCGGGCCCGCCCCCACCAGGAGGCCCCGGGAACCGAACCCGGGGCCCCCCACATGGCAAACGGGAGCCCCACTGATTGAGCCACAGCCGCTTCCCAACGAACAGGGCTTTTAAAACACAACTTAGGGGAAACGGATGTGGCTCAAGAGGTTCGGCGTCCGTCTACCATATGGAGAGACCGGGGTTCGATCCCCAGTACCTCCTGGTAAAAAAAAAATAAATAAATAAAATAAAACACAACTTAGATCATGTCATACCTCTACTTAAAACCCTCCATTGGCTTCTTCCCATCTCACTCAGAGTAAAAGCCAAAGAATTAACTGACAAACGCTGATCCAGCCCTGGCCTCTCTATGTTTAATTCTTCTTTCAGATTCCTGATACTGCCATTCTTTTGTACACAAGGAGCTCCTGTCTCAGGGGTCTTTGCACTTTTTGTTTGTTCTTCTTGGAAGGCTCTACCTGAAATGTTCCTCCCCAGGTATACTCACTTTCTCTGCTCAAATGTCAACTTATCTCTGGGTCTCGCCTGACCATCCTATGTAAACTAGTAACTTCTGTAACATTCCCCTTCCCTCTTACTTTGCTGCTGCTTTTTTTTTTTTTTTTTTAACCTTGCTTCTTGTTTTCTATTCCACTTACCATCACCTGAAAAGTTGTATTTACTTTTTGTTTTGTTTTGTTTATGATATGTCTCCCTCAATGACATTGGAGACATTTATCTGTTCTGTTTCCTTCTACACCCCTAGTTCCTAACCATTGGCTGAAACACACACAGTAGGCACTCAAAAATATTTCTTAAATAAGTGAATTTATATTTCTAACATAGGTCCCTCTTTTAAACCTCAAACCTTTAAATTCCAATGCCTTCTTGATATTTCTAAGGGTTGCAACACAAGTACCTCAAACTCAGTATGACCAAAAGATTTCTCTCTCCAAAACCAGTCTTCTGTATCCCAATAAACGGCACTTCTACCTCTCATATTTGATCAGTAACATCAGAAACCTGGGAGTTGTCCTTGCTCCATCCTTTTCCCTTAGCACCCCAACTCCATATTCAATCTGTCACCAAGTCCTAGTGAACCTACTTTCTAAATGTATCTTGAATCCATCTATTTTTCTTTTCCAAGCCACTCTCACAATCTGAGCCACCAGCATCTCTTCCTTGGTCCATCATAAAAATAAAGTGTCCTTTTGTAATAGCCCCACCCAATCCAAATCCATTTTCCACACATTGAAACTGGTCTTTTAAAAATGCAAGTTTCATAGTGCTAATAACTCTTTAAAAACACTTCAATGATTGCTTGATGTACTTAGGATAAAATTCAAAATCCTTAAAATGGTCTGATGTATAGAAGTTCATGAAATATTTGTAAAATGAAGGAAGCTGTAAAGTGCTATAAAAACAATGGATCAAGAGTGCTTTCCTTATTGAGAAGCAAAAAATCACTGTGAAAGTGTAGAAGGCACAAAAACAAAGACAGAAAGCTAAATTTAAAAACTGAAGCTTCTTGAATTATTAAAAAAAATCAAAAGGCTGGAAAAAAAAAAAAAACAAAAAAAAAACCCCCCCCCAAAACCCACACCACCACCACCAGTTCATGTTGAAAACCTGGTCCTCAGGGCTTTATCGCCTAAGCTACATTTTCCCTCTGCTTTAAGGCTGGGGATGAAGGGGTGAGTGGGTATCTCTCCTATAATTGTGTGTTGCCTTAATCTTCTCCTGATTCAGGCAAGAATTGAAAACATCTCCTTTGCTAACTGTCGATTATCGCTTCGTAGATTAACACTTTAAGAACAGCCAGGGAAATCCAAACACTGAACAAGCCAAACTTCAAGAGGGGTTGGCAAAAACAGCACTTACCAATGAATGAACCTGTTTCTGGTGATGGAGAACAATTTGCCGCTTTCCATATAATAGAACCCTCCAGCACTCTCACTGTATTTCAGGGCTCCAGCCACGGCATTCACAGTGCCTGGAAAAGGAACATGGTCAGCATGCACACGTGGTTCTCTAGGGATGACAGGCACTAAGGGCGCTGAGAAGGCCCAAAGGGTGACGGACTGACAATCCATACAAAGGGAAGAGGAAAAAAAGGAAAGAAGCCGGACACCGGGTAAGCTCTGATCCGGGGGCCAGCGGAATGTGGACTTAGACGATGAACCCGAGGGGGTGGGGACAGAAACCCGGGGATCCGTGAGGGGATTGTACGCTTTCTGTCCGCTTCCGTACCAGCGCTGCAGATTGTAAATTCCCGAAAATGCCTCTGCCTTTCGCGCTCAGCTCCGCTTATCTCCACGAAACTCCGTTCCATGGCTCCCACCGCCGCCATCTTCCCGCCGTCGCCGCGAAGCCCGACGGGATACTGGCAGGGCTGCGTGGTTGGCGTCATTTCCGGGGGTGGGGCGAACGGGATGCAGAGAGGTGTAGAGACCCCGGGAGGAGGCAGGCGGGCCGGAGCCTTCTTTGAGGGGCTTCCACTGAGCTGGCCCGGCAATGAGAGTGGGCAGAGAGGAAGCTAGAAGAGAAAAGGGCAGAGGAAGCGACTTTATCTGCAGGAACCAACGAGTGGCTGGCTAGGACGCTTTCGGAGGGCAGCGTCCTCTTCCCGGCGGCCTTAGGGAAGGGGGCGTGGCCGGTTGTGTTTCCATTTTAAAACGCCCGCGCGGGCCGCGGGACTGAGTCTCACTCGAGGGCTGAGGTCTGAGGTGGTTGGTCAGTTTAGCGCCCTCTACCGGATCCCAAATTTTTGGTCACCTCTACCTGTTTCAGGATGTAGGTCTGTAAATCTTCCTTTTTTCACCTTTCAGACACGTGGAATGAGGGAGGAAGGGTACTGAAGGGGAGAAGAAATCTTTTGCTTTGTATTGCAATTTTTTCAAGAGACTATATTCATGTATTCTTGTATAATGAAACATAGTAATGTGTTAAACTAGATGTTGATGTTGCAGACTGCTGAAGTTTTATTTTGTTTTTTTTTTTAATTGTTTCTCGGAGATTATTTTAATAGGTCCTGACCCCTATAAAGATTTATGTGCAATATATTCATGATGTAAGCAACTGGTACAGATTGAGGACTCTCCATATAAAAACAAAATGAAAGTAATAAAACAATTTAAGTACATTTGTTTTAACGTTTACCCATAAAAGAAGATTGCCTTTCTTTCTACCCGGGCTCTTGCTTTTGACTGTCAATGCAGTAAGCGCCCATAGCAGATGTTTAGAAGATATTGTGGATTTCCGCGCAGTATCTGGGGCAGAAAAGATGCTCAATATTGAGGAAAATGCTAATTTTCAGAGGGAAAGGTTTTTTCTTAAAGATAGCTAACATTTGTTGAGGATTTTGTAACCCTATCATTACCAGTGACCACAACACTTCCCTGTCATTCTGTTTCATTCATTTTATTCTGACCACCAACCCTATCTTTCCAGCCCACTCCCTCTAGGGCGTCAATGCCAACAATGCAATCCTTCCAGTCCACCTACAATCCTTTGTTCCTATCACTTTTTCATTGATATTTTCTTGTCCGGCTTAAATTCCATTAAATTACTCTCTAGCCTAGCTCTCTGTCTTCATCATACTTTGGTTAAAAACTACAATTCCAGCAGTTGACCAGGGCTGGAGAAATATATACACCCTTAATGACATGATGACATGAACCACATTGTATTTCCCTTGTTCATTATTCTCACACTGTCCAAGATGAATATTTCACAACTCCTCTAAACTTCAACACTTCCTCCTTCATCCTCACTCTCAGTTTGCTTCTTCACTTAGAAAATGGAAGCAATCAAAAGAGAATTTCCAGAGAATTTTCCCCCAGTACCGGATCCCCCCACCTACCAGCATCTGTACTCATATACTCTGCCTTCCCTTCCTGCTACTATAAATTGAACTGTCCATGAGCTTATGTAGAGACCTTTCTGCTTCTTCACTAGATCACCTACTCAAGGACATCATTCCTGAAACTCTTTCCTACATCTTCAGTTTTTCTCTTTTTACTGGGTTATTCCCCTAAGCATATAAACTTGCTGTTATTTCTCCTCCCCTTCCCCCATCCCAAAAGTCCTCATTGGTCTCACTCTCTTCAGTTACTACTGCATATTCTACTCCTCCCTCCATTTACAGCAAAATTCAAGTGTTCTGTTCAATTCTTTTCTTCCTATTCTCTTATACCGGCTTTTATTAGGCTTTTGCTCCTACTGCTCTACTGAAACTGCTTTTTTTGAAGATCACCACTGACATCCGCATTACATATCTAATATTGAATTCTCATTTCTTAACTTGACCACCTGCAGCATTTGGCCAATTCTTTGCTCCTTCCTCTTGGAAACACTTTCTTCACTTGGCTTCCAGGATACCACATTTTCTTGATTTCCTCCAACTTCACTGACTGTTCCTTTTTAGACTTCTTTGCTAGTTGCTTCTCCTCCCTTAGCCTCTTAATTTTGGAGTACCCAGAGCTCAGTCCTTCTTTTCTGTCTACACACATTCCCCTGAGGATCTCATCCAGTATTCTACCTTTAAATATCACCTATATGCTGATAATTCCCAAATGTATTTTTCTAGCCCAAACCTTTTCCCGAACTCCAGAACATAAATAGCCAACCACCTCTTTTTTTTTTTTTTACAAATCAATTTTATTGAAACATATTAATAAAGCATAAATCCATCCAAAGTGTACAATCAATGGTATTTGATATAACCACATAATTGTACAGTCATCACTTCAATCATTATTAGAGCATTTTCATTATTCCAATAATAATAATAAACTAACAAAAAAACTCATCACCTCTCAATCTTTCTATGCTTCCCCTGCTGTACATAGATGCTAAACCGCTTTTCTTTATCTTAGACTTAACATGTCTAAAACTGAATCCTGATATACCCCACACTGAAGTTCTGATGTCTCCTCTCAGCACTTGCTCCACCTACAGTCTTCCCCATCTCAGTTACTGGCATCCTTCCAATTACTCATGCCAAAATTCTTGGAGTCCTCTATAGGTCCTTTTTCTCTCTCACCTTTCATCCAATCAGTCAGGATATACTATTGACTCTACTTTAAAATATAAACTAAAATCCAACCACTTCTTACCTCCTCATTGCCATCAGCCTGATCCAAACTACCATCATCTCCAGGATTATAGTAATAGCCTCCTAAATTGCTTCCCTGCTTTCTTCTATGCTCCTTCCACCCACCTGTTCAATTGACTCCACACTCCAAGAATCATGCCTATCATGAGAGGCACTCAGTACATATTTATTGAATGAATGAATGAATAGTCCAGGTTGGCATGGAGAAAAAGAGAATAGATTTGAAATAATATTTAGGAGATAAAATGAGTGGGATCCTGTGAGTGAGTGTGAAACTAAGAGAGGGTTGTTTTAGTCAGGGTTCTCTAGGGAGACAGAATCAACAAGAGATATCTGTAAATAGTATGAGATTTTTTAAGAGTCTCTCACATGACCGTGGGGATGCACAAGTCCAGGTCCTGCAGGCAGGCTGCAAACCAGGGGCTCTGATGGAAGTCCCATGAAGGTGCTTGATGAGTTTCCAGGAGACATTGGCTATCCAAAGACAAGCTGGGAAATTCTCTCCGAATGCTGAAATTACTTCCCCTTTTAAGGCATTCAACTGATTGGATAAAGTGTCTCTCATTGCTGACGGCAATCTTCCTGGTTGATGTAATCAGCCATCTATGCAGTAAACTCACTGGTGATTAAAGCCCATAAATGTCCTTGTATTACAATTAGCTCAGTGCTTGCTTGACCAAACAACTGGGCAAAATTAAAATTACTGGTCGAAATGAAACATTAGCTTAACCATCACAAGGGCCAAGTCTAGGATGATTCCTATGTTTTTGTTTTGACAACTGGGAGAATGGTAGTTGCCAATAACTGGATGAGAAGAAGAGAAGAGAAGCAAGTCTGGGGGACATGGAAGAAAGTCGAGTTGTGTTTCCTTATAGGAACAATAAGCACTAGTGGTGGGGAATAAATGCCAGCACCAGACTGGGAAAGGGAGCAAAGTGTTCTCCCTCTGTCCCATTGTCTGCTTGGCACAGTTCTTGAGATCACACACACAAGTGGAGGTGGGATGGGAAGTAGAATAAACAAGAAGACTGAAGAGACAAAAGCAAAGGCAAAGGCCTCCTTTCACTACTACTCTGTTGACATCCTTTTTTTTTTTTTTTTTTTAGGAGGTACCAGGGATTGAACCTGGGACCTTGTACATGGGAAGCAGGTGCTCAACCATGGAGGTATACCCATTCTCCTATGTTGACATTCTTGTGCATTACCATCACTCCTGTCAGGTATAAGTGCTCAGCATTGGCCTTAATCTTGAACTTTTTTGCTTTGTTGCTCAAATTTCAAACTCTATGTATAGATATGTGTAACCTCTGTGAAATGTTTTCTTTAAGCTTTTTAATTTTCTTGACCTTTCTCTGTTCTGCCTTAAGTTTTTGGGCAGTGTTGGCCTCATGTGCTCTCTGTCTTTTTGTTATTTGAGCTCTGATGTGGGCTTCTACTTTTGTGGGGTTCTGAACAGCTTCTATTCCTAATAAACACGTCAAATTGGAAATTCTCACTTTGATTTCTGAAGGAGGCATCAGACCCAGCCTGCCTTTCTCTTGTAGTTACTTCTGTATTTCCCTCCTTGTTTCCTTCCAAAGTTTCTTCTGTTCCTTGGCATGTCATTGTTGACTAGAGGATTGAGCTGGACTGGATGTTCAACAAGATTTGTGATTCCAAAATAATCTTCCCTTTTGGAGTTTTCCTCTATAAGATCAAAACCATTGGGGATGATATAAGATATTCCATCACTCAATTTTAGGGATATTGCCTTCCTTTAACTCCTTCTCAGGGGTAATGAGGACCAGCTTAGTTAAAGTATAGATACCTGTTTTTGTGCTGCCTGTGAAATCTCTGCCTGAAGCTTCTTCATTTGAGCCTTTGTTTGTTATCATTGGGCAATCTTATCAAATTTGCCCTTGTCATGGAATTTAAAAGTGTATCTTGATACTGGGAAGGAGCAATTAAGACATGGGGGTCAAAAAAGTATTGGACTCTATGTCTAATTCTTTTTTTTTTAATTAGAGAAGTTGTGTTTACAGAACAATCATGCATAAAATACAGGATTCCCATATACCACCTTATTATTAACACCTTGTATTGGTGTGGTACATTTGTTGCAATTGATGATAGTACATTTTTATAACTGTCCATGGTTTCACTTAGGTTCACTGTGTTTTGTAGTTCCATGGATTTTTTAAAAAAATTTATTCTACCATATTTATAACCTAAAACTCCACATCTTCTGATGGCTTTTTGGTCTCTCTTCACAGCATGAATATTGGCATTCAGAGTAAGCATGTGCTGTGTCAGCTTCATCTCGTTGACTGTTGCATCTAAGTGCAGTCCTGTTCATATAGGATCAGTGGTGCAGATTTAGTTTAATCTTTTTTTTTTTTAAAGATTTATTTTATTTATTTATTCCCCCCCCCCCATCGTTTGCGGTTGCTGTTTGCTCTCTATGTCTATTTGCTGTGTGTTTTCTGTGTCTGCTCGTCTTCTCTTTAGGAGACACTGGGAACCAAACCCGGAACCTCCCATGTGGAAGAGAAGCACTCAATCACCTGAGCCACCTCAGCTCCCTGGTTAGCTGTGTCTCTCATTGTCTTTTCTCTTTGTGTCTCTTTTGTTGTGTGATCTTGTTGTGTCAGCTTGCTGCGTCTGCCCGCTGCGCCAGCTCGCCTTCTCCAGGAGGCACTGGGAACCAAACTCGGGACCGCCCATGTGGTAGGCGGAAGCCCAATCACTTGAGCCACATCCGCTTCCCTAGTTTAATCTTTTAAGTCCACCTTCAGAAGAGCAATGCCCATGGCTTGGAGATTGGCCAGGTCTACCATATTGGCATTGCCAGTAAGCTGTGGCTTCAGTGCCAGCTTTACTGTGATGCAGGCTTGTAGGTCAGCTGCTTTCTTTGCCTTCTCAATTGCATCACATGAAAGTGGCTGCCTGGGAGGGCTGAATAGTGTTGCCAATTGTAAGTTGCTCTGGTTGGGAGGAAGAAGGTGTCTTTGGCTGAGGTGTAGGGGTGCTAATGAAGCTCAGCTGTTTTTCCCTCTCAATTTGCTATGTTGTTGCATCCATCATCTGTTTGATCTGGAGCTTGGTCAGCATGCCAGGGTTCTCTGATGGAGGCCTGGGGTCTCCTCTTACTACCCTTCTACCTCCTCAAAATGGGATATTCATTCCTTCTTTACTCCTGATGATTCCTTAGAGATCTGAGTTATCACCAAACATTTCCTTTAGCACTCACTCTCTGCTCCTGTCACTGCTAGACTTGGAATGCCTAGAGCTTTGGCCTTCCTCCACAGCACCAAACAGTTGGTCCACAAATCAGAGAGTAGAATCATCAAGGAAAGGTTTCAAATGGTTGGCTGCCTTCTTCTTGTCCATGCTCTTCCCCACACAGTTCAATGCTGTTGTGACCACTGTGGGATATGAGAAACCCAGCACCCTCTTTATTGTCTTCTCTATCCATGGTTTCAGCTCATCCAGTTCTCTCTTAGGCCATCCTTTGGAAAAAGAAGAAGAATAGATCAAATAGGACTGGATACTGCACTTCACAAACTTCAGCCCCTGAGATGGAGCCTGAATGTTACACTGGAACTGGAAACCCTCCAGCTGCCTTACAGCCTGCCATTGCTATGGCCACACTGTGGTCCCTGACATACAAGTAAAATGCTGCATTATTGAATAGAACCACCATTTATAACATTTTTTCCCCATGAAAACACTATGAATCAGGATTTAAGATCCAGAAATTCTACTGGTTTGTCACTCATTGAAGAAAGTTCTATATGTTGAAAGTGAGTGAGTGGCATTTTTTAAAGTATTTTTTTAATAGACTTTAGCACTTCAACTATTATTGGTTACAAATTCCTTGTTATCTTAATGATAACTGATCATGACAAACCAGTGTGTAAGTATCATCAATGAGAGCACAATTCTAAACATAGACGTCCAAATCTTGTGTATTTATATGGCAGATTTAGAGATGGCCACAAATCTTTGACATTCCTCTCATAGATGGGTGGAGTCTTTGTTCCCTCCCTTTGAATCTGGGAGGGCTGTGTGACTGCTATAACCAATAGAATGTGGCAGAAGTGATGCTGTGCCAAACTTGCTTTAAGAAAGTCTACTTCCTCTGTCTTGGAATGCTGACTGTGGGGGAAGCTGGCCACCATGTAAGAGGTTCTGTTTCCTTGGGGCTGCCATCTTGAAGAGACCACGAGGGAGACCACCTGCAGAGACCCCAAGAAAACAAGAAGTGAGAGATGCCTGGCAAGTCCCTAGCTGTTCCAGTCCCATCCATTTGAGTCACCCCAGCTGAGGCCTCAAATATCTTGTGGAGCAGAAACTAGTCATCCCAACTAAGCCCTGTCCAAGTTACAGATTCATGAGTAAAATATATGGTTGTTGTTTTAAGCCACTAAGTTTCTGGGTAGTTTGTTAGGCAGCAGCAGATAACAAGAACACTCTTTTTTACCCCCTTTTCCCTTTTCCTCCTACAGCCTTCCACATTTCATTCTTAGATTACTGAAACAACTCCCTAAGTGCTCTCTCTACCTCTTCCTCTCCCTACTTCTTCATTCTGCAAGTACACTATTAGGTAAATGTTCCTAAAAACCATCTATGTTGTTGTGTTTCTTAAAAACTTTCAATAGCTCCCTATTGCCCTGACTTTCAAGGCCTTTCTCCTTCCTATAACTCCTTGAACAAGAATCATATTTTGTCCCAGTTTTTTTTTTTTTTTTTTTACTCCCTTCTTCACATAGTGGGAGTCCTAACTTAAGTCCAGGTGGGATTCATTCCTATCTAGGCACATCTGACAAACTGGTGAGATGGGCATGCCAGAAATCTATTTGCAGGGGACTGAAAAGAGTCTTGGGAAAGAATTTTGCCTTAGAGGAAAAGGAGCCCTGTAGTAATTTGATGTTGTAGGACTTAGTTATTGTAGTAGAGGGATCAATCTGAGGATACTGTGGTTTGTCTGCCTCTCCAGCTCCTACTGGACTTGGAGGGCAGAGTGGGGGACTATAAGGAAAAAGAGAATGAATTCATTACAAATTGTATAAAACAATAAAGTTGCACAAACACTGCATTGAGATTACTCTAGCAGAGTGTACTTAAAAGGAGAGAGAGCCTTTATTCCCCCTGTGGACAAATTTCCTGAGGCAGCTTTGCCCATTTTAAGGCTCCATACATTGCAAGAGGTACCTTCCAGAAGTCTGTGGTGACCAGAGGAGTGGGATAAGTTCCTAGCAAGGACTGGTGTCCAGTAGAACAGGGACAGTTCCTCAAGAAGACTAGTTCCTGGCTAGCACAAGTTACCTGGTGGAATCCTAGATTACTTGGAAATGGATTATT
Source organism: Tolypeutes matacus (assembly GCA_026826555.1). Classification (NCBI taxonomy): domain Eukaryota; kingdom Metazoa; phylum Chordata; class Mammalia; order Cingulata; family Chlamyphoridae; genus Tolypeutes; species Tolypeutes matacus. Next base: position 1,058,453 of record JAKSZT010007815.1, on the reverse strand, counting down.
TCATAACAGCTTACTTCATGGGCACAGACACACTTGAGTATTCCCAGAAATTCTCAATGTGCTCTTTAGCAGGAACTGAGAAGCTGCCTGAGTAGATGGGGGCAGAAGTCAGTGGAATTTGTGTTTTTAATGTAACTGTACTTGTACCCATTGGTTGGGAAATTTGGATTACTCTATTGAACTATTTCATTTATATATGTCATCTTTTTTTTTTTTTTAAAGATTTATTTTATTTATTTCTCTCTCCCTATCCCCTCATTGTTTGCACTTGCTACATCTGTTTGTCTTCTTTGTTTATTTAGGAGGCACTGGGAACTGAACCTGGGACCTCAATGTGGGAGAGAGGCATGTAATCACTTAAGCCATCTCCATCCTCTGCTTTGTTGTGTTATGTTTTTCCTCTTGTGTCTCTTGCTGCATCATCTTGTTGCATCAGCTTGCCACACCTGCCCCTCGCTGGCTATAGGACACACAATTCGGTGCCTGGACTGGGAGGAAACTGTTTCCAGCGAAGAGGGAGCATTCATATCAGTAACCGGGAGAACTTCTAGGGATACATGCTCATGCCTGAGATAGGATGCATGCACAGAGAGATCAGGAAGGACCTATGCTTTTGCTTCAATCTATTCTTTAAACTCATTGTATAGATAAGCTCTGAAGGAAAGCACTAGCACAGGTCAATCTGCAAAGACTGAGAAAAGTGCTTTCTTTTTTTTCCTCATCTTTTTTAACCTCCTAGTATTCTTGGAAAGCTCTGCCATAACACTAGATGGATGTAAGCTTAAGGAACAGGTACCTCAGAGTCTAAATTCCAGCGTTAACACAATAAAATATGAAAATGTTGAGATTTCAACAAAAGATTACAAAGAAACAGGGAGCTATGTGGCCCAGGTAAAGAAGAATATTAAAGCATGAGAAACCTCAATGAAGACAACTATACCTGGGACATACCAGAGAAAGACTTTTAAAAAGTGGTCCTAAATATGCTCAAAGAGCTAAAGGAAAACATGGACAAAGAACTAAAGGAAATCAGAAAAATGATAGATGAGCAAAAAGAGAGTATGAATAGAAAGATGGAAATTGTGAAAAGGAATCAAACAGAGCTGAAGACAAGAACAACAGAAATTTAAAATTCCCTAGAGGGATTTAACAGCAGATTGGAGCTGTCAAATAAAGGATCAGTGAATCTGAAGATAAGCCTATTAAAATCATTTAGTCTGAGGGGCAGAAAGAAAAAAGAATGAAGATGAGCCCGTGGGACACTGTGAGTGTACCGATATGCACATTGTGGGAGTCCCAAAAGGAGAAAAAAGAGATAGTCAAAGAAATAATGACTGAAATTTTACAAACTTAATGAAAGACATAAACATACTCATCCAAGATGCTCAAAAATTTCCAAATAGATTAGTCCAAATAGACCCACACTGTAGCATATTATAATCAAACTGTCAAATGCCAAAGATAAAATTCTGAAAGTCACAAGAGAGAAGCAACATGTCACAAATAAGGGAGCTTCAATAAGATTAAGTGCCAATTTCTCATCAGAAACCATGGCGTTAAGAAGGCAGTGGGATGACATATTTAAAGTGCTGAGAGCAAAAAATTGCCATCAAAGAATTCTGTATCTGGCAAAACTGTCTTTCAAAAGTGAGGGAAAGGGAAGCGGCTGTGGCTCAATCAGTGGGGCTCCCGTTTACCATGTGGGAGGCCCCGGGTTCGGTTCTCAGGGCCTCCTGGTGAGGGCAGGCCCGCCTGCATGGCGTGGTTGGCTGACCCGGCGAGCACAAGCAGCAAGGGGGGATAAATGAATAAATAAATAAAATCTTAAAAAAAAAAAAAAAAAAACAAAAGTGAGGGAGGAATTAAGACATTCCCAGATAAACAAAAACCGAGGTACTCCTGCACCACTAAAATGCAAAAGGGATTTCTACAGGTTGGAAAGAAAGGACACCTGCTTTAGTTTCCTAAACTGCTTAAGCCGATACCATGAAATGAGTTGGCTTAAACAAAGGGAATTTATTAGCTTATGGTTTTGAGGCTAAAAGAAAGTCCAAATCAAGGCAATGCTTTCTCTATGAAGACTGGTATTCTGGGACTGGTCTGTGGAAGGAGTATCTTGAGAGACCTATAATGGCAGTGGACACCAAATGTGAAGATATTTGTATTATATGTTAAAACCTGCCAGAGAGCACAGACCATGGAAGAAGCACTAAACAACCAAGTAAAGAGAATGATTCAGCTAGTTGACATCAGACAGCCTCTGTCTTTGGCTACTCCAGCGCTGGCCTTTTGGAGATTCAGCTGAAGTACCAGCTTGGAGATAATACCCTGTGAGGATGGCACACCATCCTCCAGGATGTGGTATATGCCTGAGATCAACCATCCTTACATGGTGCCATGTTCCCAATAAATAGGTACACTACTCAGATGTCCCTTAAAAGTCCCTACTGCAGGGAACATAATTGACTGGCAGTCCTTTGGATCTACCACAGTGTGGCTCAGACCAGGTTCTTCCCAGCCAATGACTGAGGACAGCAGGCCATTACTGCCCAATATGGGGTTTCTCTAATGGGCAAATTTTGTTTCGGGACTACCCATCAGCTTGGCTGAGACTTTCTCAGACCTGCAGTGTGGTCTGAAGCTTTTTCTACTCAATCCTTCCTTCCCTCGCTCCTTTCTCAGGTGTCAGATCTGTATCAGTCTGAAGTCTCTCCCCATCTACTCCTGCCCCCTCCCCTTTTATCCTGCACAGTTTTTTTCACCAATAAGTCTCTTACGTGTTGAATCTCATCTTGGCATCTGCTTCTTGGAGGACCCAAAGTGACACAGTAGATACATAGGCTAGGGAAGCCAGGGGTGGAAGAAGGATTGGCTCCACTTTTCATCACTCTTAGTGACCCACATGGGAAGTTTGTGCTTCCAATATCTGCAACTTTAGGCTGATTCTAAAGGGTCCTGGTTCCTAGAAAGGGAACGCTCCCACCAGGGAACATAGTAAGAGTCCCATTAAAGAAAGCTACAGCTACCACCCAGTCACTTCAGGCTCCTTATGCCAACAGATCATCAGGCAAGGAGAGGAGTCACTATAATGGCAGGGGTAATTGACCCTATTTACCGGGAAGAGTTAGGACTGTTGTTATATAATGAGAGCAGGGAAGAAACTGCTTGGCACCCAAGTTATCCACTGGGGCATTTTTTAGTATTACCAATTTTTAACAATTATGGTAAAATCTACATAACATAAAAGCCACCTTAACTATTTTTTTTTTTTAAGATTTATTTCTAGCCTCCCTCATTGTTTGTGCTCTCTGTCTGCTCTCTGTGTCTGTTCGTTGTGTGCTTGTCTTCTTTTTAGGAGGCACCAGGAACCAAACCCAGGACCTCCCATGTGGGAGGGAGATGCCCAATGGCTTGAGCCACCTCAGCTCCTGCTTGTTGTGTCTCTCATTGTGGTTTCCTCATTGTGTCTCTTCACTGCATCATCTCGTTGTGTCATCTTGATTGTGTCAGCTTGCTGCACCAGCCTCTTGCGTTAGCTCGCTGTCTTGTTCATTTTCTTTAGGAGGCACCAGGAACCGAACCCGGGACTTCCTATATGGTAGGTGGGTGCCCAACTGCTTGAGCCACATCTGCTTCCCCACTTTAACTATTTTTAACTATACAATTCAGTGACATTAAGTACATTGATAATGGTGTGTAACTTTCATTACTATCTATTTCCAGATCATTTTCATCATCCCAAGCAGAAACTTTGTGCCCGTTAAGTGATAAATCCCCATTCTCCCTTGCCCCCAGCCCCTGGTAACCACTATTCTGCTTTCTTTCTCTATGAATTTGCTTATTCTGGACATTTCATATGAGTGAAATCATATTTGTCCTTTTGTATCTAGCTTATTTCAATCGACATGATGTTTTCAGGGTTCATCCATATTACAGCATGTATCAGAACTTCATTCCTTTTTATGGCTGAATAATATTCCATTGTGTGTATATACTGTGTTTTGTATATCCATTCATCTGTTGATAGACACTTGGGTTGCTTCCACCTTTTGTCTGTTGTGAATAATGTTATGAATGATGGTACACAAATGTGTATTCAAGTCCCTGTTTTCACTTCTTTTGGGTATATACCTAAAGGCAGAATTGCTAGGTCATAAGGTCATTCTATGTCTGATTTTCTGGGGAATCACCAAACTGTTTTCCACAGTGGCTGCACGATTTTACATTCCCATCAACAATGTACAGGGTGGTGGTGGTGGGGGGTGGTGGTTCCTATTTCTATGCATCCTTGCCAATACTTATTTTCATTTTTAAAAATAATAGCCTTTCTGGTGGGTGTGAAGTGGTATCTCATTGTGCTTTTGCTTTGCATTTCCCTAATGGCTAATGATGTTGAGCATCTTTTCATGGGCTTATTAACCATTTGTGTATCTTCTTTGGAGAAAAGTCTATTCAATACTTTTGCCCACTTTTTAATTGCGATGTCTGTCTTTTTGTGTTAAGTTGTAGCAGTTCTTTATATATTCTAGATATTAAACACTTGTCAGATAATATGATTTCCAAATGTTTTCTCCTATTCTGTAGGTTGACTTTTCACTTTCTTGATTGTATCCTTTTATGTACAGAAGTTTTAATTTGAAGTCCAATTTATATATATTTTTTCTTTTGTTACTGATGCTTTTGGTGTCATATCTAAGAATCAATTGCCTAATACAAGGCTCTGAAAATATTTCCCTCTGTTTTCTTCTAGGAGCTTTGGTTTTATCTCATATGTAGGTCTTTGATGCATTTTGAGTTAATTTTTTTAATATGGTGAGAGGTAGGAGTTCAAATTCATTCTTTTGCATGTGGATTTCCAATTGTACAAGCATCATTTGTTGAAGAGACTATTCTTTCCTCATTGAAAGGCCTTGGTGCTCTTGTTGAAAATCAACTGGCGATAGATGTATGGGTTAATTTGTGAACTCTCAATTCTATTCTATATGTCTATCCACATTCACGTACCACACTTTTAATTACTATAGCTTTGTAGTAAGTTTTGAAATCAGGAAGTATGAGTTCTTTGATTTTTGTTCTTGTTTTCAAGATTGTTTTGGCTATTCCATATGAATATGAGGGTTGGCTTTTCCATTTCTGCAAAAAAGGCTGCTGGAATTTTGATAGGGATTGTATTGAATCTGTAGATTGTTTTAGGTAGTATTGACGTCTTAACAATATTAAACCTTCCAATCCATGAACACAGATGCCTTTTCATTTATTTAGGTCTTTTTAAATTTCTTTCAACAATGTTTTGTAGTTTTCAGTATACAAGTCTTTCACCACTTTGGTTAAATTTATCCCTAGTTATTTTAATCTTTTAGATACTATTGCAAATACAATTTTTTTCTTTATTTACTTTTAACATTGTTCATTACTGTTATATAAAAATGCAACTAATTTTTGGATGTTGGTCTGGTTAATTCTTCTTTGAATGTTTGGTAGAATTCAGCAGTGAAATCATCTGGTCCTATATGTTTCTTCCTTGAGAGAATTTTGATTACAGATTCAATCGCTCTACTTGTTATTGGTCTGTTCAGATCTTCTATTTCTTGTTGAGTCAGGTTAAAGAATTTGTGTGTTTCTAGGAATATGTCCATTTCACCTAGATTATTTAATTTGTTGGCATACAATTATTTATAGTATCATCTTATAATTCTTTTTATTTCTGTTAAGTCAGGAGTAATATCCCCACTTCCATTTATGATTTTAGTTATTTGTGCCTTCCTGCCTTTTTTCTTTGTTGGTGTCACTAAAAGTTTGCCAATTTTATTGATGTTTTCAAAGAACTAACTTTTGGTTTTGTTGATTCTTTATTATTTTCTAATCTTTATTTCATTTATTGATGCTTTTTACAATTAACTTTCTTCTACTAATTCTGGGTTTAGTTTGCTCTTCTCATTCTAGTTCCTCTAGATGTGAAGTTAGGTTATTAATTTGTGACCTTTTTATTTTCATCTTTATAAATTGATTTATATTTACATTTTATATAAATGGAATCATACAATATGTTACACAATATATTTAGTTCATAGTAACACAATCATACAGTATTTGTCCTTTTGTGTCTGGCTTGATTCACTCAACATAATGTCCCCCAGGTTCATCCATGTTGTCATATGCTTTATGACTTCATTTCTTCTTAGAGCTGCATAATATTCCATCATGTGTATACACTACAGCTTGTTTATCCATTTATTGGTTGATGGACACCTGGGTTGTTTCCAGCTTTTGGCAATGGTGAATAATGTTGCTGTGAACATCGGTGTGCAGATGTCTGTTCGTGTCACTGCTCTCAGTTCTTCTGGGTATATACCCAGTAGTGGTATTGCTGGGTCACGTGGCAAGTCTATATTCAACTTCTCTAGGAACTGCCAAACAGTCCTCCATAGTGGCTGTACCATTTTGCATTCCCACCAACAGTGAAGAAGTGTTCCTATCTCTCCACATACTCTCCAACACTTGTAGTTCTCTTTTTTTTTTTTTTTTTAAAGATTTTATTTATTTATTCATTTATCCCCCCTTGCTGCTTGTGCTCGCTGGGTCAGCTAACCACGCTGTGCGGGCGGGCCTGCCTTCACCAGGAGGCCCCGGGAACCGAACCCGGGGCCTCCCATATGGTAAACGGGAGCCCTACTGATTGAGCCACAGCCGCTTCCCCTCTGTCTTTTTAATAGTGGCCATTCTGATAGGTGTGCAGTGATATCTCATTGTAGTTTTGATTTGCATTTTCCTAATCATTAGTGATGTTGAGCATTTCTTCATAAGTTTTTTTTGCCATTTGTATTTCTTCTTTGGGCAAATGTCTATTCAAGTCTTTTGCCCATTTCTTAATTGGGTCGCGTGTCTTTTTATTGTTGAGTTGTAACATCTCTTTATGTATCCTGGATATTAAACCCTTATCAGACATGTGATTTCCAAATATTTTCTCCCACGGAGTCAGCTGCCTATTCACCCTTTTGACAAAATCCTGTGAGGTGTAAAAGTGTTTAATTTTGAGGAGGTCCCACTTATGTATTTTTTTCTTTTGTTTGCATGTGCTTTGGGTGTAAGGTCCAAGAAACCATCAACTACCACAAGGTCTTGAAGATGTTTCCCTACATTTTCTTCTAGTAGTTTTATGGTCCTGGCTTTTATATTTAGGTCTTTGATCCATTTTGAGTTGACTCTTGTTTAGGGAGTGAGATAAGGGTTCTCTTTCATGCTTTTAGTTATAGATATCCAGTTCTCCCAGCACCATTTGTTGAAGAGACTGTTTTGTCCCATTAACATGGACTGCCAAAAACTAGTTGACAGTAGAGGTGAGGGTTTATTTCTGGATTCTCAATTCTATTCCACTGATATAGGTGTCTATCTTTATGCCAGTTCCATGCTGTTTTGACCACTGTAGCTTTGTAATATGTTTCAAGGTCAGGCAGTGAAATTCCTTCCATGTTGCTCTTCTTTTTTAGAGTGCTTTTGGCTATTTGGGTGCACTTTCCCTTCCAAATGAATTTAGTAATTGCCTTTGCTATTTCTGTAAAATAAGCTGTTGGAATTTTGATTGGTATTGCATTGAATCTATAAATCAATTTGGGTAGGATTGACATCTTGACGATATTTAGTCTTCCAATCCATGAACACAGAATGTCATTCTATTTGTTTAGGTCTTCATTGATTTCTTGTAGCATTGTTTTGTAGTTTTCTGCATTTAGGTCCTGTACCTCTTTGGTTAAATTGATTCCTGGGTATTTAAGTCTTTTTGTTGCTATTGTAAATGGATTTTTCCCCCTGATTTCCTCCTCACATTGTTCAATACTAGTGTACAAAAGCGTTACTGATTTTTATGTGTTGATCTCATATCCTGCCACTTTATTGAACTCATTTATTAGCTCTAGTAGCTTTGTTGTAGACAGTTCAGAATTTTTAAAATATAGGATCATGTCATCCGCAAATAGAGTTTTACTTCCTCTTTTCCTATTTGGATGCTTTTAATTTTTTCTTTTCTTGTCTAATTGCCCCAGCTAGAACTTCTAGTACAATGCTGAATAACAGTGGTGGCAATGGGCATCCTTGTCTTGTTCCTGATCTTAGAGGGAAAAATTTCAACCTCTCCCCATTGAGTACAATGTTGGCTGTGGGTTTTTCATATATGCCTTTTATCAGATTGAGGAATTTTCCTTCTATTCTTATCTTTTGAAGTGCTTTTATCAAGAAAGGAGGCTGGATTTTGTTGAATGCATTTTCTGCATCGATCAAGTTAATTATGTGGTTTTTGTCCCCTTCAATTTGTTAATGTGGTGTATTAGTCAGCCAAAGGGGTGCTAATGTGAAATACCAAAAATGGGTTGGTCTTTATAAAGGGTATTTATTTGGGGTAGAAGTCCACAGATACCAGGCCATAAAGCATTAAGTTTCTTCTCTCACCACAGTCCATTGCCACGTGTTAGAGCAAGACAGCTGCCAGTGTTTGCCAGGGTTCAGGCTTCTTGGGTTTCTCTCTGGGCCTAGCTCTTCTGGTTCCTCCACAAGGTCAGCTGTAGATTATCAGGTGAATGGCTCACTTCTCTTCTCCTGGGGCCTTCTCTCCAACATCAGAACTCAAACATCAAAACTGCTTCTCAAAAACCTCTTCAACTCTGTTCTTTGTTTTGCCTTTTATATTTGATTCCCCACCCACCAAGGGGTGGGGTTCAATGCCCTACTGACGAGGCCCAGTCAACGCCCTAATCATAACTTAATCATGCCCAGATTAACAGATCGGTTTACAAGCATGATCCAATTATATTTTTGGAATTCATAATTATATCAAACTGCCCAACTGCAACATGTGGTGTGTTACATTGATTGGTTTTTTAATTTCGAACCAGCCTAGCATACCAGGACTAAGTCCCACTTGGTCGTGATGTATAAGTCTTTTGATATGCTGTTGGAGTTAATTTGCAAGTACTTTGTTGAGAATTTTCACATCTATGTTCATTAGTGAGATTGGTCTGTAATTTTCATTTCTTGTAGTGTCTTTATCTGTCTTTGGTATTAGGGTGATGTTGGCTTCATAAAATGTGTTGGGTAATTTTCCCTCCTCTTTAATTTTTTGGAAGAGTTTAAACAGGATTGGTGTTAAGTCTTTTTGAAATGCTTGGTAGAATTCACCTGTGAAGCCATCTGGTCCTGGACTTTTCTTTATTGGGAGATTTTTGATGATAGATCCAATCTCCTTAAATGTGACTGATTTGTTAAGTTCTTGTATTTCTTGTAGCATCAGTGTAGGTTGTTTGTGCATTTCTAGGAATTTGTCCAATTCATCTAGGTTGTCTAGATTGTTGGCATACAGTTTCTCATAATATCCTTTTATGACCCTTTTTATTTCTGTGGGGTCAGTTGTAACTTGCCCCCTTTCATTTCTGGTTGTATTTATTTGCCTCTTCTGTCTTTTTTTTCTTTGTTAGTCTTGCTAGGGATTTGTCAATTTTATTGATCTTCTCAAAGAACCAGCTTTTGGTTTTGTTGATTTTCTCTATTGTTTTTTTTGTTGTTGTTGTTCTCAATTTCATTTATTTCTGCTCTAATCTTTATTTCTTTCCTTCTACTTGCTTTGGGACTGGTTTGCTGTTCTTTTTCTATTTTCTCCAGTTGTTCAGTTAACTGTTTGAGTTTAGCTCTTCTTTTTTATATAGGTGTTTAGGCTATAAATTTCCCCTCAAGACTGCCTTTACTGTATCCCATAAGTTTTGGCAAATTGTGTTCTCATTTTCATTTGTCTCAATATATTTACTGATTTCACTTGCAGTTTCTTCTTTGACCCACTGATTATTTAGGAGTGTGTTGTTCAGCCTCTACACGTTTGCACATTTACCTTTTTCCTGTCTATTATTGATTTCCAGTTTCATTCCATTATGATCTGAGAAGGTGCTTAATATAATTCAATCTTTTTATATTTATTAAGAGCTGCATTGTGCCCTAACATGTGGTCTATCCTGGAGAAAGATCCATGGGCACTTGAGAAGAATGTATAACCAGTTGAGTTTGGATGCAATGTTCTGTATGTCTGTTAGGTCTAACTCGTTTATCATATTGTTCAAGTTCTCTGTTTCCTTGTTAATCTTCTGTGTAGTTCTTCTATCTATTGATGTGAGTGGTGTGCTGAAGTCTCCAAAGATTATTGTAGAGATATCTATTTCTCCCTTCAGTTTTGTCAGAGTTTGTCTCATGTATTTTGCATACCCTGTTTAAATGTATAGATATTCATGACTGTTATATCTTTAAGGTTTATTGTCCCTTTTATTAATATATAATGGCCTTCTGTATCTCTTATAACTTTTTTTACATTTAAAGTCTGTTTTGTCCTATATTAGTCTAGCTATCTTTGGCAGTTTGATATTATGAATTTAAAAAAGAAATATAGATTATGTTTGTAAACTGTTCTGTTCCTCTGGGTGTGATAACCCTTTGATTGTATTAGATTTAGCTGAGACATCTGATTAAATTATTTTAAGATTAAGACTTTGATTTGACCACATCAGTAGGGTGTGCAGGGTTGATCCCCCCCACCCTTGATAGAATATATAAACAGACACAAGAACACACAGAAGTAGATAAACAGAGAAGATACACAGGATAACACGAAAAATACATGGCAGAGGAGAGAACTTAGTGTTGATGCTGGAGCCCAAAGAGATGAGCCTGATTACAGCTGACCTTGTGAAGAGACCAAAGCAGCTGAGCCTGGAAAGAAATGAGCCCTGGAAAGAGAGTCTAGCCCTATGCCAACCTACAGCTGAGATTGGAAGAAGCTGGACCCATGGTGCCTTAAGAGGGAAAAGGAAGGCTGGACCTCGCTGACGTTGTCTGCTATCGTGTGTAAACATGTGACAACAGACTTTGGGTGAGAAAGTCCCTCTTATGGTACCTTGAGTTAGACTCTTTAGGGCCTTGTAACTGTAAGCTTCTACCCCAAATAAATACCCTTTATAAAAGCCAAGAGATTTCTGGTACTTTTCATCAGCACCCCTTTGGCTGACTAATATACTACTACTGCTCTTTTTTGGTTACTATTTGCATGAAGTATCTTTTTCCAACCTTTCACTTTCAGTTGGTTCGTATTCCTGGGTCTAAGGTGAGTCTCTTTTAAGCAGCACATGGGTGGCTTATGTTTTTTTATTCATTCTGCCAGCCTATAGCTTTTGAATGGGGAGTTTAATCCATTCACATTCAGTGATATTACTGTAAATGTGTTATTTACTTCCACCGTTTTTTCCTTTGGTTTTCATATGTCATATCATATTTTTGTCTGCCTTTTCACTTTTTTGGTTATCCTTTCTGCTATTTTTTCTTCTATATTCTCCCCCAAGCCTCTTTTTCCTGTCCTTTTCTTTCAGGATCTAAGGCTTCTTTTAATATTTTCTGCAAAGGTGGATTCTTTTTTACTAACTCTCTTAGTTTCTGTTTGTTTGTGAATATTTTATATTCACCTTCATATTTGAAGGACATATTAGAAGACACTTCTTAGCTGGAAGTTTTTCTCTTTCAGTATCCTAATTGTATCATACCACTGTCTTCTTGCCCCCATGGTTTCTGATGAGAATTCAGCGCTAAGTCTTTCCGGGCATTGCTTGTATGTGATGGTTTGCTTCTCCTTGCTGCTCTCAGAATTTTCTCTTTATCTTTGACAGTTCACATTCTGAGTAGTATGTGTCTTGGAGTAGGTCTATTCGGATATATTCTGATTGGGGTATGGTTCACTTCTTGGACATCTAAGTTCATTTCTTTTGTGAGAGTTGGGAGATTTGCAGGTATTATTTCCTCAAATACTCTTTTTGCTCCTTCTCTTCTCCTTCTGGAACTCCCATGACACATTGTTGCGGTTCATGTTGTCATTCAACTCCCTGAGCCCCTGCTCCATTTTTTCCTTTCTTTTCTCTCTCTGTTCTTTTCTTTCTTCAATTTCAGCTGTTCTGTCTTTGGTATCACTTATTCTTTCTTCTATCAGTTCATGTCATGCTGTTGTATGCCTCTAATATTTTTTTTTCTTTTTTTTTCATTTACTGAAGTACATCACTCATACATAAGCATACATAAACAATAGTGTATAGTAATAGTTGTGAACTACAAAACAAACATACATAACATCATACAGTGCTCTCATACCTCACCCTACCACCAATACCTTGCATTGCTGTGAAACATTTTTAACTAATGATTAAGGAGCATCCTAAAAATATTACTACTATCCAAAGTATCTAACATTTGGTGTATTTTCCCCCCAACCAACCCTATTTTATTATTATTATTTTTATATTATTTGTACATGAACATACATAAACAATAAGTGTATAGTAAAAGTTGTGAACTTACAAAGGAAAGATGCATAACATCATACAGGGTTGCATACATCAACCCACCACCAACACCTTGCATTGTTGTGAGACATACAAATTATGAAAGAATATTGTTGACATCTTACCACTAACTATAGTCCTTATCTTACATTTGGTGTATTTTTCTCCCAATCTACCCTATTACTATTTTTTAAATATGTTTTTATGATAGAAGTTGTAAACTTACAAAACAATCATGCACATGTGTAGAATTCCCATACAACGCCCCTTTATCAACACACCACACTGTGGTGGAACATTTGTTACAGATTATGAGATAATATCATCACATTATTACCAGGTCCATAGTGTACATTTGGCACACTTTTTCTATACTCCCCCATTATCAATATAGTCCATCTTTGGCATAAATGCATGAATATTACTTTATTACTGTTAACCACAGTCCATAGGTCACTCTAGTTGTATTTTCCCTATGCTTATCCACATTTCCACCATCCTGCAATAGTGATGTACATCTGCTGTAGCTTACAGAGGACACTCTTGCATCTGTACCATCAACCACAATTCTCATCTACCTCTGGGTTTACTGTGTTATTCAGTCCCTAGATTATTCTCTAGCTTTCTGTAAATTCGCATTTACATCTGTAGATTTCCATTTATAGGGGGCAGATGTGGCTCAAATGGTTGGGCGTCCATTTCCCATATGGAGGGACCCAGGTTCGATCCCCGGGACCTCCCGATAAAAAAAAAACAAAAACAAAAACAAAAAAACCCCCAGCTGTTAGTCACTATAATGTGTTACCAACAACTCTATACATTTCCACACTTTTACAGTAAAGTTAATTAAAACTTCTACATACATTAAGCATCAGTAGTCCATCGCAGTCCTCCTCTTATCTCCTTTAAGAATCCACCACTTACCACCAGGTCTTGAAGATATTTTTCTACATTTTCTTCTAGAAATTTTATGGTTCTTGCTTTTATATTTAGGTTTTTGTTCCATTTTGAGTTAATTTTTGTACAAGGTGTGAGATAGGGGTCCTCTTTCCTTCTTTTGGCTATGGATATCCAGTTCTCCCAGCACCATTTGTTGAGTGGACTCTTCTGCCTGAGCTGGGTGGGTTTGACAGGCTTGTCAAAAATCACTTGACCATAGTTGTGAGGGTCTGTTTCTGACCATCAGTTGAGTTCCATTGATCTATGTGTCTGTCTTTATGCCAATACCATGCTGTTTTTACCACTGAAGGTAGGTAATATGATTAAAGTCTGGAAGCAAGAGTCCTCCATCTTCACTTTCCCTTTTCAAGATGTTTCTGGCTATCCAGGACCCATTACCCTTCCAAATAAATTTGATAATCATGCTTTTCATTTATTTAAAAAATGCTGGTGGAATTTTTATCGGGATTGCATTGAATCTGTATATCCCGTGTTGTAGGCAGGCACCCAACTGCTTAAGCCACATTCACTTCCCTTAAAACAGTTTTTTTTTTTTAGGTACCAGGAGCCAGGGATTGAATCCAGGATATTGTAGATGGGAAGCTGGTGCTCAACTACTCAGCCACATTGGCTTCCCTGAGGTGGTTTTTTGCTTGTTTTGCTTGTTTGTTTGTTTTTTTCCACGAGGCACCAGGAACTGAACCCAGGACCTCCTATGTGGGAGGTGGGCGCAAAACCGCTTGAGCCACATCCGCTCCCCATATTGTCTTTTTTTATCCAAATTTTGACAGACTTTATTGTGAGGGTATTTCCACCTGGGACCCCACCCTCTTAAATTTAAAAAGTGCATAGAAAAGAAGGGATTTAGCCCCCAAGGCAGGAAGGGGGCTGATTGCTAAGTGGGCTGGAGGGGTGGAGGCAGGGCCCCTGCCACCTGCATGCCCATATCCACCCTGAACATGTGGGTGGGGTGACATGCCTTGGGAGGGACTCTGGGAGCCCCCAGGCCAGGGGCAAGATGGCAGCGGGGTGGCGGGGATGTGGTGGGAATCCCCGGCCTCAGTTAAGAAACCGATGGCAGCACTTGGCATCACAGTTGTAGGGCAGCTTGTTGCTGGCGTACTTGATAGGGAACTTGTAGTCACACATATTGTCTTTCAACTCATTAATTTGATTTTGGAAATTTGTGTGCATTTCGTTAATTCTCTCAAATCCTGTGTCTCTTCTGGGGCTTTGATATATTCCTTTTCTTGAGCCATGTCTTCCATTTTCTTAGTATGGCTCATAATTTTTTTTTTTTTTTTTTTTTTTAATTATGGGTAAAAATCAAAATTCTCACAATACATACAAACATTTGTAAAATGATATATAAATATATATGCATATATGTGTATTTGCTTACAAAAATGTTATTTATATATATATATATACATATATTTTAAGAGGTGCTTAGATTACCTAAAATATTACACGGAACCCACTGGGATTCCCATGTTGCCCACCTCCCACACTTCCCACCACATCCCACACAAACATCTCCCACAGTGTGGCCCACCAACCTCGATGAACTTACATATCCTGGAGCCTTGCCACCAACCATAGACCACAGTTCACACTGTAGACCACACTCTCTCCCACTCAGTTCTGAGTGGTGTGTGCTGATTTAAAATGGCCTACATCCATTGCCACAACAGTACTCAGGACAACCTCCAACTCCCAAAGAAGCCCCTGTATTTCAACTGCTCATCCCCTCCCTACCCAAAAAACTGTCAAGTGGCCACTGGCTCCACCTCATTGTTATAATTTCTTGCATTGCAAGAATCACCATATGTGAGCAAGAGAATACCATCAAGTCCACTCTAGTCCATAGTTCTTCCCCCAATCCAGAGGCGACTGGGATGGTGATGTCCACTCCAACTCCAAGTGAGAGAGGGCTTATATCCCATGGATATGGTGGGTGGGATGATCCTGCCTGCAGATGCAGGCCCTCTCCATTCCCTGGGATGGCCATTTCCCATCGTTGTCTCCTCACCAGGTGACTTGGATGAGTCCATTGAGCTGTACGGTAGGAGTTGCAGCTCCACCTAGATTTCATGCACACCTGGCACATAGGTAGGTGGGAGGCTCCAGTCTCTGGAAGTATACCTAAGAAACTCCAGCATCACATGTAGGTTTGAATAGAAGGGACTGGTGAACCATGTGCAGGGAGGACTTATTTGAGTCTAATTCTGTCACTCTCAGGAGCACAGATTCCAAAATAGAACCCACTGATAAGGCATCAGTCTCTGGGGCTATCCCCCCTTATATAGGACCAGGGTGTCTCTGGAGCTCTCAGGAACCCCACTGAGTGGGGTGATAGGCACTTAGATGTTCTATGAGCTCCTACTGAGGTGTGCGTAAGAGTTACCTCTGGGATGACCTCCCGACTCTCTTTGAAGTCTCTTAGCCACTTGAACTCATTTGTCTTTACCGTTTCCCCCTTTTATTCAAGGTCTTTTTCCAGTTGTGTTGCCAGTTGGCACTTGGGAAAAGTTTTCAATTAGCAATAATCTTGCCTCGGATAAACCTCATTGGCTATCATAATTTTTTGCTGATGTCTAGGCATCTGATTTGGATGGCTCAATTCAATCAAATGCTCAATTTCTTTTTCTTTCGTAGGGATTAAGTGGTGGGAGGCTGTGTGTTACTGCTGCTCTTTGATTCTTGGTTTGACCTGGATTGTTAGTATTATCCCTGTCAGTTGCTCAAAACTGGGCTCTGGACTCAGTAATGCATTGCAGAACCACTTCCTAGTGCCTTGGAGAGGGAGGTTATAAAGTCCGGAAAAAAAGCCTCTCGTTTATTTTTAATTTTCTCACATGTACTTCCTTGGTCTGCAGCAGATGGTGCTCTTTGGCAGCCTCTCAGTTGAATGCCCGGTCAGAGTGTGCTGCAACACAGACCTGATCAATATGATAGAGGTTCCTGCTTGGAGGCTAAGAGCCTTGTGATTCAAACTTTCTCAGTGACAGTTCTCCTCTCTTTTCCCAGGTAGGAAATAATGCCACTCCCCTCTGCACCCTCAACAATCAGTCCTGGTTAGTAGAGAAGGAGATTGGGAGGGTCGTATATCTTTAGCCCCTTGCTGGCTCCCAAGGCAAACATGGCACGGTCCCAGCTAGCCTGGAAGGGCTCCTGGGACACTGCAGACCGAATTTGTGGATCAAAAGCTGAGTCAGCCTTAGGCTGTGTCCCTCTCTCTCCCCTTTCCTGAGGAGATGAGTCCTCAACAATCAGTCCCGGCTAGAAGAGAGAGAGATTGAGAGGGTCAGAACTCTCCAGTCCCGTGCTGGCTCCCAGGGCAAATAATGGCGTGGCTCCTCCCGGCCTGGAAGGGCTGGTAGAACACAACAGACCAAATGTGTGGGTTAGAAACAGTCAGCCTTAGACTGTGTCCCTCTCTCTCCCCTTTCTTACAGTAGATCCCTGGAGCCCTTTTTGTCTGGCGTTGGATTCCTGGATCCCCCTTTGTCAGTAGCTGGCTCAGAGGCCTGAGAATTCTCAAGTGTCTTTAGTGTGGGGGAGGGTGCCATCAGTAGCAGCCACTGGTGTCAACTCACAGTTTTGCTGTCGCGATTCCCCTCCTTTGTACCTCTCTCTTCTGGAATGTGTCTAGTCTTCGCCTGGTGCCCTAAACCCTAGAAGGTCTTTTTCCAGGCTGTTTCAGCCTGTTCTCTAGCTAATTTTCTGGAAGAAAGTCCCATGTCTTTGTAGTCCACCATCTTCCAGGAAGTCCCCGTCTTTTTTTCTTCTTTTAGTTACCTTTACTTATTTTTTAAATAATTTATTGAAGTTTATCATTCATACACGAACATACATAAACTATAAGTGTTTAGTAAACATCGTGAACTTACAAAACAAACATGCATAACATACAGGGCTCCCACACATCTCCCCCCCCCAAACACCCTGCATTGTTGTGAAACATTTGTTGACAAATCACAAAAGAGCATCGTTGAAGTATTACTACTAACTATAGTCTGTAGCTTCCTTCCCTATACATTTTTTTTAAAGGATTTATTTATTTATTTATTTACTTTCATCCATTTTTACTGCCCCCCCCCCCGACTTTTACTGTTTTTGTGTCCATTCACTGGGCAACTCTCTGTGTCCATTTCCTGCCCTTTCTTCTCATCCTTCTCCTGTCTTCATTGGGATTTGATCCTCAGAACCTCCGAGGTGGGAGAGAGGCATCCTACTGCCTGCACTACCTTAGTTCCTGTTTTTTTGGCACATCTCATCTTGGCTCTCCCTTGTGTCACTCTACTCTTATGTCATCATCTTGCATGTGGCTTGTGGGGCCTGGCAGTGCACCCGCACACGAGGCCTGGTGGCCCACGCGCCTTCTATGTTTTTCTCTTTTTTATTTTTACCGGGAGGTCCCGAGGATCAAACCCAGGCCCCTCCATATGGGTGATGGATGCCCAACCGCTGGAGCCACATCTGTCCCCCTGCTATATCTCTTAAGGTTGACCAGAGATACCCGAAATTATAGTCTTTTCCCATACAGAATGGTCATATAATAAATCAGGCTTAGTTTATCACCAGTATTTTAAAAACCAGACCTAGGGAGAAAAACTAGGTCTGGGGACACATGCATGGTTTCTAATATAGCAAATGTTTAGCCTACTCTGATTATTACAAAATCAGGACAGTGAGAATATTCGCATCCCCTCTTTTTTAATGTTGGCATTTTCAGCTATAAGTTTCCCTTTGAGCACTGCCTTTGCTTCATCCCATAAGTTTTGGTAGGTCATATTTTCATTTTTGTTCACTTCTAATTTTTTTCTAATTCCCCTCATCATTTCTTCTTTGACCTACTTGTTGTTTAAGAGTGTATTGTTTAATTTCCACATATTTGTAAAATTTCCAGTTTTCCTTCTGTTATTGATTTTGGGTTCCATTACATTGTAGCTATAGAAGAAATTTTCTATTTCAATTTTTAAAATTTATTAAGAGTTGATTGTAGCTTAACATATGGTCTCTCCTAGAGAATGATCCATGTGTGCTTGAGAATATGTTTACTGCTGTGACTGGGTGGAGTGTTCTACATATGTCTGTTAGGTCTAATTGGTTTATAGTGTTGTTCAAGTCCTATATTTCCTTATTGATCTTCTCTTTAGATGTTCTATTAACTGTTGAAATGGGTGTATTGAGGTCTTTGACTATTATATATTGTCCATTTCTCTCTTCAATTTTGTCAAATTTTGCTTCATGTATATTGGGGCTCTGTTATTAGGTATGTATGCTTGTAATTCTTATGTCTTCTTGCTGGATTGAACCTTTTCTCAATACATGTCTTGGCATATATATCTGAATGTGATTAAAAGGGAAATGTTAGATTGTATATATGATAATAAAATAAGAATTTTAAAAGAAATCCATGGAACTACACTACACAAACAGCGAGCCCTGTTAAGAGTAGTTAAGAGTACAATTATGGGAATCCTGTATTTTATGCTTGATTGTCCTGTAAACCCACAACTTCTCTAATAAAGAAAAATATATATGTATAATGTTTTTCTTTGTCTCCTGTACCTTTTTTCAACTTAGTCTATTTTGTTTGCAACTAATATAGACATCTGGCTCTCTTGTTATTATTTTCATGGAATTTGTTTTCCATTCATTTACTTTCAACCTCTTTGTGTCTAACATGAGTCTCTTGTAGACAGTGTATAGATGGATCATATAATAGTATGTGTGTGTGTGTATATAAATCCAATCTGCCTTTTTTGTTAGTTTTTGTTTGTTTTAGGAGGTACTGGGGATAGAACCCAGGATTTTGTACGTGGGAAGCAGGTGCTCAACCACTGAGCTACATCTGCTCCCCTGAGTTGGTTTTTCCACTTGTTTGCTTTTTTTTTTTTTTTTTTAAGGAAGTACCTGGATCTGAACCCAGGACCTCCCATGGGAAGCAGGTGCTCAACTGCTTGAGCCACATCCATTCCCCCTTTGGGTTTTAATAAGAAAGTTTAATCCATTTGCATTTAAGGTAATTACTGATAAGGAGGGATTTACTTCTTCTGCCATTTAGCTATTTGTTTTCTGTGTGACTTATATGTTTTTTTATTCCTCAGTTACTGCTGTTTTATTGTATTTAGGTGATTTGTTGTAGTTTGCCAGAGCTGCTATGACAAATCCCATACAATGGGTTAGCTTAAACAATAAGCACTTACCGTCTAATAGTTTTGAAGTTTTAGGTTGTATATATGTTACTAGAATAAAAAAAATTAAAAACCCATAGGACTGTACAACACAAACAACACAAACAAGGAACCTTAATGTAATTAGTATTAGTACTAATGTAATGTACTTAATGTAATTAAGTACATTAGTACTTAATGTAATTATAATTAGTACAAGTATAATTATATTCTTTTATCATTTGTAACAAATGTACCTCACTAATGCAAGGTGTTAATGGGGTGAGGGATATATGGAACTCTGTATTCTCTGCATGATTTTTCTGTAAACCTACAAGTTCTCTAAAAAAGGATACAGCAAAGGTGGCAAAATGTTAAAATTGGTAGATCTGGGTATCTGGTGGTGGGGTGGGGGTATATTGGGGTTTGTGTTATTTTTGTAACTGTCCTGTAAGTTTGAAATTATTTCAAAATAGAAAATTAAAAAAATAGGAATGTGTCATGAAATCCATGTGCAAATTTAATGTAGTCATGTTTCTTCTTTTTTCCTTCCAGAAAAGAGGTTGTTAAATAGATGATACATCTTATAATTTCCTTGGAATCCAGGAATTACATAATTGAGAGTGAGCTCCTTTATTTATTTATTTATTTATTTATTTATTTTTTTAAAGATTTTATTTATTTATTCATTTATCCCCCCCTTGCTGCTCATGCTCGCTGGGTCAGCCAACCACGCCGCGCGGGCGGGCCTGCCCTCACCAGGAGGCCCCGGGAACCGAACCCGGGGCCTCCCATATGGTAAACGGGAGCCCTACTGATTGAGCCACAGCCGCTTCCCAAGTGAGCTCCTTTAGATTCCTCTTCTTGTCTCCAATATCCATCAGAGTTCTAGGAACTTTAAAGGT
The DNA here is from genome assembly GCA_026826555.1 of Tolypeutes matacus. Taxonomy (NCBI): domain Eukaryota; kingdom Metazoa; phylum Chordata; class Mammalia; order Cingulata; family Chlamyphoridae; genus Tolypeutes; species Tolypeutes matacus. Next base: position 1,038,074 of record JAKSZT010007815.1, on the reverse strand, counting down.
ACCTACAAATGTTGGAAGAATGACTAAATGAATGCACATATGCATTCCTAGAAAATGCAAAGATCTTTTGAATCACTTATAGTGTGTGGTATTGCAACATTGAATCATATTGCCATCTAGTGGCTAGATTGTGATTTCATTGAGAAACAATGTTACCATGATTATTGCGTGTTTAGCAGGTTTTTACAGATACTTATTTAAGAAATATATTTTTACTGCTTGACACTCTATTAGAATGTTTTGGTGTGCCAGATCACCATTAATAGATGTATAGGTATTGTATATTGAACTTTAAAGCAGATTTTCCTAAACTAACTCAATAGCTACTTCTTGAGAGTTCTGTGGTTAAGAATGGGAAATGATAATAAATGAAGCTAAACAGATTTCTTTCCCGCAGAACTCTTCAGAGATGTTAATATGATAGTATGCTTTGTACAGCTCCAGAGAGACTTATGTGGGATGTTTTCCAGACTCTGACCTAAAGAATACTTTTAAGTGGCAACTCATGGAAACTTTTTTCTGTGGGAATATACTTTGTCATTTTCCCCATATGTTAAAAATATTTGAGGGAGCAGATGTGGCTCCAGCGGTTGAGTGCCTGCTTCCCACATGGGAGGTCCCAGGTTCATTTCCTGGTGCCTCCTAAAAAAACAAATACAAACAACAAGCCAAACAAACAAAAAAATCAACTCAGGGGAGCCAATGTGGCTCAGTCGTTGAATGCTGGCTTCCACACATGAGGTCCCGGGTTCAATCCCTGTCCTCCAGTACCTCAAAAAAAAAAAAAAAAAAAAATATATATATATATATATTATACATACATATATATACACACATACATATATACATACATATATATATATATATATATTTGTTAGTGCACAATGTTTTCCTGACTATAGAGTCTCAAATGACCTTTGTATCTATGATCTAGACACAGTGAATTTAAGAATTATCATCATAAGTCAGCAGTAACCTATTTACATGGAGCTTAGTTTTTAGGTAATTCTTTCTTTAATTGAAATTGGTATTTTAGTATTATTTCACACTGAGCACTTTTTTTTTTTTTATAGAATGGCATTTTTTTTTTTTTAGATTTTATTTATTTATTCATTTATCCCCCCCTTGCTGCCTGTGCTCGCCGGGCCAGCCAACCACGCCTGGGAACTGAACCCAGGGCCTCCCATATGGTAAACGGGAGCCCCACTGATTGAGCCACAGCCGCTTCCAACACTGAGCACTTTTTTTAAACTTTATTTTTAAAGAGGTTTTAGATTACAGAAAAGTTACATTAAAAATATAGAGGATTCCCATATACCCCACTCTTTCCCCCATCACATTTTCCTCTATGAATAACATCTTTCACTGAATACTTTTTATGTTATCTACTTTCTTTTGAGTTCCAGGAATGTGGTTTCCTGCCATTTGGACAGTTACTTTCAACGGTCTGTTAATAGTGGCAATGACTTGGGATACAACCACAATGCAGTAGATTTAAGATTTTCCATTTATGTAGGTTTTATTTTATTTTTATTTTTATTTTTTTTTAAAGATTTTATTTATTTATTCATGTATCCCCCCCTTGCTGCCTGTGCTCGCCGGGTCAGCCAACCGCGCCGTGCGGGCGGGCCTGCCCCCACCAGGAGGCCCCGGGAACCGAACCCGGAGCCTCCCATATGGTAAACGGGAGCCCTACTGATTGAGCCACAGCCGCTTCCCTATGTAGGTTTTAAATATATATATATTGCCCTTTACTTATGTGTTGCTCTGTTAATCATAACAAATAAATTTCAAATTCCTGGCAGGAGTGTCATTTAGTTTTTATTTAGTTTTCAGTCTCAATTTCCCATCACCCACATGCTAGACATTGCAGTTTAAAAGATCCCTTAGAATGTGAGTTCTGGGTGGTCAAGGACCTTGTCTACCTTGTTCTCTGTTATGTCTCTGGTGCTTAGTGTGGTGGCTAGCACTTAGTATGTGCTTGTGAAATTTTTAACAGAATAAAAATTTTATGTTTCCTGCCTTGAGGTTCTCCCAGTTTAATGGAGAGACAAAAGAGAAATACAGGGGAGTGGATGTGGCTCAAGCAGTTGAGCACCTGCTTCCCACATGGGAGGTCCCAGGTTCGATCCCCAGTGCCTCCTAAAAACAAAAAGCAAAAAACAACAAGCAAAAGAAAAACCAACTCAGGGAAGCTGATGTGGCTCAGTGGTTGAGTGCCGGCTTCCCATATACGAAGTTCTGGGTTCAATCCCTGGTCCCGGTTCCCGCCCCCCCCCCGAAAAGAGAGAGAGAAATACAGATAACAGTACAATATGGTAATTACTATAAAAGAGATATGTACACAAAGAAGAAAGTGTATTCCAGGCAAAAGGGCCTTGAAGGCATGGAAAGAACTGGGGTGAGGAGTAGTTGAGAATGCTGGAGTCATATTCTGGAGGGCTTTTCCTTTCTTGTTGAAGAGTTTAGATTTACTTATGTATCTTTCCTTACAACTCAGTGTTTAAAGCACTCCATAGATAGAACTGTGTGGGAGAGAGTGTAGACTACAGTGTAGACTATGGTCCATGCTTAATGGCAAAGCCCCAGGATGTGTTTATCAATTGCAATGAATGTGCCACACTAATGAAGGATGTTCATGTGGGAGAGTGAGGGAATGGGGCATATGGGAATCCCTATATCTTTTGTGTAACATTTATGTAAACTAAGTATCTTTTAAAAAATAATAAAAAGCACTCCATAGATCTTTTTTTTTTTTTTTTTTTTTTTAATCAAACAATATATTACACAGTATATTAGGTTCATAGTAATGCATTCCTACAGTATTTGTCCTTTTGTGTCTGGCTTGCTTCACTCAACATAGTGTCCTCCAGGTTCATCCATGTTGCCATATGCTTTATGACTTCATTTCTTCTTATAGCTGCGTAATATTCCATCATGTGAATAGACCACAGTTTGTTTATCCATTCATCTGTTGATGGACACCTGGGTTGTTTCCAACTTTTGGCAATGGTGAATAATGTGGCTATGAACATCGGTGTGCAGATGTCTGTTCGTGTCACTGCTCTCAGTTCTTCTGGGTATATACCCAGTAGTGGTATTGCTGGGTCACGTGGTAAGTCTATATTCAACTTATTTAGGAACTGCCAAACCGTCCTCCATAGTGGTTGTACCATCCTGCATTCCCACCAACAATGAAGAAGTGTTCCTATCTCTCCACATCCTCTCCAACACTTGTAGTTCTTTGTCTTTTTAATAGTGGCCATTCTGGGAAGCGGCTGTGGCTCGATCAGTGGGGCTCCCGTTTACCATGTGGGAGGCACCGGGTTCGGTTCCCGGGGCCTCCTGGTGAAGGCGGGCCCGCCCGCACGGTGTGGTTGCTGGCCCAGCAAGCGCAGGCAGCAGGGGGAGGATAAATGAATAAATTAATAAAATCTTAAAAAAAAAAAAAAGAAAAATAATAGTGGCCATTCTGATAGGTGTGAAATGATATCTCATTGTAGTTTTGATTTACATTTCCCTAATCATGAGTGATGATGTTGAGCATTTCTTCATGTGTTTTTTTGCCATTTGTATTACTTCTTCGGAGAAATGTCTATTCAAGTCTTTGGCCCATTTTTTAATTGGGTCATTTGTCTTTTTATTGTTGAGCTGTAACATCTCTTTATATATCCTGGATATTAAACCCTTATCAGATATGTGATTTCCAAATATTTTTTCCCATTGAGTCGGCTGCCTTTTCACCCTTCTGACAAAGTCTTGTGAGGTGCAAAAGTGTTTAATTTTGAGGAGGTCCCATTTATCTACTTTTTCTTTTGTTGCACGTGCTTTGGGTGTGAGGTCCAAGAAACCACCACCTACTACAAGGTCTTGAAGATGTTTCCCTACATTTTCTTCTAGTAGTTTTATGGTCCTGGCTTTTATATTTAGATCTTTGATCCATTTTGAGTTGATTCTTGTATAGGGGGTGAGATAGGGGTCCTCTTTCATTCTTTTGGTTATAGATATCCAGTTCTCCCAACACCATTTGTTGAAGAGACTGTTTTTTCCCATTAGCGTGGGCTTGGTAGGTTTGTCAAAAACCAGTTGACTGTATAGGTGAGGGTTTATTTCTGGATTCTCAATTCTATTCCACTGATCGATATGTCTATCTTTATGCCAGTTCCATGCTGTTTTGACCACTGTAGCTTTGTAATATGTTTCAAGATCAGGCAGTGAAACTCCTCCCACATTGCTCTTCTTTTTTAGAATACTTTTGGCTATTCGGAGGCACTTACCCTTGCAGATGAATTTGGTGATTGCCTTCTCTAATTCTGTAAAGTAAGCTGTTGGGATTTTGATTGGTATTGCATTGAATCTATAAATCAGTTTGGGCAAGACTGACATCTTCATGATATTAATTCTTCCAATCCATGAACAAGGAATGTCTTTCCATTTGTTTAGGTCTTTAAATTTCTTATAGCATTGTTTTGTAGTTTTCTGCATATAGGTCCTATATTTCTTTGGTTAAATTAACTCCTAGGTATTTGAGTCTTTTTGTTGCTATCGAAAATGGTATTTTCCTCCTGATTTCCTCCTCAGATTGTTCAGTACTAGTGTACAAAAACATTACTGGGGAAGCGGCTGTGGCTCAATCAGTGGGGCTCCCGTTTACCATATGGGAGGCCCCGGGTTCGGTTCCCGGGGCCTCCTGGTGAAGGCAAGCCCGCCCGCACGGCGTGGTTAGCTGACCCAGAGAGCACAAGCAGCAAGGGGGGGATAAATGAATAAATAAATAAAATCTTAAAAAAAAAAAAAATTAAAAAAACAAAAAACAAAAACATTACTGATTTTTGTGTGTTGATCTTGTATCCTGCCACTTTGCTGAACTCATTTATTAGTTCAAGTAGCTTTGTTGTGGATACTTCAGGATTTTCTAAATACAGGATCATGTCATCCACAAACAGTGAGAGTTTTACTTCCTCTTTTCCTATTTGGATGCCTTTAATTTTTTTGTCTTGTCTAATTGCCATCGCTAGAACTTCTAGTACAATGTTGAATAACAATTGTGACAGTGGGCATCCTTGTCTTGTTCCTGATCTTAGGGGGAAAGCTTTCAACCTTTCCCCATTGAGTATGATGTTGGCTGTGGGTTTTTCATATATGCCTTTTATCATATTGAGGAATTTTCCTTTTATTCCTATCTTTTGAAGTATTTTTATCAAAAAAGGACGTTGGATTTTGTCGAATGCCTTTTCTGCATCTATTGAGATGATCATGTGGTTTTTTCCTTCAACTTGTTAATGTGGTGTATTACATTGATTGATTTTCTTATGTTCAACCAGCCTTGCATACCAGGAATAAATTCCTCTTGGTCGTGATGTATAAGTCTTTTGATATGCTGTTGGATTTGATTTGCAAGTATTTTGTTGAGAATTTTTGCATCTATGTTCATGAGAGAGATTGGTCTGTAATTTTCTTTTCTTGTGGAATCTTTATCTGGTTTTGGTATTAGGGTGATGTTGGCTTCATAAAGTGTGTTGGGTAATTTTCCCTCCTCTTCAATTTTTTGGAAGAGTTTAAACAGGATTGGTGTTAAGTCTTTTCGAAATGCTTGGTAGAATTCACCTGTGAAGCCATCTGGTCCTGGACTTTTCTTTGCTGGGAGATTTTTGATGACGGATTCAATCTCCTTAATTGTGATTGGTTTAAGTTCTTGTATTTCTTGTTGTGTCAGTGTAGGTTGGTTATGAGTTTCTAGAAATTTGTCCATTTCATCCAGGTTGTCTAGTTTGTTGGCATATAGTTTCTCATAATATCCTCTTATGATTCTTTTTATTTCTGTGAGGTCATTTGTAATTTCCCCCCTTTCATTTCTGATTGTATTTATTTGCATCTTCTCTCTTTTTTTCTTTGTTAGTCTAGCGAGGGGTTTGTCAATTTTATTGATCTTCTCAAAGAACCAGCTTTTGGTTTTGTTGATTTTCTCTATTGTTTTTCTGTTCTCATTTTCATTTATTTCTTCTCTAATCTTTATTATTTCTTTCCTTCTTTTTGCTTTGGGATTGGTTTGCTGTTCTTTTTCTAGTTTCTCAAGTTGTTCAGTTAAATCTTTGAGTTTAGCTCTTTCTTGTTTCTTAATATAGGCATTTAGGGCTATAAATTTCCCTCTCAAGACTGCCTTCCCTGTATCCCATAAGTTTCGATACGTTGTGTTCTCATTTTCATTTGTCTCAATATATTTACTGATTTCACTTGCAATTTCTTCTTTGACCCACCAAATATTTAGGAGTGTGTTGTTTAGTCTCCACACATTTGCAAATTTACTTTTTTCCAGTCTGTTATTGATTTCTAGTTTCATTCCATTATGATCTGAGAAGGTGCTTTGTATAATTTCAATCTTTTTATATTTATTGAGAGCTGTATTGTGACCTAACATGTGGTCTATCCTGGAGAAAGATCCATGGGCACTTGAGAAGAATGTATAACCTGCTGAGTTTGGATGCAGTGTTCTGTATATGTCTGTTAGGTCTAACTTGTTTATCATATTGTTCAAGTTCTCTGTTTCCTTGTTGATCTTCTGTCTAGTTGTTCTACCTAATGATGTGAGAGGGATGTTGAAGTCTCCAACGATTATTGTAGAAATGTCTATTTCTCCCTTCAGTTTTGCCAGAGTTTGTCTCATATATTTTGGGGCACCCTGGTTAGGTGCGTAGATATTTATGACTGTTATATCTTCCTGGAGGATCGTCCCTTTTATTAATATATAATGGCCTTCCTCATCTCATCACTTTTTTGCATTTGAAGTCTGTTTTGTCTGATATTAGTATAGCTACCCCTGCTCTTTTCTGTTTACTATTCACGTGGAGTATCTTTTTCCAACTTTTTACTTTCAGCCGGCTTGTATCCTTGTGTCTGAGGTGAGTTTCTTGTAAGCAGCATATGGATGGCTCATGTTTTTTTATCCATTCTGTCAGCCTGTATCTTTTGATTGGGGAATTTAATCCATTCACATTCAATGATATTACTGAAAATGCGCTATTTATTTCCTCCATTGTATTCTTTGGTTTTCATATGTCATCTTCTTTTTGTCTCTCTTTTTACTCTTTTGGTTATCCTTTCTGCTTTTCTTTCTTCTATACTCTCCTCCAAGCCTCTCTCTCCTGTCTTTTTCTTTCAAGTTCTAAGGCTTCCTTTAATATTTCCTGCAAAGGTGGATTCTTTTTTGCAAAATCTCTTAGTTCTGTTTGTTTGTGAATACTTTATATTCACCTTCATATTTGAAGGACAGTTTTGCTGGATAAAGAATTCTCGGCTGGCGTTTTTCTCTTTCAGTTTCCTAATTGTATTATACCACTGTCTTCTCACCTCCATGGTTTCTGAAGAGAAATCTGCACTAAGTCTTACTGGACGTCCTTTGTACGTGATCATTTGCTTCTCTCTTGCTCCTCTGAGAATTTTCTCTTTATCTTTTACATTTGACATTCTGAATAATATGTGTCTTGGCGTAGGTCTATTTTGGTTTATCCTCATTGGGGTACGGTGTGCTTCTTGGACATGTAAGTTCATTTCTTTCGTGAGAGTTGGGAAATTTTCAGCTATTATTTCCTCAAATACTCTTTCTGCCCCTTTTCCTTTCTCTTCCCCTTCTGGAACTCCCATGACACATATGTTCTTGTGTTTTGTGTTGTCATTCAACTCTCTGAGCCCCTGCTCAATTTTTTCCAGTTTTTTCTCTCTCTGTTCTTTTCTCTCTTCAATTTTAGCTGCTCTGTCTTTGGTATCACTTATTCTTTCTTCTATCATTTCGAGTCTGCTGTTGTATGCCTCAAATGTATTTTTGACTTCACCTATTGTGTCTTTCATTTCCATGTACTCCGTTACTTTTCCGTTCAGGATTTCAAATTCTTCTTTGCGTTCGTTCAATGACTTCTTTATGTCATTTATCTCTTTAACGATATTCTTTTTCATCTCATTAATTTGATTTTGGAAATTTGTGCTCATCTCACTGATTAGTTCTCACAAATTCTGCATCTCTTCTGGGACTTTGCTGTATTCCTTTTATTGGGCCATGTCTTCTATTTTCTTAGTATGGCTCATAATTTTTTGCTGGTACTTAGGCATCTGGTTAGTTTGTATTTTACTTAGATGCTCTATCTCTTTCTCTTTTATGAGGTTTTAGTGGCAGGAGGCTGTGAGTTACCACAGCTCTTTGATTTTTGGCTCAACCTTGATTGTTAGGATTGTTCTGCTGGTTGCTCAAAACTGGGCACTGGACCCAGTAATTGGTTGTAGATTCGTTTCCTAGAGCCTTGGGCAGGGAGGCTATAGAGGCCAGGAAAAGCCTCTCTTGCTTATTAATTTTCTTATGTGCACTTCCTTGGTCTGTCAGGAGATGGCGCTTATTGGCAGCTCTCAATTCAATGCCTGGTTGGAGCGTATTTGTTGTGACACAGACCAGATCAATGTGATAGAGCTTCCTTTCTGGGGCTAAGAGCCCTGTGATTCAAACTTTCTGAGACAGTTCTCCAGACTTCTCTTGTAGTGCCCCCCTTTTTCCATCTAGCAAATATTTCCACTCCCTTCTAAATCCTCAACAATCAGTCCCTGTTAGTAGAGGAGGAGATTGGGAGGTTTGTATATCCTTAGCCCCTTGAAGGCTCCAAGGCAAACAATGGCGCAGCCCCACCTGGCCTGGAAGGGCTCTCGGGACAGGGCAGACCAAACCTGGGAGTTAAAAGCAGGGTCATCCCCAGGCTCTCTCTCCCCTCTCCCGTGGAGTCCTCAACAATTAGTCCAGGCTAGAAGAGAGGGATGTTGTGAGGGTCGGATTTCTCCAGTCCTTCCTAGGCTCCCAGGGCAAACCGCCGTGTGGAAGGGTCCGTGGGGCTCCGCAGCCCAAATTTACAGGTCAGAGCCTGAGTCAGCCTAAGGCTGTGTCCCTCTCTCTCCCCTTTCTGGGAGTGGTAGATCCCTGGAGCCCCCTTTGTCTGTGGTCGCAGGCCCAGAGGCCCGAGAATTCTGAAGAGTGTGGGGGAGGTTGCCGGCAGCAGCAGAAGCTGCTACTTGCAACTCACAGTTCTGTTGTCGGGATTTCCCTCTTCTGTCCCTCTCTCCTCTGGGTGGTGTGCAGCCTTCGCCTGCTGTCCTAAACCCTAGAAGATCTTTTTCGGGGCTGTTTCAGCTTGTCCTCTAGCTTTTTTTCTGGAGAAGAGATTCCCGTGTCTTACTAGTCCGCCATCTTCCCGGAAGTCCATAGATCTTATTGTAGACTTGGCATGAGAATTTTATCTTAAACCAAACCTTTGTAAATAATATAAATTTCTTCAAAAAGTAGATCCAACCTCTGTATAGAGAGCATTAAAATATGTGGGATTGTGAAGCAGTGCTGACATTCGGGAGAGTGGTTTGGGAACCTGGGGATTATTTAAAAGGATTTGCTACCACCCACTTTTGTCCCCTGATCCGAGTGTAGGTCTAGTATCACCTCCTGACTGGACAGAGTGGCAAGAGAACAATTCAGAAGGATGCCTGCCCACTAGTGCCTTTACATAGATTTGGCTTTTGCTATGCAGCACTGGTGCTTCTGGTGGGATCTTTGGCAATGCAAAAGCAGACAGTGTCCTATCCCTGGCTTCTGGGCTCTTCTTTGGGGGTTTAGCAGGCCTAGGCGATTATCAGCTATCCCAGGATCCAAGGAACATTTGGGTTTTCTTGGCGACATTTGAAACTTTGGCCGGCATTATGGAAATGAGATTTCTACTACTCTGGAAAATTTATGCCTGCGGGCTTTATTGCAGGTGCCAGTTTGTTGATGGTCACCAAACTTGGAATTAGTATGTGCAGTAGACTGTCAGTCAAAGTCGTGACTCAGCTTGGACTCATAATGAAGAATTAAACAGCTCCAAATTCCCACTATTTTTAGTTTATTTAGAGAAATAAGTGCAGCATTTTCGTATATTCTGACATTTTACTAGGAAAAAAAAAAACAACAACAACAAAGAATTGACACTGAACTTTGTAGGGGGAAGAAAAACTCTCAAGGGGTAAAATGTTAGGGGTCAGCATTGGGGCCCTGAAATCCCATGCCTCACTCAGATAACAACATGGAAAACAATCTCTTATGAGATTTTAGGGTATCTGTTGCTTTGTTCATCTTAGATCAAAGACCTAATTTGAAAGTATATTAAGTGAAGTATCAATGAAAATAAAGTTGTACTCTTAAAAAAAAAAAGTGTGTGGGCCAGGGGGATACTTGCTTGAAGAGAGTAGACAGCATAATAAAGTTGGTAACTCACGGGGAAGCCAAGAAGACACTGTAGAGACTTAATAATCATCCTGACATGGTGTCTAGAATTTTAAACTTCTTCCCAGGAAACCCTCAGAGCAAAGCCCTGCAGGAGTAGGTTCTTTTAAAAGAAAATTGTAGAATGAGTGAAAGATGTCAGTGACTTCTCACTTCTCTTTTCAGTATTCCTTCTACCCTTTTACTAAACCACCGTGACTTCACATACCAGGACCCTCTGTGGCCTCTGAAAGCCCAGGGTTCCCACCCAGACCCGAGCCTCTACTGCTTTGGACTTCTCTTTGGGGACCATATGCCTAGATATTTTTTCACTTTTCATGTAATATTTTTCATAAATTTCAATATATTGTGATACACGTTTAATTAAATGTTATTTTTATATCTTTTTAAAGAGCTTACACATAATTCACAAAGTTGGGGGAAAAAATCCTTGCTTGGACCATACATCCTGAGTTTTACTTCTAAAAATGTAATTGCTATACCTGTTAAAACCAGCTCTGGTATAATTGGAAATAATCTGCTATGGATTCATACTGAGATGCTGATGACATATCAAAGCTTAATAAATTGCCCTTAACAAAGGTGCAGGTACTGCAACCAATACCATAACTGGTTAACCCATAGAGCATTGTCACTCTTCCCGCTTTTGCTCATCATGCTAATCATTTGTGGGAGCCTCTAAATAGTTTTCAATGTGGTGTTTCAGACAGCTGCTATCAGTTGACTGGAACTGGCATGTGCTATATATAGTTCATTTACTGTCAAATTCAAAGGAATGAATCTCTAATGGTGGAACTGGAGGCATCAACAAGGAGCCAGATGGACAGGTAGCCTCAAAAGGGGCAGTTAAGTCATCTCAGTAAAATATGGATAATTTTCTGACCAGGATCAGAGCCAATCCAGTAAAAAGTTTTTAATGGCACATGTAGAATCCAGAACTGCTTTTTCATGCAAAAACATGCAATACCATTTAGGAGCTGGAGAGTCAGATATTTTACTATAGATTCTAATTTAGATCTAGACTGTCATGAGGTCACAACCATTTCAGACACTCCCTTCTCATTCTGTTCTTTCTTAAAACCTGAGTTATTACTTCCTTTGTTGCTGTGCCATCATGGGCAGTGCCAGTCAACCCACCAACATCTTTGTGTCTTCTTCTGTAAAAGTAATGATGGCAATAAATATCAACTGAGAGATTTTTGCCATCTGTTTAAGTCTTTTCTCCTTTTATCTGCTCCTGAAAGTTCTTTCTCCTATACTCTTTCTTCAGAGAGTAAAAAGGTTCAAATCATAAAAATAGGAAGCGTTTTAGAAACATTACTCCTTCCTCATTTTGCTTGCCAAATTTCAACTCGGTGCAGGTGCAGAGTGATGTTCATAGGCAAATAAAATAAGTCATTTCCATATCTCCGAGCAGGGATGCTCATTGACCTGAGTCAGGGTGAGGACTTTATGATTAGAGGCTCCAGTTTGAGGTCAGAGGCCAGTGCTTTTCTAAATCCCAGGCTTTAGTTTTAGATTGCCCTTGTCATTGCCCAAATCCTGCACAACTGTCTGGAAATTAAATAAGTCAAAATGTATGACTGCAATCTCTGATCTGAGAAAGATTCTGTAGGCAACCACAGGTCCGCACCCAGTGATTGTTTGTATTTCATTTGCATTCTCCAGGATCCTGCTTACGCACCAGTTTCTGTTGAGTAACGGTGTGTGGAGCCAAGTCAGTAACGGTAATGTTCCTTGTCTGCCTCCTTGGGCTGGTCCTGACCCTGGCCCTGACAATGCCAGGCTCGGGAACTATTTGTTTCTGACTTCTAGCCAAGAAGTCTAACAATTCTCTCCCTTCCTTTCCATCGCCCTCTTCTTCCTTACAAATGCCAAGTCTGGGATTTTCCTTGTCTAGAGACCATACAGGCAAGGAAATGGGCTATGACAGACCACTTAACAGAAAATGTGCCCTTTGTTCCCATTAGAATGCCTTTTCCTTGAATGACATTTCTCTCTAAGCCTTCTGCAGATATATCCGCACTAGCCACTTAATCTCTACAAGGTCCCTGTCTGAAGACCAAGAAGTAGGCATTGGAATTCTGATTTTTCTGATTGGGAAGCAATAGCTCGGGAAGGAAAAATGATTTGTTTAGGCGTTTAGTCAAGCCATCCTACTAGTTGTGTATGAATCTATTCTTGAAGCTTATTTAAAAATGTTCCCAACTCCAGCAACCATGTCTAAAACTAAGGAAGCAAAATGGTTGTTGATCGCTGATTCCACTTACGAGTGGAAGAATTTTTTCATTTGGCCACACCCAAGTACAGCCCAGCAGGGATTACAGTCAACAGGGACACTGAGTTCTACTTCTCATTGTTAAATAGCTGGTTTGGCCTTGGGCAAGTCACTTCTCTGGATCTCAGTTTCCTCATCCATAAAATGAGGCGATTGGGTTTCGTGATCTCTCAGGTTTCCTTCCAGCCTCAGGAGTCTGCGAATTAGGAAAATGCTGCGATAAAGGAATATGGTTAATACAGCTTTAAAAAGTCAGCAAAACTATAACACTGGTGAATAAAAATGTATATACTTTTTGATTCAGCGATTCCACTCTTGGGGTTTTATCCTAAGGAAATAATCAGAGATATGCTTCAAGATGCAAGAATGATTGTCACAGTACTTTTTTTTAAAAAGTAATAGTTTTAGATTTACATAGGGATCACAAAGATAGTAGAGAGAGCTCCTGTCTGCCCCATCTACCCCCTCAATCAGTTTCCCCTGTTAATGTTTTATGATGTTTGTCACAACTGATGAACCCATATTGGTATATTAATATTAACTAAAGGGAAGCGGCTGTGGCTCAATCAGTAGGGCTCCCGTTTACCATATGGGAGGCCCCGGGTTCAGTTCCCGGGGCCTCCTGGTGAAGGCAAGCCTGCCCGCGCAGCGTAGTTGGCTGACCCAGCGAGCACAAGCAGCAAGGGGGGGATAAATGAATAAATAAATAAAATCTTTAAAAAAAAAAAAAAAAAAAAAATTAACTAAAATCCCAGACTTTATTCAGATTTCCTTCCTTTTACCTAATATCCTTTCACTGTTCTGAGATTGCCTCCAGGACACCATATTACACTTAGTCGTCATGTCTCCTTGGGTTCCTCTAGACTGTGGCAGTTTCTCAGACTCTCTCTTTTTTTGATGACCTTGACAGTTTGGAGGAGTACTGGTCAGGTATTTTGTGCAGTGTCTATCAATTTGGGTTTGTTTGATGTTTTTTCCACAGACTGGGGCTATTGGTCATAGGGAAGAAGATCATGCAGGTAAAGTGCCATTTTTACCAACTCATACCATGGGTACATATGGTCAACATGACTTATTAATGGTAAGGTTAAGCTTGGTCATATAGCTGAAATCAGATTTCACTGTGCTAGTTTTTAATGACAAAAATTCTCAAATAATCTAGAAGTCAGTAAGAAGACTGTAAACTCCATGAGGGCAGGGACTTTGTGTTATTCACCACTGTGCACTTAGTGCCAAGCATAGTTCTGACACATAGTAAATGTTCAATTAATCAAATTCGTTGAATGAAAAGGGAGGTTAAATCAGTTTATGCCACATGATGGAATACTAGCAGTCACCAAAAATATTTGGTGATGTGGAAAAATGTTAATGATATATTGTTCAGTGAACAAAGCAAATTATAAAACAGTTTCTATACACCCATTTTCCGTAAAGTATGTATGTGTGTATGTAGACAAAGAACTAGAAGAATATTGTCAAAATGTTAACAGTGGTCATTGATTATTGCTGGGTAGAAGGATTAAGGGGAATTTTATTTTCTTCCTTGTTTAGTATTTTCAGGATTTTTAATGATAAAAATGAATTACTTTTGAAATCAGAAAAAAGGCAATAAAAATGGAGAAAAGTTTTAACCTACAAAAAGACATTCAACCAAGGAAAACAAATGTTCCAATACAATGCCCAGTAACCACATTATTTAGCTATGTATTAGTATCTGTGAAGGAACTGAAATCAGTAGTGTGGTACTTGCAGTGTGTTGTCCTCAAAATTCTCCAGTTTCTAGGAAACGGTACAGTAGGCACCATCTGTTTCTGATTTAGAGCATTTGAGTTGCAAGATCATGAGTTGTATCTTTGTGACTCTCATAACAAATTGTTTCAAGATAAAAAAAAAAAAAAAAAAGAGTGAGGAACAAAACCTAATGCACAGCATGCCAGAATAAATGGCATTATTATATCATTTGCTTTCTCCTCCCTATGGCATTGTACTTTAAAAACACATATTGTGTTTTTTTTCTGATTATCTGTTCACTTCTGTAAATATCCTTTTGTATAGTCTTGCTTCTTTTTCATTATACCTTGTATGTGTCTTTCTTAATATTCATTAACTTTCTCCAGTGTTCCACTATGTATTTTTTCCTAAGACTAATTTTCTGAGTCCAATAGTATTTTCATTCTCCACTGGTTTCAAAGCCCAGCTCCACCTTTTATTAGCTGGGTGATCTGGGGGAAATCACTTACGTTTTCGGAGTTTCCCCCCTTTGAAAATGAGGATAATATTATGTACTCACTGAGAGTGTTGCAAGGAATAAATGAGATTTAATGTAAATACAGAGGAGCCTGTGTAGCTCAGTGGTTGAGCGTCAGCTTCCCACACAGGAGGTCTGGGGTTCAATCCCCAGCCCCCACCCCCGTACCTCCAAAACAAACAAACAAGCAAACAAACAAAATAGAGGCTCTATCCTAGTGTTTGGCAAAAACAAAGCACTTAACATTTGATTCTTTTTACTTCCTTCCTTCCCCTGCCTCTCCCACCTGCCCCCCTCCCACTTTCATATAACCTTTATTCTGCGTCTGGCATTAACTTTCTAAAACACCAATACATATGAAAAAAAGATCAGGATCAACTTAGCAGGTTTTCAAGGCCTTCCTCAAATGAGCCCCAACCCAGTTTTGTGATCTCACTACTTACAGACATATTACTCGCTGTTGTCTAAATACATGTTACTCTTTATTCTCTCCATGCCTTTGCACGTGCTACTTTTTTGTGTCTGGAAGCCTTTCCCACTCCTTTCCCCACGATTTCTCTGTCCACAGTAATTTGTTTGGACTTTTATTACAGGACTCTAATACAATTCCTTATTTAAGCATTTATATCATTCACTCATTTACTTAACAAATAGAGCCCCTAGTGTCACCCACTAGGAATGCAACCTCTAGTTAAATTGTGAGATTCCTTAAAGTCAGGGATCCTGTCTTATTTTTATCCCCCAGTGCTTAACACGGGAAAAGCAAGCATTCAATATTTGTTTGTAAAATGTTGAATAAAATTAACAGAATTTCATTTTAAATAATCAAATTGGAAATCATAATGCTACCAAACACTTCCTTATTTACCCTGGAAAGGCAGAGATAAAGGACATGTCATGTAACATATTGTTATACTTAACAATCCAGGGGACTCAAATATTCCTTTGCTTTGAGTGTTCTCCATCTGGAAGAGTTTAGCTAATTAAACCAAAGACTGCAGATGAGTTGGCCCTGTTTATCTCCAATGGATGAAATCTTTTTTTTCCCTAGGATTCCTCAGAAAAATACCAAGGGTCAGCGTTATTTTTAGTATGATTTGGAAAGACTTTTTTGTTTAGTTTTGTTTTCAATTTATTAATTTGGTAACACATACTTTTGAAAATCTTTTTCTTTTTTTAATCTTTTTTTTTTCCTTTTTTTCTTTTCTTTTCTCTCTCTTTCTCTTTTTCCCTTCCCTCTCTTCCCTTCCTCCCTTCCTTCCTTTTTACTGGTGAACCCTAGCCTACCGTAGACCATTTATCTCAAACTCTAAGTGATGCCAAATTACCATACGGGAGATGAATCATTAATCTACAAAGGGTAAGTTAGAATAAATTGCTTTTTATTCCCTTTTTTTTAATTAGAGAAGTTGTAGGTTTACAGAAAAATTGTGCAGGGAGCAGATGTGGCTTAAGCAGTTGAACACCCGCCTCCCTCACAGGAGGTCCCAGGTTCGGTTCCCAGTGCCTCCTGAAAAAACAAAAACAAAAATAACAAGCAAAACAAACGAAAAACCAACTCAGGGAAGCTGATGTGGATAAGGTCTCAGGTTCAATCCCTGGCCCCCAGTACCCTCCCCCCAAATTGTGCAGAAAATACAGAGTTCCCCTGTATCTCCTCTCCCCCAATTAATACTACCTTGCATTAGTGTGGTACACTTGGGAAGTACAGTATTCCTGTTGATGATGGTACTCTGTACAGATTTACTGGTGATTCAGAGAAAGCCTTCCTTTTGAAGGATTTTCAGATTTTTATATTTGTCAACATTTCTCGGCTTTCATTTCTGTCCTTACCTTCTCCCCTTCTCCATTCTTTCCTAATGTATAGAAACATGTGGGCTCTGTTTTCTTGGATTTGTTTGGCTTCCTCCTTGTGTATGTGTGTTTAAATATATATATATGTGTGTATATATATATATATTTTTTTATTACTATTCCCCCTGCAGTTGGCTTCCTCGTCTGTCTGCTTGTTGTCTGCTCATTGTGTTTGCTCATTGAGTCCACTCATTGTGTCTGTTCATCTTTATTAGAGGCACTGGGAACTGAACTTGGGACCTCCTATGTGGGAGGTGGGTGCCCAACTGCTTGAGCCACATCCACTTCCTACTTGTTATGTTTGCTCGTTGCATCTGCTCGTTGCGTCGCATCAGCTCGTTGTGTTGCCTCAGCTCATTGCTCATTGCATCTGCCTATGTGGGAGGCGGGCACTCAACTGCTTGAATCATATCCACTCCCCCCCTTGTATATTTATTTCACGGGACAATTATGAAAATTCATATGCCAATAACTTGATTTCTTTGAGCTTCATAACTTCATGCTAACATCAATTAAATAATGGCTACAATGGCTGAGTTTTACTTACGTTACTTTCAGTTAAGCTGAATTATTTTTCTCAT
This sequence comes from Tolypeutes matacus, assembly GCA_026826555.1. NCBI lineage: Eukaryota > Metazoa > Chordata > Mammalia > Cingulata > Chlamyphoridae > Tolypeutes > Tolypeutes matacus. Next base: position 1,020,828 of record JAKSZT010007815.1, on the reverse strand, counting down.
TTGGAAACAATTTATCCATCTCCTGGTTATATGATGAGATTTAAATTGACATGCCCTGATAAGGGACTAAATCAGGTTTTAGAAGAAAAGATGCAATGTGAAATTTGATAGTGAATAAACCAAATCTAAGGCCCACCACTCTCATCCTTGCTAGGCAATTTCAGCATGTACAACTGACTTAACTGAATTTCATTAAAAGCTAAACATAATAAAGAAAGTCATTGTGAGGCCAAAGAACCCACAGAACTTCGTCTGGCCCTGTTTAAGGGGTACCATCTTGAGTGCTTGTCTGTGTCCCCACCCAGCCTTGAGAAGGCTGTCTAGCCTTCTCAAGAATCTGTCCTTCCATTTATATAGAATGTAAATATAAATCAACTTATAAAGATGGAATTAGATTAGTGGTTACGTAGGGCTAGAGAAGGACTGCTAAGGGGTGTGGAGTTTTTCTTTTTGGAGTAATGAAATTGTTCTAAAATTTTTTGTGTGGTGATGAATGCACAACACTGATTATACTGAAAGCCATTGATTGTACACTTTGGATAGATTGTATGGTCTGTGAATATATCTCAAACTGCTTTAAGAACCTAAAAAAAAGAATCTGTCCTTTTCCCATGCTTCTTCTGAGAAGACAAAAGGGTCTGCATAGGCCTCAGGGCCCAACAAGGACAAGGTTTGGGAAGGGGGCCGGGCATGGAATTGAGATCATTGAGTTCAATAAAAACAAACTGTTTCTTGGGCCTTCACAGCTCCAAATGATAGAGTTGATGAAATCTTTGGCTCCTGATTGGTGTTTGGCATTTTACAGAGACCTGAAGGTTTGAAAGCTATCACCAGACACTTTTCTCATTTCTCTTCCTTGAGGAGGTCACCGCATTTCCATGAAGACCATTCCATCCAGCTTTCCCCAGGGGCCCTGGTAGTTGTCAGAGGAGGTTAGTCACGTTTTACAGCCTCTGGAAGAATTGCTTCTGCTGACTTGTGCTTTGGCGTCATAAAGAAGGCCCAGGAAACCCTACTCTTTGAGAAAGATGCTCCTAAGGAAGGTTCACTGTCCTTTGGGAGGACCCATGGGCAACACTGCAGTTTTAGAACCATTGTGCTATGCTTAACCGGTCTGTTCATACTTTAGGGACACTATGTATTTTGTAACTCGCCTTATTTCTCGTTGTATTGATTACCAGGAAGCTCGGATCCAACTTTTTTTTTTTTTTTAGCTCAAATATATATATATATATATATATATATATATATATTTTTTTTTTTTAAACTTTATTTGGTACATCTAATAATTGAAAATATAAACAATAATTGAAAAATAAGAAAGCAGTTGAATAAAGACATACATTTCTCAATTAAATGTACTGGATACATAAAAAAAATTTTTTTTTAATCGTACAATATGTTACACAATATATTTGTTTCATAGTAACGCAATCATACAGTATTTGTCCTTTTGTGTCTGGCTTGCTTCACTCAACATAATGTCCTCCAGGTTCATCCATGTTGTCATATGCTTTACGACTTCATTTCTTCTTACAGCTGCATAATATTCCATTGTGTGAATACACCACAGTTTGTTTATCCATTCATCTGTTGATGGACACCTGGGTTGTTTCCAGTTTTTGGCAATCATGAATAATTTCGCCATGAACATCGGTGTGCAAATGTCTATTCATGTATATAGTTCTTCTGGGTATATACCCAGTAGTGGTATTGCAGACATGTGGCAAGTCTATATTCAACTTCTTTAGGAACTGCCAAACAGTCCTACACAGTGGCATTCCCACCAACAGTGAATAAGTGTTCCTATCTCTCCACATCCTCTCCAACACTTGAAGTTCTCTGACTTTTTAATAGTGGCCATTCTGATAGGTGTGCAATAATATCTCATTGTAGTTTTGATTTGCATTTCCCTAATCATTAGTGATGTTGAGCATTTTTACATGTGTGTTTTTTTTTTTTTTTTTTCTTGCTTTTTTTTTTTCTTTTGACAAATGTCTATTCCAGTCTTTTGTCCATTTTTAAATTGGGTCGTTTGTCTTTTTATTGTTGCGTTGTAACATCTCTTTATATTTCCTGGATATTAAACCCTTATTGGACATGTGATTTCCAAATATTTTCTCCCATGGAGTCGGTTGCCTTTTCACCCTTCTGATAAAGCCCTGTGCGGAGCAAAAGTGTTTAATTTTGACGAGGTCCCATTTATGTTTTTTCTTTTGTTACGTGTACCTTGGGTGTAAGGTCCAAGAAATCACCACCAACTACAATGTCTTGAAGATGTTTCCCTACATTTTCTCCTAAGAGTTTTATAATCCTGCCTTTTATATTTAGGTCTTTGATCCATTTTGAGTTGATTCTTGTATAGGGAGTGAGATAGGGGTTCTCTTTCATTCTTTTGGTTATAGATATCCAGTTCTCCCAGCACCATTTGTTAAAGAGACTGTTTTGTCCCGTTAAGCATTAACTTGGTAGGTTTGTCAAAAACCAGTTGACTGTATAAGTGAGGGTTTATTTCTGGATTCTCAATTCTATTCCACTGATCGATGTGTCTATCTTTATGCCAGTTCCATGCTGTTTTGACCACTGTAGCTTTGTGATATATTTCCAGGTTAGGCAGTGAAATTCCTCCCACGTTGCTCTTCTTTTTTAGAATGCTTTTGGCTATTTGAGTTCACTTTCCCTTCCAAATGAATTTGGTAATTGCCTTTCCTAATTCTGTAAAGTAAGCTGTTGGGATTTTGATTGGTATTGCATTGAATCTATAAATCAGTTTGGTTAGGATTGATATCTTCACGATATTTATTGTTCCAGTCCATGAACACGGACTGTCTTTCCATTTGTTTAGGTCTTTTAAAATTTTTTTTAGCATTGTTTTGTAGTTTTCTGCATATAGGACCTGTACTTTTTGGTTAAATTAATTCTTAGGTATTTGAGGTTTTTTGTTGCTATTGTAAATGGAATTTTCCCCCTGATTTCCTCCTCAGATTGTTCAGTACTAGTGTAAAAAACATTACTGATTTTTTTTTTAAAAGATTTTATTTATTTTGTCCATTTTAAACCCCCCCTTCCCCATTTGCTGTTTTGTGTCCATTTGCTGGGCAATTCTCTGTGTCCGTTTCCTGCCATCTCTTCTCATCCTCCTCCTCCAGTCTTCACCAGGATTCGATCCTGGAGACCTCCGATGTAGGAGAGAGGTATTCTGCTGCCTGTGCCACCTCAGCTCCTGGCATCTGGAGCTTTCGGAGCATCTCGTCTTGTCTCTCCCCTGTTACGTCATCATTCTGCTGCATGGCTCCCGGGGCCCGACAGCTCAGCGGCACACAGAGCCTGGCAGCCTATGCACCTTCTATATATATATATATATATATATATATTTTTTTTTTTTTTTT